>CM061921.1:74647752-75146584 GCA_031002005.1 Vandiemenella viatica | reverse complement strand
CTTGTGGTCATGGTCAACCTTACACTTCCAAGCACTTCTCTTAATTTTCCCACCAATATCTTTCCATGCTTCATCACCAGTATAAGCTTTGCACACTCCCATGATTCTCTTCACCCTCCTTCTATTCTCCAATGAATCCCACTCCAGCTCCTTTATCATATTAGTTACCGCTTGTGTTCTGCTGTAATTTCCAAAGACAAATATGGCAGCCCTCATCTGCACACCCCTCCAACCAATTCCTGTATTTGATACACAAAATGTGGATCCCAAACTACGCCACCATATTCCAGCAGTGGTCTGACCAAAGTTTTGTACCCCAATCCCCTTACTTCTCTAGTGCATCCCCTCATCACTCTTTCCAACAGGTGAAGGATTTTGAACTCTTTCCCTGCTACCTGGCAAATGTGTCCTGCCCAGTTAGGTTCGGTATCAAATGTAATGCCAAGGTATTTACATTTCGAGTCTTCAATAAGTAGTTCCTCCCCCACTTTATAATCATAATCAACCTTTAGCTTTTTATCTATGTACCTAATAAGACGGCTCTTCTTTGCATTTTCTTCATAACATGTTTACTCACCCTGCTAGTTATCGTTTCTAGATCACCCTACAGCTGTTTACACTCATCTATTGTTTTTATCCTTTTATATAACACTCTGTCATCTGCAAACAATCTAACTTCTGACAGTAAGCCATTAACACAATCATTCATTAGGATAAAGAATAACAATGGTCCCAATACACTACCCTGTGGGACTCCCATGTTCACTCCTACTTCTTTTCATACTGCATTTCCTACCCTAACTTTTTTCTTTCTACCTTTTAGGAATTCTTCTAGCCAGCAAATCACCTTTTTATCAACTAGAATAGGTTTTACCTTGTTTAGCACCATTTTCTGGCTCACTCTGTCAAAGGCCTTTGAAAGCTCTAGTGCTTCACTATCAACTTGACCTCAACTGTCCATTTCATCAGAAATATCTTGCATATAGCCTGCTAACTGAGATTCACATAAATATCATTATCTAAAGCCATGTTGCCGACTTGAAAACCACTTACTTTCCTCACAGACACTTCTAATATGGTTACATATTAATCTCTCCATTAATTTACCTACCACTGATGTGAAGCTGATTGGCCTATAGTTTTGAACCCTGTTTCTCACCCCTCCTTTATGGGCCGGTACTACTATCGCACTTTTCCAGTCCTCTGGTAAACAACACGTTTGCCTTACAGACTTGATCATTTGTGGTAGATTATTAAATAATCTGATTCCGATATAAAATAGTCCTTTCTGACCGAGGGTAATATTTGTTGCATATTTAAGTCTAGTTTCTGTCAAGTACTATACATGTGCACATCACTGTTTGTTTGTAGTTTATATTCAGAAGCTTCCATATTTTTTTATAAATGTTATAGTTTCCAGAATACACACACAGGGTTGTGGTAGAATTTGCATCTCTCTGAATAAAAGTCTACACGAGGTTCTACTTTATACCCCTTCCATAACAGTAATTTTTTTTCTGCATTTTGAAGCATTTGATACTTGGTGGGGAGTTTCCCCAGAATATAATATTACACCATGATAACTAGTACACATACGCAAAATAAATATTCCTAATTGTTTCATTTGACGTGCAACCAATTAATATCCTCATCATGTAGCAGATAGTATTTAGTTTTTTCTACAAAGTTGTTCGATGTGTGTCTTCCATTTTAAATTTTCTTGTATCCATACACCTAGAAATTTTATGTTTTCTACATTTTAAGTACTTTATCACAGGGTTATACTGAGATATATAAATTAGTTTCTGTCCTGAAGTGAATGGCAGGTGTTTTTTCTGTGTTTAATATTAGTTTGTTTCGAGAAAACCAGTTTACAATGATTTTAGAACAATACTCAATATTTTCAATTAAGCGTTCTTTATTCTTCCATCAATATGCTGGTTTCATCTGCAAATTTAATATACTTTAGCAGTTATTTGTTGCTTCTTAATCATTTATATGTACTACGAGTAGTACAGGCCAAAGAATTGACCCTTGTGGCACTCATTTCATGTGTTTGCAATCTGAGTGCACACAGTTTACGCTGTTATGTCTTAAAACTATATTCAACAAACTGTTTCCTATCATGCAGGTATCTACGTACAATCGTTAGCTATTCATCTAACGCCTAGTTGTTCTAATTTTTAACGCAAGATGTTATTGTCAGTTACATCGAATGCCTTTGAGAGAGCCAAGCATATTTCATCCAGACACATGTCTTTTCGCATCAAGTGTCTGTAAGATTTCCGTTTAAAATGAGAAAAAGTGCTGTTTCAATTGATTTATTATCCCTGAATACACGTAGAGTATCTGACAATATTTCATTATTTTCTAGAAAGATGCCTAGTCATTTGTGAATTAGCTTTTCTAAGATTTTAGGGAAACATGAGAGGTTTGACACGTTTTCTTTTTCCTCTTTTTTGAATAGGGGTTTTACTTTTGCTGTTTTGAGCATATCTGCAAATGTTTCACCAGAAAAAGAGCTTTTGCATATATGAGAGAGAGGTCCACTGTTTTCTGAGTGGAAATTAATCAGATGTGGAGTACCTCAGGGTTCTATATTGGGGCCACTATTGTTTTTAATATATATAAATGATCTACCCTGTGTTTCATCTAAAAACTCAAAATTTGTCCAATTTGCAGATGACACAAACATAGGAATTAAAAACACTCCCGATTTATCTACAGAATATATTTCAAATTATGTCTTTGAACTGATTAATAAATGGTTTACAGCTAATGGCTTGTCTTTAAACTTTGATAAAACTCAGTATATGCAATTCAGTACATCACACAGAGTAACACCTGACATAGACATAAAATTTGCAGGCCAGTCCATTCAAGAGGTAGATAGTGTGAAATTTCTAGGTTTGTGTATTGATCATAATTTAAATTGGAAAGTACATGTTTCTGACTTACTAAAGCGATTGGGAGCAGCTACGTTTGCAATTCGTACAATTTCAGCTTTAGGTGATCTCCGTATGAGACAGCTAGTTTATTTTGCTTATTTTCACTCCTTATTGTCATATGGAATAATATTCTGGGGCAATTCTACCCGTAGAGATAAAGTGTTCAGAGCCCAAAAGCGTGTAATAAGAATAATGTGTGGGGTTAGCAATAGAACTTCATGTAGAGAGCTGTTCAAGAAGTTAGGGATTTTAACATTAGCATCTGAATATATATACACATTAATGTCCTTTGTAGTCACAAATTATACTTTGTTTGAAACAAATAGTAAAATACACAAGTACGGCACTAGAAGTAAAAATGATCTTCACAAGACTTACAAGTCATTGTCATTTGTTCAAAAAGGGGTCCGATATTCAGGGATACATATCTTCAATATGCTCCCAACACATATTAAATGTCTAGTAGATGATAAGAATAAATTCAGGAAAACATTGAAAGAATTTTTAATTGACAACTCCTTCTACTCTGTCGAAGAATTTATTTCTAAGGTCTCTTAAAAATAACTGCCAGTATCTTGTGTAAATATAGTTCAAATAATTAATTTACCATGTATGCTATGACTGTACATCTCCTGGTGTATGTATTTAGTTTGTTATGTAATTGTTTATAGTACCATATATGTTACGACTGTACATCTTGTGGTGTATGTATTATTTTGTTAATTTTTTTTTAATGTACCATATATCCTATGACTGCACATCTTCTGGTGTATGTATTATTTTGTAATGGAAGTGTTTAATGTACCATGTATACTATGACTGTACATCTAGTGGTGTACTTATTATTTTGTTATGCAACTGTTTATCTGTAAATTGACAACTTTCCACATCCCACAGAGCCAGTCTCTTATATTGGGATCAATGGAAAATGAATGTATTGTATTGTATTGTATTGTATTAATTCAGCACATGTTTTTACTAGAAAAACTGGGACATTATCAATTCCAGATGAAAATTTAGGTTTTAACTCACCAATAATTTTTAATACTTCTTCATTCGTGGACTGAATAAAAAGTTTTTTCGCATTATTATGGCTGATATTTGCTTGAGTATTGATGTTTTACTTATCTAATTTATTCTAACAGATCTTCAGCAATATTTGAGAAATATGTATTAAAGGTATTAGATATCTTTAAATGATCAGATATTATTCTTTTATTCTCCTTGCAGTAGAATGTTACGGCTATCTATCTGTCTGTCTCACTCCTACTTCATTCTTAACTGCTTTCCACATGATGTAAGGGGAAAGACTGCTACCGGGGTTATGATATACAGTTTATCACCTCCGACCGTGTCACATATAGGCCTCTGAAATATCGATTGTTTAAATTATATTGACCGCCACCAATCTTGTTTTAAACCCCAAGTTAGGAAAGGTTAAATTAACATCATAATGAAAGTCACTGCTATTGTTTCAAATTCAAAGTTCATTGTATGCTTAGAAAATTATTACAAGTCCACAACAATCGATGACTATCGCAAATTCTTCACCGAGTTCTTAGATTGCAAGTTATGAAAAGCGATCAGACCAGACCAAACCCCGTTATAAAAATTTAAAAGTCACATTGTAGTTACAAAGGTTCCACTGTTCTACCGAAATCCTATCATGGCGGACCCTCGTACATGTCTAAAAACACACGCTTCCTGCTTTAAGCGCAACGCGCTACGCGGCCCTACCACCTTACTACTCCGAGTGTCACCAGGCCAAAGACAAAATTTGAGCGCATTGATCGTATATTTAGTTTCCTAGTACCCCTGCGAGATCAAAGTCCAGCTTCTTCCGACTTTGCAAAATAGTTCTTCAATCTTGGCGCACACTGCTTCTACAGTTCTAAAACTGTAACAGTTGCTAGAATGTGTGGTAGCTACAGAGCTCAAACGACATTTTTTCAGGTTCTAAATGAATTCTCTTTCGTTTGATACCAAACATGACCTGTTTATTATTTTATTGGGAAACATTGAAAAAATATTAATTATGACGCAGTAGTGTATTTTCGACACCGCTAATAATTTCATGATAACTTTAAAACATATTTTAAACGATTCTACTTGTTTTAAAATACCTACTGCGCTCTTTTCAAGTATCTACATGCTTTCTCTGATTTATAATTAATTTCTATAGAAACATCTACTTCCTTGTTCTACAATAACGCCGCAGCCATGATTAAAAAATTCCTACTTTGGTTCATCCTAATCACAATAATGCCTATTTCTCAAAAAGACTTACTAAATCTTGTTTCCAATAGATTCTAATATATTCTGAAAATGATTTCTCCGCTGAATTTACTTGATTCTTACTTGAAATATTATATTTTCCTCTGAGAATATGTCTGGCTTTACCATATAATATTAAAAACGATTTTAAACTGTATAGAACTTTCCAAAATTTTAGTATGTTGTGCAAGAAACATTTAGTTTGTCTCTCATTACAATCATACTTCATACTTGCTTCATAAAAATGACTTCTTGAATTTCCAAGTGAGTGTATTTACGTACTAAATTTCTATACCGGCTTTTTGGCATTTAACGTCATTAAACTCTTTATTATGGTTTACTTGTAGCCAAATTTATCCTCCTTAAACTGTTTATTATCGCGAAGAGGGGTGTAAGGGTTTGGGAGAGGCTATACTAGCCTTTTCCAACCAAATATCAACCTCTTCTTCACATGGTGCATCCTTCCCGGTATAAGGAATCACCCACTGCTTGTCAACGGCCTCCGAAAGGAGGGCAGAAGAGCGGGGAGTGGTTCAGGGCACCCTCTTGCCCTTGAGGTTGGAAACGGCCCTTACAGGCGGATGAATCAGAAATGATCAACGGCATGGGGATGCAGAAGGCAACGGGAAACCACTACATTAAAGACCCAAAGGGTATCCCGAGGACATGTAATGCTCTCAAATTACATATATCATGATCGCTTCTTCCTGGGTAAAATATTCCGGATGTAAATTAGTCCCCCAATCGGATATCCGGGTGGGGACTGGTCAGGGAGGAGTCATCAGAATGGATAGAAACATTCTACGAGTCGGAGCGTGGAATGTTAGAAGTCTGAATAGGGCAGGTAGGTTAGAAAACTTAAGAAGGGAGATGGAACAACTTATTTAAACGTTGTTGGGATTAGTGAGAATAAATGGAAGGATGCACAGGATTTCTGGTTTGAGGAACACAGGATAATTAGCACACAAGCTGTGAATGGAGTTACTGGTGTAGGATTTGTAATGAAGAAGAAAGTAGGCAAACGGGTGAGTTATTATGAACAGTTTAGTGACAGGATTATTTTGATGAGGTTAGAAACTAAGCCCGTCCCAACCACATTAGTACAAGTGTATATGCCAACGTCACAAGAAGATGACGGAGAATTGTTAAAATATACAATGAAATTGAAGAATTAATCCAATATGTGAAGGGGGAGAAAAATGTAATAATCATGGGTGATTGGAATGCAATAGTTGGAGAAAGAAAAGAGGGGAATACTGTAGGAAGTTTTGGTCTAGGAAAAATAAATGAGCGAGGAAGCAGATTGCTAGAATTTTGTGAAAGATATAAGCTAGTAGTGGCAAACACATTGTTTAAGAACCATGGAAGAAGAATATAACCTGGAAATGTCCTGGGGATACAGGCAGATATCAGCTAGATTATATCATGATCAAACAGAGATTCAGGAATCAAGTTCTAGACTGTAAAGCGTACTCAGGAGCAGACATAGACTCTGTACATAACTTGGTAATAATGGAGTGCAGGCTAAAATTTAAGCTAATAAGGAAGCAGTATAATCAAAACAGACTGGAAGTGAATAAACTGAAACAATCTAGCACGAGAGAAAATTTGCAGAAATGGTAGACTTAGGTCTCAGAAGTAACTCTGAAAGGAGCTCAACCGAGGACGAATGGAATGCATTAAAGACCGAAATAATGAAAGCTGGTATAGAAACAATAGGCTTTAGAGAACAAGCTGCCGGTAAACCTTGGATCACAGAGGAAATTTTGAAGCTGATGGATAAGAGTAGAAGGTACAAAAAATGCTCAGGATGAAGCAGGAAGAGAGCAGTACAGGCAAGTTAGAAATCAAATAAATAGGAAATGCAAAATAGCAAAAAAAAAAAAAAAAAAAAAAAAAAAATGGCTACAAGCAAAGTATGAAGAAGTAGAGAAGGAAATGGTCGTAGGTAAAGTAGATGTTGCATATAGGAAGATCAAACTGAATTTTGGAGAAATGAAGAAAAGGGTTTCAACATTAAAGCTGCCGATGGAAAACCTCTTTTAAGCTCAGAAGATAGAGTTAACCGATGGAAAGAATACATTGAGAAACTGTGTGTTGGGGACGACTTGAACAATAGTGTAATGGAAAAGGAAGGCGATGTCGACATTGATAACTTAGGAGATCCTGTTCTGAGGACAGAATTTAATAAAGTTCTGAATGACTTGAAAACAAATAAGGCAGTTGGAATTGATGAGATCCCTCCAGAACTTCTTAAATCCCTAGGAGAGGAAGGAATGGAAAGATTATTCAAGTTGATATCAAGAAGTTATGGAACAGGAGAAATTCCAACTGATTTTAATAAAAATATCATCTTCACACTTCCAACGAAAGCACAAGCCGACAAATGTGAGAATTATCGCACCATTAGTCTAACATCACATGCTTCAAAACTACTGACCAGAATAATATACAGAAGGATGGAAAAGGTAGTAGAAGAGATAGTAGGTAAAGATCAGTTTGGATTTAGGAAAAATTGCGTTACGAGGGAAGCAATTCTGTCTTTAAGATTAATTCTTGAAGGGCGGATCAAGAAAAACAAATATACTGCCACTTTGGCAAAGTTGCTTAATAGGTCCAAAAACCTCAGGGTGGCGGTGACTTCATAATTCCACCACTAGATACCATCACCAGCATACAGATACAATCAATTCAACATACATGGTAAAAATGGACCTCGCAATTCCAGAAAACGATTTACTATACTATCCGTTAACTTTTCTTTTTCCAAACTGCCATTTGCTGACTTGGAATAAACGTCATTTACCCCAGCGGTTTCTATGATACTTATATGGGACACTTTAAGCAAGTAATTTCAATCTATTTTAGCGTAACGATTAAATGGACTTATGGCACAACTTGCCGGCATTCGGGGGGATGGAAATCGAACAAAGCATGCAACCTCTCCTCTCTCTGATTATTTTGTGATTCAGGCCTTTGGTTACTTGTATATTTGAAGAATATTTCTAAAATTTGTTGTTTTTAGAATGTGTCATTGACAATATTTGGACATTTTAATGCGAGAATAAGTTAGTGAATTTTAAGTACAACGAACCAGTCACAGTTCAGGTAGGAATTTGTTGGATTTCTTTCCAGATGTGTGACCTTGTCACATTTCCCGGAAACTTTGCGTCCACTAGACAACGGATAAGGAATGGGGTTAAGTGGGTGGGGGGAAGCGTGTTTGGTCACTGTAACATTCCTTGCAGAGAAACATTCTAGCAGCAGTTGTCGTGTGTAATTGTCGTTTTTCGTTGTGCTTCCTATATTGTTTGGTTAGTGATGGCAGTACGTGGTAGGCCCCAAAAAAATTGTTCTATCGTAGAAGACTAGGAAATGATCAGTAATAATCTGTTACTACGGGAGAGGTGGAATTGTCGGAGTCTTTCTCGTGCACTTGATCGGGAAATAATTGTCTTGAAACATTATGTTGGTTTGCGAGACGTAAACTGATTCGCAACACGTTCAAGTGTCCTACGTGCGCAATTTCCAGCACTTTGTGCAAACTAGTCAGTGTATTGACGGATACATGTGGGCCTGTAAGCAATGTGGAGCAAGGAAAAGTGTACGTTATGGTTCTTTTTTTTTTCAAAAAGTAAACTAGAACTGTCACAACTAATAATTTTCATATATTGTTGGACGAGAAACTTGCCGCAGGAAAATTCGGCTTGGGAAGCGGGCATAAGTCCAGAATCTACGCATACGAAAGTGGACTGGAGCAATTATTGTCGGGAAATATGTGCGCAATGGGTTGCGGCACATCCTGTAGAAATAGGTGGCATTGATGAAAACGGTGATTCCATAATAGTGGAAATAGACGAAACACATTTTTTCCACAGGAAGTACCACCGTGGCGAAATGAGAGACAAACAATGTGTTGTCGGAGGCATTCAGCGAGGAACCAAGAAGTGTTTTGTCGTCGAGGTGGCCGACAAAACGGAAGAAACTTTGTTATATCACATTCGGCGACATATCCTTTCGGACACTTTAATTATGACGGGTGGATTTCCGTCATACCGTAATTTAGAGAGAGCGTATGGGGGCATATATGGGCACGATGTCGTCATCCACAAGGAAAACTTCGTAGATCCGGACGATCCGCAAATACATACACAAAGTGTGGAAAGTTTATGGTCGCGGATCAAGAGAAAAGTTAGATTCCAATATGGCACGTCAGATGAACTTTTTCCTACTTACTTAGATGAATTCCTGTGGAGGAATAATTTCCAGAAAAACGAATTGTTTCCGCAATTCATCGCCACCATATGCTAACAATACCAGTTCAATTAATCATTGCACCACCTACCTCTCCCGTAGTAACGCCATCATCACTTTCATCACCATACATTCAATCCGTTCCTTTTGGAGCCCGGCTCTTTTCAGAGCCAAAAATTAATCATAAAAAGCAATATAAAGTCAGACTTAAAACCAGTGGCTTGGCTATTTTAACAACGGCCCCACCGAGCGTGGTGGGTGAATGGTTAACGTTCTGGCCTCACATTTGGGAGGACGCGGGTTCGAATCCCCGTCCGGGCATCCAGATTTGGGTTTTCCATGGTTTCCCCAAATCCCTCGAGGCGAATGCAGGAATGCTTCCTTCAAAAAAGGCCATGGCCGTATTACTTCCCTTCCCAATCACATCCCGCCTCTAATGACTTCGCTGTCGACGAGGCGTAACGCCCAAGCCAAAAAGAAAAACACACACACACACATACAACGGCCCCCGGCGCAGAAGCATTAAATACTAAAAAAAAGTTGAAGTGTAAGAAGGAAGGAGTTTCAGAAAAAAAAACGCAAATGTTGACTTAAGCCACGGAATAAAAAAGCAATTATATTTAGAATCTTCAATATTTCAAAAAAATAACTCCTTGCTTTTTTTCTCCATAGTATTTTAGAAAGTAATCTTGTCGCGATAGAATGAAGTAGCAACCATTTTAACAGTAATAGCGATAATTAAGACGGTAAATTCGTCGTCAATGTGAACTAGTTGTTTCAGATTTTGAAGCGTTGGGAATGCAAGTAGAAAATCTGTCTCCCGTTATTTTTAACTGGCATACATACTTCTTTTAAAATTTTGCGAATAAGCTTCATGAATAAGAGGTAAAGCAACCTGTCATTTGCGAGTACGCGGATTCAAACCCCGCCGGATATCCATGGTTTCCGTAAATCGCTCCAGATGAATGAGAAAAAAATTAATTCAAAATGCCCTAACCGAATTCTTTTCGGATCCCAGTTCCCACTATCCTCCTGCCTCAAATGACATTGGCATCGAGGAGGCGAAAAAAATACTTCTTGCCGATCGCACTCTGGATTTATGTTATTCAACTGCCGGCATCGCTAGCGAAGTCGCAAGAGCGCTAGTTACACTTTGCCGAGGTTGCTCAGTCCATTGTTATATTTCCTTAGTGTTCGATGACGTCAAAATCATTAGAGAGGGAAATTTATGGGAGACAAGGGATAGGATGGAATGCTGCTATTATCTTTTGAATGAACCATATGACACTCGATTAATCATACCGAGAGTAGTTTGTAGCGGTAACGCTCTGGCCTCCCATTCGGGAGGACGCGGATTCGAATCCCTGTCTAGGCGTCCATATTTAGATTTTCCATTTTTATAGACACCCTTTTTTAGTATTTCGTAAAAAATATCATTTCCTTTTTATAGATTCAGACAGGACGACTACTGCAGGAAGGAATAGCTGCATTTGTTGCCGTTCTTGTCCCGAAATCTCCTCCATCATTAATGAGCTCAGCGGCAACGAAGCTTAAAGCCATAAGAATTAAGAATAGTTAAAGCATAAAACATAAGAACGTATGTGTGGTTATAAGCGGAGAAATTATATTTTTAACATAATATCAATCCATATCACCATAATTGAAAAATATATATCTTAAATGTGGAGAAAGTTCTTTCTTTGTAGTAAAATTAATGTACTTCATAGAAACCACATAATAGTCCGATATATTTTTTTTATTGACATCTCAAAAATATACCTTGGTTAGTTTAAAAATATTATTCGTTATTGGGTCGGTTCAGCAGTCATAGACAATTCTCATTACTTTTATTTGTAGCGCTCATTATTTGTAGTATTTAACTTTAATTTACACACCGAAACGGTATGCATATCCCGTATATCCCTTCCAAACCATTACCTTTCCTGATAGGTGCAATGCACCCTCCGCCAAACACTTTTAGTGAATCGCGGAGTAATTGTAATAGTAATAGTAGCATAACGTACCGTTATCATTTTGTAAGCGATTCCAACCTAGTAGTATTCCTGTCAAAAATTTAACAGTTACCAAATTTCTATTTTATATTATATAGTCGAGATTCAAATGAAGGAAGATGTAAATCCATCTTGGGTTAGACGAGAGATGTCCGAAGTAAAATAAAAGGAAAAATACAGGCGAGTTGAGCTATAGGTCCATTTAATCGTTACGCTAAAATATATTGAAATTATTTGCTTAAAGTGTCCCATACGAGTATAATAAAATCTGCTGGGGTAAATAACATTTATTCGATGTCAACACACGGCAGTATGGTAAATATCTATCGTCAAGAAAGGTCCATAAAATAGTAACATGCTTAAAAAGTAATTTTCATTCCCGTTTGCTGAGTAGCATACAATTACTTAACAGTTCTGAGACTTAAAAGCTATCACTGGGATGCAAACATGACCGGTAGCGTGGATTGTGTAGTTGCGTCCTCGCGAATAAGGGCGAGTTGCGTTATAGGTCCATTTAATCGTTACACTAAAATATATTGAAATTATTTGCTTAAAGTGTCCCATATGAGTATAATAAAATCTGCTGGGGTAAATAACATTTATTCGATGTCAACACACGGCAGTATGGTAAATATCTATCGTCAAGAAAGGTCCATAAAATAGTAACATACTTTAAAAAAAATTTATTCCCGTTTGCTGCAAGTAGTACAATTACTTAAGTTCTGAGACTTAAAAGCTATCATTGGGATGCAAACCTGACCGGTACCGTGGGTTGTTTGGTTGCGTCCTCGCGAATACGGGCGAGTTGCGTTATAGGTCCATCTAATCGTTACGCTAAAATAGATTGAAATTACTTGCTTAAAGTGTCCCACATGAGTATAATAAAATCTGCTGGGGAAAATAACATTTATTCGATGTCAACACATTGCAGTATGGTAAATATCTATCGTCAAGAAAGGTCCATAAAATAGTAACATGCTTAAAAAGTAATTTTTATTTCCGTTTGCTGCAAGTAGTGCCTTTAAGATTAACTACATTATTTGTTACAGAGTCACTGTATTAAACTTGTAATTTTCTCACCACACTGCCGGTAATAAAAGTATGATTCATAATTACCGTTTCATTCTTTACCATTATGTTTAGGACGCTAATCTAAAAATTTCAAATTACCTGAATACTGAAATAAAATCAAAGAAAAACCGTTCATACCTGATGTATGTACATTTACTGATACTACTTCTCATAAATAATATGCAGCAGTCATTACATATAATATATCAATTTTTTTATCAGACACAAGATGGTACTTGAAATATTTTTCTACTTTTATTACTTATTGTACCGTCCAGCAGGTGACAAGCGAGCTGGCACCACTGTCTGCAGTGCACGGGGGGGGGGGGGGAAGCACTCGCTTCACCCCCTTACCCTGGGGAAGTCATGTCAAAATGACGTATTGCATCAAAATTTGTGCGCAGAAGGGACATATTTCAGATGTATTTGCTAAGAACCCACTGACAATTTGTGGTACCTGGTTGTGGTGCCTGTGCAAGGCAAAAAGCCAGATACATAACTTGAGATTTCTAAAACTTTTACTTCCCCAGGAGAAGTAGGAGAAAAAATGTAATGTAGTAGCAGAGAGAAAGGAGAATCCATATTGGAGTTAGTTTCACAGAAGAATGCCACTGATATTTAACAAACTAGAATGGAAATAATTATATTAGTTACCATGAGACTACCATCATATGAATTTCATTTAATAACTGTGTTTAAATGTTCCGCTCCTGTTCAAGAGGGCAGAAAATACGAGTTTTCCGAAGTGTATCGACAGAACAAATTCTGAAAATTACTGTGACGCTATATAATTAGTTTTAAATAAAAAAATGTACGAGATATGGGGTTTTCTGCTAGAACTAATAAAAATACCACAGAAAGGGTTTTCTTGCAGCACAAAAAAGCTACACTATTCCACAATATAAAACATGTTAAGCTGCAAATGACAACGCTGCTCTAAACTCCACAACAGTGTTAGAAGTAAGAATATAATTAATTCTATAAAATATCATTGCAACTAAAGAACCCATGTACGTTAAAAAATAATAATTTTTATTGCCAATATGCTTAAACATAATAACATAATTATCGTAATTCCATCAAACAACTTATTACTGTAAACAACAGAAAAAACGAAATTAAGTCAGTTATTCACTTGTAGTCGTCTGCTTTTCTACCAAAGAAGTTACACGTATCGGCACTGCGAAGTAATTTCCGCTTCCGGTGGTGGTGGGGGGATTTCTACTCGGCATTGGGTGTACTCACAGACGCACGTAAATTTTGGAGCTGAAGGATCAGAGGAGAAGGTACAAAAATGCTCAGGATGAAGCAGGAAGAGAGCAGTACAGGCAATTCAGAAATCAAATACATAAGAAATACAAAATAGCAAAAGAAATATGGCTACAAGAAAAGTGTGAATTAGAAGAAAAGGAAATGGTTGTAGGAAAGGTAGATGTTGCATACAGAAAGATCAAACGGAATTTTGGAGAAATGAAGAAAAGGGGTATAAACATTAAAGCTGCCGATGGGAAACCTCTGTTAAGCTCAGAAGATAGAGCTAACCGATGGAAGGAATACATTGAGAAACTGTATGTGGCAGACGACTTGAACAATAGTGTAATGGAAAAGGAAGGCAATGTCGACATTGATGACTTAGGAAATCCTGTTTTGAGGACAGAATTTTATAAAGCTCTGAATGACTTGAAAGCAAATAAGGCAGTTGGAATTGATGAGATCCCTGCAGAACTTCTTAAATCCCTAGGAGAGGAAGGAATAGAAAGATTATTTAAGCTGATATCAAAAAGTTTTGAAACAGGAGAAATTCCATCTGATTTTAGTAAAAATATCATCTTCACACTTCTAAAGAAAGCACAAGCCGACAAATGTGATAATTATCGCACCATTAGTCTAACATGACATGCTTCAAAATTACTGACCAGAATAATATACAGAAGGATGGAAAGGGTAGTAGAAGAGATAGTAGGTGAAGACCAGTTCGGGTTTAGGAAAAATCGCAGCACAAGGAAAGCAATTCTGTCTTTAAGTTTAATACTTGAAGGGCGGATCAAGAAAAACAAAGATACTTTTATGGCGTTTGTTGATTTAGAAAAAGCTTTTGATAATGTTAGGTGGGAAAAGAAGTTCAAAATTTTAAAGAAGTCATGTCTAAAGTATCGAGATAGAAGAATATTCTATAAACTATATAAAAATCAAGTGGCTGTAATAGAATTAGAGAATCACGAGAGACATGCATCAGTTAAAAAGGGTGTGAGACAAGGTTGTAGTTTATCCCCGTTAATATTCAACTTGTATGTAGAAAAAGCAATGAAGAAAGTCAAAGAAAAATTTCCATGTGGCATAAGTTTTCAGGGAGAAAAACTCAGTATGCTACGATTAGCTGATGACATTGTCTTGTTAGCAGAGAGGGCTGAGGATATTGAGAAGTTACTGAATGGCATGAACAAAATACTGAAGGAAGATTTTGGACTGAATATAAATCAAAGCAAAACAAAAGTGATGAAATGTAGCAGAAATGATACCAATACTAGTAGATTAAATATAAAAATAGGATCGGATGCAATAGGAGAAGTAAGTGAGTTCTGTTACTTGGGAAGCAAAATTACAACCGATGGCCGAAGGAGGAATGATGGTAAAAGCAGAATAGCACTAGCAAAAAGATCCTTCATGAAAAAGAGAAACCTTTTAGTTTCAAATATTGATCTAGGAATAAGAAAGAACTTTTTGAAACTCTATGTGTGGAGCACAGCACTTTTCGGTAGCGAAACATGGACTTTAGGAATACCGGAAAAAAAGAAAATTGAAGCATTTTAAATGTGGTGCTACAGAAGAATGCTGAAAATTAGGTGGACAGACAAAGTAAGAAATGAGCGAGTTTTGGAAATGATGGGTGAGAAAAGAAGTTTATGGAAGAAGCTTACAGAAAGAAGAGACAGGCTGGTAGGTCATATTTTGAAACATGCTGGATTGGTTAATTTGTTATTGGAGGGGACAGTCGAAGGTAAGAACTGCAGAGGAAGCAGATAATTGAGGACGTGTGTAATAAGGGGTATGTAGAAATGAACAGGTTAGCACAGAATAGGAAGGGATGGAGGAGTGCAGTCGAAAGAATGACGATAACAAAAAAAAAAAAACAAAAAAAAATAATTTCAGAAGTATTTTTAATGCATTTCAGTCAAGCTTCATTTCAGTTTTAAAGGTGTTTCGTTTCAGAAACCAGAAAGAGAGGATCGAGTGAAAAAGTGAAAATTGCGGGATATTTGAATATCAAAGTTTTAAATTATTTATTATCGCTGAACAAAGTGACATTGGTTGTGTCAGTATTGAAGATGAGTATAGAACTATTTTGGAGCAACATGTTTAGAGCTTGAAATTTTTTTGTGAATAAATAATCGGAACACTTTAGGAGAGCTTATGTAACACAGAGAGAACAGTTTTTAACCCTCCTAGTTTATAAAGCAATATTATTAGGTTTATATCGTGCGGTGGAATCTTCTGATTATTTTATTTCAATTTAAATGTCGGTCGGTGTGCCTTATTGAAAAAGAAAGGACAATTTAATAAGATTATTCCAGTAGTTCTTTGGAAAGCGTTTCTGTCTTCTGTTGGTTTCTTGATTTGCAGGGGCGCCAAGTTTTAGAAAACCTCGTGGGTGCTCATGCCAAATTGATGTAACATTTTTTTTTCTTTGAACCGGCAAAGAGTGTGAATTAGTTTCGACGAGACCATCACTGGCGAGTTGCTGATTTCACATGAAATAATGTACGCTACTTTTATCCATAAAACATTTAAGGTTTCAAGTAAATTAAATAAAAACCTTCAAAATTCTTGACAAACATGAACGAAGTGAAAATCGCATCTAAATCCATCCAGTAGATTTCAAGTAATAAGGGAACAGACGGGCAGAGTAGATATGAAAGATTTTCTAAATTCTGTTCCAGGCCTCAAAATACACTAAATTTCGTTAAAATGGGTTCGGTCTTTTTAACGTGATTGAGTTACAAAGTTATATAATTTTCAACTTTATAATAGTAGTAATAGATAGATATCCAGTAATTTGTGTCTTCCTATTAGAAATCAGGATTTATTATTGCATATGATTTGTGTCCGCAAGGATCGCTGCTTGAATGAAGTAGCAGGTTCAGCTGGTTATTAATATACAGAGGAGATCGAAAAAAAAAGATGCGTAGAAAATATTAGATTTAACAATAAGGAACAGATACCTAACATAATAATAAAAATGAAATCATTATATTAACAGTGTGTAGCATAATTTTTATTAGATGGTGTAATGGACCGTAGTAATTTGGGAATAAAAATGTATTTAATCTATTCATTGCTTATACGAGTTGAGGCTCTTGTCTTCGAGCAGCTGTGGGTCGCTGCGGAAATGCTAACGTTGCGGGTTGAATTACGCCCTGCGTAGCGACACATGCGATGAACACGTGAACGGCATGCGTTGTCCGTGCAGTTAGCATAGAATATTCTAGCGTGTTCTGGTGTGGAACAAAGCTCCCACCACCAAGTTGAGAAGTCAACGTCACAAGAGTTCTTGTCTATGATTGGCTGGTTGAGCAATGGCGGCTATCAAGACACATGGTGCGGAACGCTCCTTGGCGAATAAAGGTGATATCGCCATATTGTTCATTCTTCATTCTGTTGGAAGCATTCGCGAGGAGAAGATGTTGTCGCTACTAGAACATCTGAGTAGCAGGTAAGACGAATAATGGTTCACTGTCCTGGCTTGCCTCGTAGTAGCAATGTCTGTTGATTGGTTAGGTTTCGTAAAGTTATACAGTATTAATTATGGGAAGAGTTGTGTCTAAAGTGTGTAATGAATTAAAAGGTACAGTGCCATTAGGCACTAAGTGATCCCACGGTATGTGTGAATATTGCCGATGCGTCGTGTCAACGGACAGAAACGTGACGGAACTAAAGCGTCCAGATTTACACGCACCTTCGGGGGTGCTGACAACGTCCCACTCAACTTGGACATTAAGCGGATTTATAACCCTCATAAATAACTGAGACCCGCTTTCTATTTTCGCACGTTTCGGAAAGTTCCCGCCGAAAACTGGCGCAGACTAGCAAAAATAAACCTTAGTGACGTTTCCTAGTAAATGAGTGCTTTATGAGAGTAGGGGAAGACGATCCAGCCAATAGAGAAGCCGCCTCAATTTATTGCCGTGCTGGTGTTTTTTCTTGTCTGTTCTGGAGCTAATGTGGCGCTGGTACTTTGGCGCGGATTGCGGTGATTCGCCAAGAGCCGGACGCGAAATCGCATTACGACAAGTACAGAGTCTTGCTCGGGGAAGAAGAACGAACGACGAGGGACTCTGGGGCAGATCTTCATCTAGTACGGCCGAAGTGACCTTCGCGGAGTACGAGTCGGCAGCTGGGGACGCTGCCATCACGCTGGGCCGGTCGAGAAAGCTGGAAGACCCCATGTGGCGCTGGTCTTGCCTGGTCGCTGACCTGGGCTGTGAACAATGGTAAAAGCTACGACCCGGACGGAAACTCATGCAATCGTTCCACCCAGTAATGACCCTGAGATTTTGCTCTAGCTGTTTGATATTCAATGATATGTAATTGTTAACCTCAGAATAAAAACAAAATTCATGTTTGCCTAATTTCACAATAATAAATTGTACACCCAATTTTCAGTTTTCCTATTCATTACAATAATATTTCATGTGATAAGCTGAAGATTAAGTATGACTTTTGATATTCCAAATTGATAATTTTGTTAATGATAAAACAGTGTGACCCAAATATAAACGTCCCCAAGGTAGACGTAACAAGTGTTATCTAATGGAAGTTATTTGATGAGTGTTAACAGTTTCATTACGTTTTCTAAGTGTTCATTATGATTTTGGTGAGCTTCGTAACGTGTTATTTCCTCAATTCGTCATAAGGAAGATGGTTATCGGACGATGTGTAATAGTTAGGTTTTTATCAATAAATGTTGTTAAATTGTATTTGTGCGTCTTGTTTCACTAACCTCATAACACTCTTGGTTAAAGAACTCACGTTGCCTTACTAATGAGTTATATAAATTGATTTTCAGTGTCAGAATGTGTTAAGTTGAAGATAGAAGTTTTCTGTGGTTATTTTGCCCACTTATATCTTTCGGAATATTATCTAAAGCGTAGCTCGGAGTCTCTACGTTAAATATCGACTGCCCTGGTGTCAGATTACATGTTAAGATCTTCCGGCATCCGCCACAACAAAAGCTCTACATTTCTACTCGTCAAAGGTAAGCACTATTTCATATCAGTGATAACGCCCATGCTAAAAGTGTGTGTTTGACCCGCCCATTCGGTTTTCCATCCTGAAAATAGGGAGTTAGTTGGCTTTGCAATGATTTGTGTAGATGTTGATATTCGGAATGTGATTATAAGGTTATGTTTGGTCTGCATTCAGTATTTCACGTTACGTTAACAGGGAAACACACACACGCTCACACGCCATTACGAAACCATCCCCTTTACACTGGATATATGTATTAGCACATACTTCATGTACACAGTTTTACTAAGAATTGTATGATGAACAAATCAACATTAATAAACCTTTTTAAGAAGCTATATTTTTAATTTATATAATATCATTGTTTTTCAATGAAAACTTATTTTGTCGAACCACAACTGATTTTATAAATGTATCAGCAAAATTTTGTAGGTCCACATCATCCGCTATTTCTCGGTCTACGTGCACTACCATGCGATCATTCAATCTTTGTTGAGCCATAGTGCTCCTCAAATAATTTTTTCTTCTCTATAATGCTGAAAATGATCATTCTCCAGTGTATGCCGATATTGGAATAGTTGAAACTACTTTTAACAATTTGATAATTTCAGGCATCATATCTTGGGTATATTCTCAATACATATATTACCGTTTTTTACATTGTTCAGTCTGACATTTTTTGTTCATGCAATTGCTAATAGCACGATGAAGAACCTAACGATCCACATCAATGAGATCTTTCATCTATATCTACATCTAGATATATACTCTGAAATTCACAAAATTGTGGGTGGCAGAGGGTGCTCAGCACCAAAGCTAATCACTTTGCTGTGCATTCCAATCCCTAATGGTACGAGGGAAAAAAGAATTCATATAAGAATCAGTCCGGCACCTTATTTCTCTAATTTTATCTTTCCTGTCCTTCCGACTCAAATAGGTTGGTGGAAGAAGTATTTCACTACACTCAAAAGTGAAAGTGGGAGTACGCATGTTTACCAATAAGTTTAAACGAAACGTGTGTCGTCTATCTACCAGAGACTCCAAACCTAGTCTACTAATCAGTTCTGTGACGCTTCCATAAGGACTGTAGCAAGCGGTTACGAATCAAGCGGCTCTTCTCTGTACTTTCTCTATACTTTCGATCAACCCCTTACGAAACGGGTCCCAAATGGCACAACAATAATCCAAATGTGGATGCACAAGAGATTTGTACGCTATCTCCTTTGTTTGTTCATTACAATTTTTCAAGATTCGACCTATGAATCGCAGCCTAGAATTAGCTCTACCTACTAACGAATTAATGTGTATGTCCCATTTCATGTTCCTTTGTACTGTTACTCCCAAATATTTTATAGAATCGACCATATCAATAACTGTATTGTTTAACTCGTATTTCTGAACAATTGGATTCTTTTTGTTAGTTATGCTCATTGTCTTGCACTTTTTACAATTTAGAGTAAGTTACCACTCAGCGCACCAAGCCAAAATCACATCCAGATCGCGCTGAATTTCTAAGCAATCGGCCAAATTTCTTACTTCCCTATAAATAACCGCATCATCAGAAAACAATCTAAACAGGCTTTTCATTTTGTCTCCGAGATCATTTATAAAAATTAAGAAAAAAAGTGGTCCTATTACACTTCCTTGAGGTACACACAATGTAACATCTAGATTAGAAGAACTTTCTCCTTCAACGACAACATACTGCGACCGACCAGTTAGAAAATCCTTTATCCATTCACAAAGCTGATCCAATATACCGTACGCTCGAAGCTTCGCTAAAAGGCGGTTGTGTGGCACAGAGTCAAAGGCTTTCTGGAAATCTAAAAAAATTGCATCTACTTGTGAACCTGCATCGATAACTTTCATTACGTCGTGTGTGAATAGGGCCAGCTGTGTTTCACATGATCTTTTCTTCCGAAATCCGTGTTGATTTGTTGTAAGCAAATTATTATCATTTAGAAAATTCATAATGTTCGAGCATATAATATGCTCCATAACTCTACTACAAACAGATGTTATAGATATGGGACGATAGTTTTCAGGATCACTTCGATCACCTTTTTTGAAAATCGGAGTTACTTGCGCGATTTTCCAGTCTGAAGGTACTTTTCGCTCTTGTAATGATTTACTGAATATATCAGACAGAAATGGCCCGATTTCCGCCGCATACTCTGAAAATAACCTTACTGGAATTCCATCCGAGCCCGGTGCTTTCCCCCACTTCAGGAGCTCTAATTGCTTAATGATACCTGCAGTATATATTCGTAATGATTCCATCACCGACTCGCCACGGCGTGGGAAAGCGGGAATACTATCCTTATGCTCATTTGTAAATGAATTTTTGAATACAGTATTTAGTACGTTAGCTTTATCGCGGCTTTCATTAACCTCGGAGCCTTCACGAATTAGTGCTGGAATATTGCTGTTGGTACAATTAACTTTTCGTACATACGACCAAAATTTCTTTGGGTTTTCTATGAGACTCTTAGAGAGAGAGTTGGAGTGAAAATCGTTAAAGACCTCGCGCATTACATTCTTAATACGTCCTCTTAAATCAGCTAAGGTTTCTAAATCGCTGCGACACCCCTTCCTTCTTGAGCGTGCGTGTATTTTCCTTTGTTTTTTGAGTAATCTTTTGACTTCGCATGTGTACCACGGTGGATCATTCTCCCCCTTTATTGTCCACTTTGGTATATGTATTTCCATTCCTTCCCTGACTATATGTATAAAACGATGCCACATCTCTTCAACGGTGTCCTTTGTTGACTTGAAGTTATGGTAATTATTCCTCAGGTAGGTTCTAAAACACTCCTTTGAGGCCTTACTGAATCTGTATACAATCCGCCCTTTTTTCCTTTTTCGCTTGGTCATTAATTTGATAGTCGCAATTACCGCTTTGTGATCGCTTATTCCTGTGGTCGTTGAAATGTCGGTGAATAATTCTGGCCTGTTGATAACCAACAAGTCTAAAATGTTTTCGCTACCGTTATGACACCGCGTAGGTTCATTAACTAGCTGCTCGACATGATTATCTGACAACAACTCGAGAATTACTTCAGAAGCTGCCTTATCCCTGCTACCTGTGATGTGAACGTAATTACGCCAGTCAATATAAGGCAGCTTGAAGTCGCCTCCTAGAATCATAGCATGATCCTTAAAACGGCTAGCTATATTATTTACATTATTTCTTAACTCCTCGACGATAGCTATGATTTCACGTAACTGCTGCTTGCATCATTTTAATCAGTAAGAAATAGTTCCACCTTACTCAAATATGTCATAGCATTTTTAGTAAAGTGCTGGTCGATACGGCCAACGAATTTATCTAAAACTACAAGATATATATATATATATATTGGTCAGCGCGCGAGGAAAATTAATGCGGTTCACTTGATGAATCGTCAATATGGCTTTATCCTCATTATTATTGGAGTTATTAATATTGAATTGTTGATCATCCAATACAAAAACTGAGTCAACAGTCGATTTCCAAGGGTTTTTGTAAGACATAAATCTGCATTGGGGTGAGTGTAAACCTTCAGTCTCAGCTTTAACCGTGATTGTGCCTAGGATTACTCCAGTTCGTGTTTTGCTACTTAAATGAGGTCGTCACTTAGCTTGATAAAAACCCAAACTAAGAAAGGTAGTAGATAATAAAAGCTACAAGTCTGTTCTGGTAGAACACTTTTAGTGAATCGCGGAGTAATAGTAATAGTCATTATATTCTCCAAATTTTAGCAAAGTCAGAAAACTAAAATTGGTATCAGACATTTGAGACAGACCAACCTCACTAATCCTAGCTGATTTTATAGCTACATGAGGTGTACTATTTTCGCCACACGCTCGCCTGAAAGTTACACAAGCTTGCCCGCGTTCAGCATCTGCCCCACTACGCACCTAATTTGCACCACAGAGATGCGTAGTATTGCTTTCACTGGATCGTGATGACTGGGGGGAGGAAAAATCTGGACTGGTATTTATAGAAATATCCGTGGTAACGTGAGACATCCGGGTTTTCCACGGGAATGGTCCGATTAACAGATCAGATATCAGTTCCCAAGCTTGAGATTTCATCAGATTTCTTGACCTTGATGGCTAAAAGTATTCCTATCGGTCTGAAATTTGGATAGTTGCTAGATCTTCAAACACGCGTTGATTTTAATCGTTATGAAAATTTTTGTAGGTTTAATAGTTTAGCCGCACAAAATAATTTTCTATTATTCCCTAAACATTTTAATAACTTTTACCATTTTGTAGTTATGAACTCGAAATAACTTTTACCATTTTGTAGTTATGAACTCGAAATAACTTTTATTTTATTCCTAATTAAATTCTCTTTCATCTGACATCAAACAAGGCATGTTTACTATTTTCAAAAGGGTAAAATAAAATTCGTAAACCAATAACAGAATCTGACTAATTTATATACTCTAAATTCTTAAAATTATTAATCTGAAAGTAGCTTTAAACAAATCTGCGAATCCAAAAAATGATTCCTGAATAAATTCTAACTGCTTTCTTCGAATTATTATTAATTTTTCTTGTAAACTACTCCTGGTGAATGCCTTCTGACCGACTCAATCAACCTTGCCATTTCAACCAAGTGTCGTTGGCACCAAAATTTATTTTCTTCTATCTCAATCCAATAACTTCACGAATTCAAATGAAGCTTATTTGAAATCCTTTGGATTTAATTAAACTTTATTTTAAATACAATTCCTTTCCTTTAATTTAGGTATATGACTTAAGCATGTGTCTGCCTTTACCATACAATATTGTTTTTTTTTTTTAAATCTTTAGACCATACTAAGCTTTCCAAAATTTTATTATGTTGTTTCAGCACAAATAACGGTACTTTCATTCTAAATGTTGATTCCCCATATGTTTCCTAACATCTGAATTTCCGAATTTTAATGCGGAAAATTACATTATAAATTTTTATACCGGCATTTTACTTTTAATGTACTCAAACTTTATACTAGTATTCTCTAGCTACAGGATTTATTGTCTTTTGACTGTTAATTATTCCGAATATCTTTTAAAATGAAGGAAAAATACAGATTTTAGTGAAATTATATCAGAACCACATATTTCATATCCAGATTTTAGGTTAAGTTCTCCAACAGCTGTTTAGATAGATTTATAACTCGAATTTACTATTTAAACTTAGATACCTGCCTACAATAGCTATTTCATTTGCATTATCTCCTGAATTATCTTCAAAAATGACTTTAAAGCTGCGGTATTATGTGCTACAACTTATCCCGCTATTCTGTAAACCAATTTCGTTTTGCAAAATTACGAAATTCTAAGGTATGTTACATTTTGAAATTTTTTGCTAGTTCGATGGGATGATACGACGTGCTTGACAGTATTATGTACAGATTTTTGCAGATGGAAAGAAATCTTATGTAAATTTGCGTTTAAAGCTTCAAAACGAACGAGAATTTCTATCAGAAATGACAGTAAAAAGAGATTCAAAAGACTGAAGACTTTTTAAAAATAATTTTGCTTTCGCGCAGGTATTATCTTCCTGACATTTTATGTTGTTAAAAAAACATAGCAGCACATTATAATTGTTTCGAATAGTTTTTAAGGAAGATATACGACAACAGTATCTTGTTGGTCAAAAAGGTCTCAAAGAGAGATTCATCGCTAGCTGCCTGTAGTGATTCAAAACAAGCCTGGTGTTTCGATGATATACGCACGAAAACAACACCCTAAAAAATCTTCTATGGTCTCTTGAACAACCAGGTTTAACGAGTGAAGGGTGGAATGCACATGAATTGCCCTTGCTTCGATAGCTTTAATCCACAATTGAATTCAGTACGCGCTTCAACATCAGAAGGACCATCTGTATATAGACCCCTACACATCTGGATGTTTATGTCGAATCTTTTTAGTACTGTAGTCATTCAAAATTTCAAACAAATTTTGTCGGATATTGTTGATATCGTTTCACTGAGGCCGATAAAAGTTTCGTTTATATTACACTTTGCGTCCACGTAACGAAAAAAAGTGTGATTTAATTATTACTGGAAATATCGCTTGTTTTATCAATCATAACTGAATAGCAGACCGCAGTTTGCACTGCTTTTATTATTTTATGCAGTATTTCGTCACTCAAAATTGCGCTGGCTTCGTTAGTGATATCGTATGACAACCGCCAATATTTGTCGCCACGTGTTTAACTAGAAAATATCCTGTGATCACAACTTCAACATCGAATACAATTTAAACATTCGTCCTCGTGGTATCTTATGGCTAGGTTCCCGGTCACTAAAAAACGATTTGATTTCAAATCATATAGTTTACTCTTTGATAGTATTCAGTGTACATTGACGCCGCGTTTTAAATTGGCTTTATGCAATACACAACAACAGTGAACTTCAGGCTTTTCATGCTTTTTAAAGCTTTATTTCATTTTGAAAAACCAACTTGAGTGGGTGCCTTAATGTACTCATCTCCTCTTAATGATGTTTTCGGCGCAGAAACGCCACTAGACATGGTTTCTTTACAGGTTTGTAAACCCCTTGATCTATATCTTCTTCCTTTTAGCAGCCACGAAATAATTGTCTGCCACTTTGATAATTGTGCCTTTACTACTGTTCAACTGAATTTGCAGAAATAATATCTTCTGGTTAGATTTGCTGAGCTGTGCTAAGCTCATAAGAGCTATTAGTGGAGTGTTCTTCTGGTTACAATTTCAAGGACGAATTTATCCATCGAATATAATAATTTTTTAGAAAGAAACACGGTAACATCATCGCAGCGTGCTCTTAGAGCACATGTTTTGTTTACCAGCTCTACTAAGAACGAGTGAGACACCTGAGACAGTCTGCGAGCCGCTGCTGCGATAGCGCTGGCTGCGTGACGGATGGCGGGCTAGGATTTGCGCGCGGTAGCGGGTAGCGCGGGGTCGAGTTGCTCGATGTGCTTGTGTGCATTTTTTTTTTTTTTTACGAATCAAACCTACACTTCCCACACAGTAGATAGTGTAAGGCATGACCTGACATAGTGTTTATATTTTCCTTTGTTATGACGCGCACGCTCACATCGTAAGCAAGTGCGATCTCGTCAAAACGGCTGGCCTCGGCAGGCGCGTGACGTAGATAACACAGGTTTCGCTGAGAAGTCCATTACTGATTACTGTTGACTTCTATGCTCATGGGTGCTCCGCACCAACTATTTACCTCTCGTGGGTGCCAGAGCCCCCGAGCACCCGGAGAGTCGGCGCCCCTGTTGACTTGTAGCAAACTGAAGTTGCATGAAGTCTCTGTTGAACACAGCCGCATACCGTATAACGCTGACTGCTTTTTTTAAAATACACTGTGACGTACAGAAGACGACTTGCAGGTTTAACAATGGAGAAGAATAAAACCTGGCGCTTGTTGTAAACGTAATTATTATTACAAGTTCATTGTTAGTCATGTTGACACCTTCATTTAAAAAAAAAAAAAAAAAAAAAAAAAAAAAAAAAAAAAAAAAAAAAAAAACATCCTTTTAAAAAAATGTGAGAAATGTGATTAGGAAAGAATCTAATTATCTATCAATACTCTGTGAAGTTTTCATTATCTAAGCAATCTATGAATTTTTTTATTAATGTTTCTTTAGCATACACAGCTATTTTAGGTTGTTTTTCTGTGTTTCTTGGCTTCATACAAAATATCTGGGCATCGTAATCAGTAGGGTTCAGATCTTTACAACCAAAAAAAAAAAAAAAAATATAGCAAAATATGCATGCAGATATGACCTTTAAACGACAAAACATGACCAAACATTTAAATTTACTATAGATTAAAATGTGCTCAGTTATATATAATTTATTTTATCTAGTTGTGTCGCTTTCATGTAGCCAGCATAATTTGCTTCCATGCATTCACTGTACCTCTGGAAAATATATATATATATATTTTTTTTTTGATAATTATTTCATGTTCCTATAAAGGATAGAATACTAGATTTTTAATTTTAAAAATGGGAACTTATTATATATTTGCTGTGGGTTAGTGTACATATTTGTACCATAGTTTATTCTTCTCTGATGCTATGGACCACAACCATCTTCAAGTTCTCGAAGAGGAATTTTCTCTTGATGTCAGTTAAAACTGTCTTATACTGTGAGAAGTTTCGTCCGACACGGCAAGATGTGACGGGAATGTGCTTAAACAGTGTCAAATCACTGAAATTTAATTTCAGTCAAAACAGATTAACCACCATGTAAAATTTACAAATTGCTTTATATACAATATTCCTACTCAGCACATTATCATGTATGTTCTTTCTCTTTAGTGAACTAGCCACTATGCTGCTTCCTGACCTACCTCGGTTTCCACATTTTTAATCAAAGACGATGTTTTAACGACTGCTGCATTGTAAAGATTAAAAGCCGGGCGGAATATTAACGTTTCAAGAGTGACAATAATGCATAAATTTCATTCTTGACTGGTGAATTCTGACCAATTCAGTGACAATTAGTTTTATAATTTCCTCCAATGTATATATAATAGGAGTAATTTTGTGTGAATAATTATCTTAACTTCTTCCCATCTATAACTTCTAGTGAATTCCCGGTACTATTAAAAAATTACCAGATTTTTCCTAAAAATATTGCAATATGGCCATATATACTATCGTAATATGACAAAACTAGAAAAATGACTTAAATATGCTTTTATATGCTATATAAAATAAATTTCAACACATTTAGAAACGTTCAATCAGTGTTTAATTCAGCATTACAGCTCAAAACGAAATCAGTAAAAAAATATGACTTGTCATAAAGATCGGAACCATAGTTCTCAGAGATATTAGAGTAGGCGTGATAGAGTACTGTAACAATATGTATATTACAATTTTATAACACAGTATAAACTCTGTTGCTCTATTGAGTACTTACCTACAATTGCATAGCTAAACTGAATATTTATGTCAAAAATGGTAACCATTAATGCCTGGTAAATTTTATCCACCATTATTTATATCGCTTCTATAACAACTTCATGATGGACAAATAAGTGGTGTTCATAAAAATATAAACTATCTACATCTAACTACATCGAATTTTGGATATTTTCTAGGTATAAGATAATTTATCGATTTAATCAACAATTACTCTTACATTTTTAAGATAAACAGTCTGTAAAATTTTGATTCCATGATTTGGAGTAGTATACTGGTATGTCAGTTAATTTACCTAATTTGGATATGAGATCAGTTTTTTAGAAAAAAAATAATTACAAAATAGTTTAAATAGCTGATACACTTACTTTATTCACTCTAAAAAACAGTCGCAACCGAATTCTAGTTATCACAGTGTCGCGGTAGCTGATTTTTATATAGATGTTAGTATAGAGTTTAGTAATAATGAAGGCAGAGTACTTCCAAGCCAGTGCGGTAGCAGGAAGGTTACACCGCTAGTACACGACACCGCTGGCCTAGCAGTCCTTACTGTGGGAACGCTGCACAGCACGACCAGTACATGAGGCTAACACACTATGGGCACGTGATACACACGCGTGTTCGTAGTGACTGTCAGCCAATGAGAGGAAGGCTTTCCCCACCTTCCGGAATCGAGGGCGCCTCTTTGCGCGCACGATTCGCCCCAGTCCGCAATGTGATTTTTAGTAGTGAGAACCTGTAACGGTCTAATCAAGCCATTTTGGGCATTTTTCCAAGAATCCTCCCTCTGCTGGCTTTTGATGCATTCTGTCTCAACATCGGATCCTATGGTCCATCATTCTAATACCAGGAATGCTGATTTTATGTACAGTCGGGGACAGAATTCGAGAGACCCCTCGCCTTTCGATTATGCTTCGTTCTAGACACGAATACCGCATGGGACAGCATAACTGGTAGGTGGTACACTAAATTCATGATAAAATAGACCTCTCATACCCAGCACTTTATCCAAGACTAAAAAAAGAGCCCGCGCAGCAAGAAACTCGCAGACGCTCAGAGGGAAAGTTCGGAGTTCTGCAGTAAAAATAATCAGGAATATCACCATTTTAGTCATAATAATTATTTAAATAACCAAATTGATTAATTATAGAGAGATGGTAACACTTTTTTCGTAATTTTCATAACCGTTGCGTATTTTTTTTTCCTCGAATAAACAGTTAACAATTCGCTAGCAAACGCAATTATATGGCGAATACAGAAAAGAATCGCTAAATTACGCACGGAAAACCAATAAGAGAGTTTGAATGGACTTAGTTACACTTTCTAACGCTGCAGCGTTATAGAACTGTGCGTGTGACAAATACACATAAAGGTTAAGGGTAAGTAGAAAGAGCATTCACGAAAGAATTCTAATGGTTAACTAAGTCACGAAATATAAATAAACTATTCCCAGAAAATTAAATGGTGCGGAATATTAACACCTTAATTTTGTTTTCATCATACCATATTTAGAGGGTAAGGTAAACTTTAACGAGGTAGCAACAGTTTTAGTAGTAATAATAATAATTAAGAACAGTAAATAAATAAAAAATCCGTCTGCAATGTGAATTAGCGGTTCCACATTTTAAATCTGGAAGATGGAAGTAGTAAAACTATCATCTCTCTCTTTGTTTCTAACTAACACTGATACTTCAATAAAATTTTCTGTCAAGCTTTATTTCCTGCCGTCCAAGCCCGATGGGTTATAGGTAACACTGTTGCGTGGCATTCGGGAGGACGCGAATTCAAACCCCGTTGGGGATCCAGTTTCAGTATTCCATGATTTTCGTAAATCTCTCCAGCTGAACTCCAGAAAAGTTCCTTCAAAAAGCGGTGGCAGAAATTATTACCCGATCCTAGTTTCCAATACTATCAGGATTCATATCACATTGCCGCCGAAGATATGACGAACACAAAAAAAAAAAAGAATTATGTGGTGGGTACGTGGTATTCGGCTTTCGGGAGGTCGTGGGTTCGCATACCCATCTAGCCATCCAAGTAAACGTTTTAGATGGTTTCCCCAAATCACTCCAGGCGAATGCCGGGATTGTTCCTTCAAAAGGCCATGGACGAATTCCTCCCCATTACTTGTCCCCAGTCCTTTCCTGCATCTAATGACCTCGATTAGATGTAAAGCTAGAAGCAAAACATAATTGCTCGAGTAAAAATAATTACATCTCTGTGGTGTGTTTTAGACCTTTTCCTTGTTGGATTTATCTTATTCAACGGCCGAACATGGTAGCGAAGGGACTAGACTGCCATTTCCACATGTGGAGAGTCTCTAGTTCGGTGTTGTTTTAGGGCTGGTCGACGTGGAAATCATTATAGTGAGAAAAGGACTTGGGGCATGTTTCGGGAAGGAATTCAGCCTTGGCCATACCAGAGAATCATCCCAACACTCACGGAGTGATTTCGATTAATCATGCAATAGCGAAATACGGATGGATACACGAAGATTTCAACCCCTGTCCTTCCGGATGGGATGGCTTGGGCGTTACAGGGACTCTCGGTCACTGGTGCGATTCCGACCAGAGGCATGGGTGTTAAAGTAGGTATTGTGGTATGTCTTGTATCGTCTTTCAATTGTATGAGCAAAAAGCATTTGGAAATACATCAGTACACAGGATAAACACACAAAACGGTTTAGCTGGATGAATGGCTATCGGGAGGAATGCCATTAAAAATTTAAAGACAATTTTATTGAACCAAAAGGCAATTGGCTGCCTTCAAAAATATCTCAAGGGTCCACCTCATCTCACAAAAAAAAAAAATATTCCTTATTTGGTGCCAACTAGTAACATGGCTGAGTTCTAAACACGTATTAGGATAAAAAATTTGGAAAGTAGGCGTACTATAGTGAATCTGTTTAGTGCACACGGAGGGGTATTTAATTTCAGTTGAGTGTATAGGATTTAATCTCTTTAACATTATGCGTGGTTATTTCGTAAGAAGAAGATCTTCTGCTGGCTCAGTTCAGACGCAAGGAGGAAGAAAGCGTCCGACAAACGTGTCGAGGAAGTGTTTACTTACCAGTGGCTCTGAGGAAGTGAAGAACACTTGTTCAGTAGAATTAGCTCTAATAAAATTTGTGAATATGACCATCCGTACAAGAAATATGCCCATTTTCGAATTACGAGCACCTACAAATACAGTGACAGTCATTTGCCGAAAGTAACAGAAACAACTTCAAATAACATATTAAAGTTACTTCATCATAATTAGAAGACCGATGAAAATTTTGAAAAATAACATTGAACTAATATGTATAGGTCATTAAAAATTTCTGAAAATTACTTCTCGAGGATTTTAACTTCAGCATACCCTCATTGCGTCTTGTAATGTTCTACTTGCACTATTTGATTACAAAATTAATTGATCAATATTCCGTGATAATGGAACTATTTAAAAGAAGAAGGGGGGGGGGGGGGAAACTGGATGTGCACATGTGCACGTTATTGAAAATTGACATGCCTCCATCTACTGATTTAAATATTTTATGACCTTCCATGCCTTTGACCATTTAACCTGCTGACTATAGTGTCAGCCTTTGTTGAGGTAATGTGGAACTCTATTGTGAAGTAAACACAAGACGAACACTACACTCATTCAAAAGCAACCATATGCGCAGAAGAACTCGAATCAGTGACCTTTATTATTATTAATAAATTTCTCTCGGGCTTCCAGCCGTGTTAAGATGTTACATTTGTGGGACGTTTCGAAGGCGTCCAACTCTGCCTTCATTCTCAACCAAATATCAATCATTAAGGCAGAGTTGGACGCCTTCGAAAAGTCCCAAAAATGTAACATCTTAACACGGCTGGAAGCCCGAGAGAAATTTATTAATATACAACGCCGTGAAAGATTACGATCTTACACCGAGCGTGGCGGTGTAACGGATAGCGTTCTCGCCTCGCATTCGGGAGGACGGCGGTTCGATCCCCGTCCGGGCATCCAGATTTGGGTTTTCCATGGTTTCCCAAATCACTCCAGGCAAATGCCGGGATGCTTCCTTCAAAAGGCCATGGCCGAATTCCTTCCCATTCCTTGCCCCCATCCTTGCCCCCTATCCTTTCCCGTCTCTAAAGACCTAGATGTTGAGAGACGTAAATACAATAAAAAAAAAATAAAAAAAAAACGATCTTACTTTATTATTATTACTCCGCGATTCACTAAAAGTGTGTGGTGGAGGGTGTATTGCTCCTATCCGAAAGGGTAATGGTTTGGAAGGGATATACGGGATATGGCAGGAGGCCTTTACAATGCGATAACAGTGTTCTAGCCCCTACACTGCTAGCGCCAGCTTAAGTATCTTGGTCGGGACTCTTGCGAATGTATTTGTGAATGTGTCTGCAGTCGTGGTTTGCCAACACGGAAGACAATTCCGTAGGCCCACAGAACAAGGAAATTATCAGACATTTCAGGCATGAGATTTTCCTCATCCTCGTTCAACTAACTTGCTTATATTGCTACCTGAGGCTCACACAGATAACAGACGAAAGAATTATACAGGTATAGAACCATATATCCTCGAGGAACTTTCTGAACTTTTTTAAATTTGTTTCCAGCTTGACATCTCGACTTTTGAGGTCATGGGAAAGAATTATACAGGTTTAGAACCATATATCCTCGAGGAACTTTCTGAACTTTTTTAAATTTGTTTCCAGCTTGACATCTCGACTTTTGAGGTCATGGGAAAGAATTATACAGGTTTAGAACCATATATCCTCGAGGAACTTTTTTAAATTTGTTTCCAGCTTGACATCTCGACTTTTGAGGTCATGGGAGACGGGAATATGGACTTTTTGGTGAACTATACCGACGTTCGCTTACAGTGATTTGGAAAAACTGCAGAAAATACAAATCTGGATGGCCAGAAGCGGGTTTGAACCCGCATCCTCTCGAATGCCAGGCCAGAACATTATCGCTCGTCCACTACGCTCAGATTTTTTAATTGACCGTAACATATAGATATATAGGAACAATAATTATAGACTGACTCGGCCATGAATCATTTCGATATATCTATTTTTGCAGCCTAGTAGTAGACGAAAAAATATTAGATCAACTAAAGATGCCAGATCTTAATCACTTCGTTTATCACGAACCCGGAAACAACCATAATACACCCTTTTATAACCACATATGTAACGTATCAATTAGTTTTTCGAAGATAACATCATTTTACTTTTACATATCCAGCGTATTCCAGTTTGAAAAGCAATCATCCTTTTCCTTCAGAATGCAGGCATAAGAATTTTAAAAAAATCTCCACTGCATATGGAATTAGCCAACGTCATTAACTGTAAGACTGACAGCAGTCTTTTTCCAAGACCATTCTTGCTTGCAGAAAATGCCATGGTGGCTCCCGAAGTGAGAAGAATTATTGCGCCGGTTCAAATTCCTGTCGGCTATCAAATTTCGTTTTTTCCATGTTTTCTCAAAACCTTTGCAGATTATTGCCAGGATGATTCCTCTGGAAGGCATTGATCAACTTGTTTTATGTTCTTTGTTCACAGATCTCTCCTATATTTATTTACCTCGACAGTAACGAGGCGTTTAGCCCTAATTATTAAAAAATGTTTAATGTATATAAAAGAAGAACTGATGTGCAGTTTTCAGACGTGAAATTTTAATTCCAAAATACTGTAAAATAGAAATTTCAAATATACACAAGTTATATATATATATATTTTTCTGTATTGACAGGTATTTGACGCATATATTATCACAGCAATATCTGAAAACTTATTTCGGATATTTTTTTAAATATTATCTTTTCTTAGGCAGGATTAGGGGTAGTAAATGATTCTTGTTTAATTTTTCTGCAGCGCGTCACAGCGCCTAGTATTTAAAAGTTACTCACACATCGATACGAGATAATTCTTTGCAGTTATCATTTTGTAAACGAATCTAATCCAGCAGTATTCTTGTCAAACTTTTACAATTACAAAATTTTATTTTGATACTGCTTTGTCTAGGCTCTAATGAAGGAAAATGTAGTTTTATCTCGATGGCAGATGATTCCGAAGTCACAATACAAGGAAATATGCATCGTTTCCTGCCAGAAGACTTCCTCATCGAATGTGCGAGTTATATTCAAACATTAGTATGCTTCAGTGCCAATCGCTACACCAGCCACATCTAGAAATTTGAGTGATATTAGAAGGAGGGTAATAATTACTTTGCATGAAGAGCTATATTCAAATGGTTTTATAACTAGAATTATGAATATAAACAAATAAATTTTTTAATTTTTAATTTAATTTAATTGCAATGGAGCACAGGCTCCGGTGGCAATTTACCTACACACCCATCTTCCCCCTATCTGCACCCACCTACATTTGCCCTCTACAAATTTTATCTTTAAATTCTTTCACAGTTTTCGGTAAATTATTCATCATTTCCTTTGGTAACTCATTCCAATCCCTGACACCCTTACCTAAAAAAGAGAATCTTCCCACACCCTTGTGCCTGAAATCGAGTGCCAGCTTGTGGTCATGGTCATCTTTTCCCTTCCATGCACTACTTTTAATACCTATTGCAATATCTTTCCATGTCTCATCGCCAGTATATGCCCTGCACACTCCCATGACCCTCCTCATTCTCCTCCTGTCTTGCAATGAATCCCATTCTAGCTCCATTACCATATCCGTCACTGATTTCATGCTGAATACTGCTGGATTAGATTCGTTTACAAAATGATAACTGCAAAGAATTATCTCGTATCGATGTGTGAGTAACTTTTAAATACTAGGCGCTGTGACGCGCTGCAGAAAAATTAAACAAGAATAATTTACTACCCCTAATCCTGCCTAAGAAAAGATAATATTTAAAAAAATATCCAAAATAAGTTTTCAGATATTGCTGTGATAATATATGCGTCAAATACCTGTCAATACAGAAAAATATATATATATATAACTTGTGTATATTTGAAATTTCTATTTTACAGTATTTTGGAATTAAAATTTCACGTCTGAAAACTGCACATCAGTTCTTCTTTTATATACATTAAACATTTTTAATAATTAGGGCTAAACGCCTCGTTACTGTCGAGGTAAATAAATATAGGAGAGATCTGTGAACAAAGAACATAAAACAAGTTGATCAATGCCTTCCAGAGGAATCATCCTGGCAATAATCTGCAAAGGTTTTGAGAAAACATGGAAAAAAACGAAATTTGATAGCCGACAGGAATTTGAACCGGCGCAATAATTCTTCTCACTTCGGGAGCCACCATGGCATTTTCTGCAAGCAAGAATGGTCTTGGAAAAAGACTGCTGTCAGTCTTACAGTTAATGACGTTGGCTAATTCCATATGCAGTGGAGATTTTTTTTAAATTCTTATGCCTGCATTCTGAAGGAAAAGGATGATTCCTTTTCAAACTGGAATACGCTGGATATGTAAAAGTAAAATGATGTTATTTTCGAAAAACTAATTGAAACGTTACATATGTGGTTATAAAAGGGTGTATTATGGTTGTTTCCGGGTTCGCGATAAACGAAGTGATTAAGATCTGGCATCTTTAGTTGATCTAATACTTTTTCGTCTACTACTAGGCTGCAAAAATAGATATATCGAAATGATTCATGGCCGAGTCAGTCTATAATTATTGTTCCTATATATCTATATGTTACGGTCAATTAAAAAATCTGAGCGTAGTGGACGAGCGATAATGTTCTGGCCTGGCATTCGAGAGGATGCGGGTTCAAACCCGCTTCTGGCCATCCAGATTTGGATTTTCTGCAGTTTTTCCAAATCACTGTAAGCGAACGTCGGTATAGTTCACCAAAAAGTCCATATTCCCGTCTCCCATGACCTCAAAAGTCGAGATGTCAAGCTGGAAACAAATTTAAAAAAGTTCAGAAAGTTCCTCGAGGATATATGGTTCTAAACCTGTATAATTCTTTCGTCTGTTATCTGTGTGAGCCTCAGGTAGCAATATAAGCAAGTTAGTTGAACGAGGATGAGGAAAATCTCATGCCTGAAATGTCTGATAATTTCCTTGTTCTGTGGGCCTACGGAATTGTCTTCCGTGTTGGCAAACCACGACCGCAGACACATTCACAAATTCATTCGCAAGAGTCCCGACCAAGATACTTAAGCTGGCGCTAGCAGTGTAGGGGCTAGAACACTGTCATCGCATTGTAAAGGCCTCCTGCCATATCCCGTATATCCCTTCCAAACCATTACCCTTTCGGATAGGAGCAATACACCCTCCACCACACACTTTTAGTGAATCGCGGAGTAATAATAATAAAGTAAGATCGTAATCTTTCACGGCGTTGTATATTAATAAATTTCTCTCGGGCTTCCAGCCGTGTTAAGATGTTACATTTTTGGGACTTTTCGAAGGCGTCCAACTCTGCCTTAATGATTGATATTTGGTTGAGAATGAAGGCAGAGTTGGACGCCTTCGAAACGTCCCACAAATGTAACATCTTAACACGGCTGGAAGCCCGAGAGAAATTTATTAATAATAATAAAGGTCACTGATTCGAGTTCTTCTGCGCATATGGTTGCTTTTGAATGAGTGTAGTGTTCGTCTTGTGTTTACTTCACAATAGAGTTCCACATTACCTCAACAAAGGCTGACACTATAGTCAGCAGGTTAAATGGTCAAAGGCATGGAAGGTCATAAAATATTTAAATCAGTAGATGGAGGCATGTCAATTTTCAATAACGTGCACATGTGCACATCCAGTTTCCCCCCCCCCTTCTTCTTTTAAATAGTTCCATTATCACGGAATATTGATCAATTAATTTTGTAATCAAATAGTGCAAGTAGAACATTACAAGACGCAATGAGGGTATGCTGAAGTTAAAATCCTCGAGAAGTAATTTTCAGAAATTTTTAATGACCTATACATATTAGTTCAATGTTATTTTTCAAAATTTTCATCGGTCTTCTAATTATGATGAAGTAACTTTAATATGTTATTTGAAGTTGTTTCTGTTACTTTCGGCAAATGACTGTCACTGTATTTGTAGGTGCTCGTAATTCGAAAATGGGCATATTTCTTGTACGGATGGTCATATTCACAAATTTTATTAGAGCTAATTCTACTGAACAAGTGTTCTTCACTTCCTCAGAGCCACTGGTAAGTAAACACTTCCTCGACACGTTTGTCGGACGCTTTCTTCCTCCTTGCGTCTGAACTGAGCCAGCAGAAGATCTTCTTCTTACGAAATAACCACGCATAATGTTAAAGAGATTAAATCCTATACACTCAACTGAAATTAAATACCCCTCCGTGTGCACTAAACAGATTCACTATAGTACGCCTACTTTCCAAATTTTTTATCCTAATACGTGTTTAGAACTCAGCCATGTTACTAGTTGGCACCAAATAAGGAATATTTTTTTTTTTGTGAGATGAGGTGGACCCTTGAGATATTTTTGAAGGCAGCCAATTGCCTTTTGGTTCAATAAAATTGTCTTTAAATTTTTAATGGCATTCCTCCCGATAGCCATTCATCCAGCTAAACCGTTTTGTGTGTTTATCCTGTGTACTGATGTATTTCCAAATGCTTTTTGCTCATACAATTGAAAGACGATACAAGACATACCACAATACCTACTTTAACACCCATGCCTCTGGTCGGAATCGCACCAGTGACCGAGAGTCCCTGTAACGCCCAAGCCATCCCATCCGGAAGGACAGGGGTTGAAATCTTCGTGTATCCATCCGTATTTCGCTATTGCATGATTAATCGAAATCACTCCGTGAGTGTTGGGATGATTCTCTGGTATGGCCAAGGCTGAATTCCTTCCCGAAACATGCCCCAAGTCCTTTTCTCTACTATAATGATTTCCACGTCGACCAGCCCTAAAACAACACCGAACTAGAGACTCTCCACATGTGGAAATAGGCAGTCTAGTCCCTTCGCTACCATGTTCGGCCGTTGAATAAGATAAATCCAACAAGGAAAAGGTCTAAAACACACCACAGAGATGTAATTATTTTTACTCGAGCAATTATGTTTTGCTTCTAGCTTTACATCTAATCGAGGTCATTAGATGCAGGAAAGGACTGGGGACAAGTAATGGGGAGGAATTCGTCCATGGCCTTTTGAAGGAACAATCCCGGCATTCGCCTGGAGTGATTTGGGGAAACCATCTAAAACGTTTACTTGGATGGCTAGATGGGTATGCGAACCCACGACCTCCCGAAAGCCGAATACCACGTACCCACCACATAATTCTTTTTTTTTTTTTGTGTTCGTCATATCTTCGGCGGCAATGTGATATGAATCCTGATAGTATTGGAAACTAGGATCGGGTAATAATTTCTGCCACCGCTTTTTGAAGGAACTTTTCTGGAGTTCAGCTGGAGAGATTTACGAAAATCATGGAATACTGAAACTGGATCCCCAACGGGGTTTGAATTCGCGTCCTCCCGAATGCCACGCAACAGTGTTACCTATAACCCATCGGGCTTGGACGGCAGGAAATAAAGCTTGACAGAAAATTTTATTGAAGTATCAGTGTTAGTTAGAAACAAAGAGAGAGATGATAGTTTTACTACTTCCATCTTCCAGATTTAAAATGTGGAACCGCTAATTCACATTGCAGACGGATTTTTTTATTTATTTACTGTTCTTAATTATTATTATTACTACTAAAACTGTTGCTACCTGCGTTAAAGTTTAGCTTACCCTCTAAATATGGTATGATGAAAACAAAATTAAGGTGTTAATATTCCGCACCATTTAATTTTCTGGGAATAGTTTATTTATATTTCGTGACTTAGTTTACCATTAGAGTTCTTTCGTGAATGCTCTTTCTACTTACCCTTAACCTTTATGTGTATTTGTCACACGCACAGTTCTATAACGCTGCAGCGTTAGAAAGTGTAACTAAGTCCATTCAAACTCTCTTATTGGTTTTCCGTGCGTAATTTAGCGATTCTTTTCTGTATTCGCCATATAATTGCGTTTGCTACGAATTGTTAACTGTTTATTCGAGGAAAAAAAAATACGCAACGGTTATGAAAATTACGAAAAAAGTGTTACCATCTCTCTATAATTAATCAATTTGGTTATTTAAATAATTATTATGACTAAAATGGTGATATTCGTGATTATTTTTACTGCAGAACTCCGAACTTTCCCTCTGAGCGTCTGCGAGTTTCTTGCTGCGCGGGCTCATTTTTTTAGTCTTGGGTAAAGTGCTGGGTATGAGAGGTCTATTTTATCATGAATTTAGTGTACCACCTACCAGTTATGCTGTCCCATGTGGTATTCGTGTCTAGAACGAAGCATAATCGAAAGGCGAGGGGTCTCTCGAATTCTGTCCCCGACTGTACCAGTCGATTGTAATTGTACCATACAAATGCTCTCGCCGAATAAATCAAGTAACCGCAATTCTTCACATTATTCAAGGAGCACCTACGTCCCAATTCTGGACCAGTTAAGTCTCTGTGCATGTATTTTATCCCAGCTAGGAACTTACAGATGCCGGCTGGAAACCGGAAGTACCTCAGTTGGCAGTAAGTAGAGGCTGGGACGGACCCACAGTGGGTAAGTTCGACTCTCGCTCGGTCAACACGCGACATACCCACATAAAATTGGTGTGCAGATCTGGGGTTTCAATTACCGCATACTAAATTGGAACAAAGTTCCACTTAGCATAGCAGAGGAAGATATTATTTCTCTCGCTATACCTAACACAGAGACTAGTTAATCACAGAGGGAGTGATAGGCAAGAGAAGGATCAAGAAAGAAGAAGACGTTCCGGAATCATTTGGTGAGCGACGCAGATTCAGCATCGCGGGCGGCAGAGCGAGCTGGACGCAGCAGAAAAGATCGCGACTCGAGAAGGGACGGCGGCATCCGCTAGAGGCGCTGAGCGGCCGGCGCGCATCGCAGATACAGCTACAGCAATCGCAGCAGCAAAACAGTGAGTAAAGTGAAAAACAGTGCCTAACAAGTGTTCAAAATGCCCACCGACAAGCTATCGAGTGCGGAAAGTGTGCGTGAATCAAGTAGTGTGAAAATTTCAGTCACAGATGCACTAAAATTAATTCCCTACAATTTTAGCGGAGATAAATCAGAACTGAGATCCTTTATTGATAATGTGTCGACAGCTTTTTCTTTAGTAGCTGTAGAGGAGCATGATGTATTGTTACAGTATGTCAAAAGCAAAATAGTTTCGAACGCAAGGTCAAAAATTCTTGTCAGAGACCAGGCAAAAGATTGGCCTTCGATCAAAGCTCCTTGGATTATTACGCATATCAATTATTCTTGGCTAAGCAGAAAAGTAACGAAACAATAGCAGAATGAGATTCTCGTGTCGATGCATTGGAACATGATTTCCGGCAAGCCACTGTAAATGAAATGAAGGCCGCGGATGTTGAGGGAAGTCTTGCATTAATAGAAAAGCTGACTAAGGCGACCTTCGTTCAAGGTTTGAAAGACGAAAGAATACAGACAATTGTCAGAGCACAGGGTAAAAAGGCGACCCTGCCAAAAGTCGTTGACTTAGCCCTTACGGAAGAATCAGCAATTCTATCGCAACGCGAAAAATATTCACATAACAAAACAGACACCAAAACGACACAGTTCAGACACAATAGGGGTACATTCGTGACTTGCAATTCCTGTAGAAGAATCGGGCACCTAAGTAGGGAATGTCGAAGCGCCATAACTTGTCAAATTTGCAATCGTACTGGCCACAGTGCCAAAGATTGTAGAAGCAATGCAACATTCAAAAGAGTCCAGTACATTACGTGCAGCTACTGCCGAAATTCCGGCCACAAAGTAACTGATTGTCGAACCAGAAGAAACAAATGCGCAAGGTGCAATGAGATCGGGCATTTCCCATCTAAATGTAAAGCAAATCTGGGGGGAAAAAAACACTCAAACAAACAGGGAAACGGTGCCCGGGTGCAGGAGTAGACAACCATCTTAGCACTCGGAATTATGGATCTGTATATGCCGTAGGTTGTCAGTATGCTAGTGATTATATAAAACTGCCTTGCCCTAGCATACTCAATCAAAATATTCCATATTTACTTGACAGTGGGGCACAATTAAGTCTTATAAATCAATCAGCTTTGAAGCCAAATACTCCTATAAACAGGCAACAGACAATCCAAATCAAGGGGATCTCACCTCAACTGGTTAGAACTCAAGGAACAGTTATGCTGAGATTGTATTTACCTCCCAACCATTACCTAACTCATAAATTTCATGTTGTATCCGGAAAGGTTGATATTAGCGAGCAAGGGTTACTAGGAAGAGATTTTATGCTCCAGCATGGAATAGTAATTAATTATAAGAACAGAACAGTTCACGTTAAAGGTCATAACATTCCCATGTTGTCAAGAAAGGAAAAGAGTTTAACAGACCAGAAGGCCAGGGTAATAAATGCAAATGCTTTCCCAAAGTACAAGTGTAAGCAGAATTATCATGCTAGATGTTCACAAAACCATTTCAGTCAAAACACGACCAAACACTCGGCATTCACTCAAGGCAATTCGAAACAACAGAAAGCAAAAAACACTCATGTTTCCGCAGAAAACAATGCAGTGCCTAATCGGGGAGTCACTGACAGCGGAAGCGAAAATCAAAACAAACAAAATTTTCATCCAGGGCAACCTAACAAATCGAAACAAACCACTGCAGATGAAGAAGAGCAATTAATTAAAGTAGGTCCTAGAGAGGAGAGAGTTTTGCGAATAAAAGTACAAGGTAAAAGGAACACAGAGGCTATAATAGGTAAACAAGAGCTAATTTCCGGTGTCCATGTACCCGAATCAATTGTTAAAGTAAAAAACGGTGAGTGTATTATTCCTGTTTTGAATACTAGAGAGGAGGAGGTAGAATTTTACTATACAGCTTTGGAAACACAACCGTACACAGAGCTGTCAGCTGATGCTGACGTGCCCAGCCCACCACGCATACGTCATGTTTGATAAGCCGCCGGATCATATGGCGCAGCGGTCAACCAAAACAAAGCCACGTGCTAACTTGCTTAAAGAGAATCTGAGACTTGAACATCTTAACCCGGAGGAAAGACAGTCCATTATGGAATTATGCTTAACATACAACGATCTCTTTTTCCTTCCAGGTGATAAGCTTACACATACTGTACACTGTGAGACATGAAATTAAACTTAAGTCTGAAGCAGCAGGAACTGTTATTAACTGTAGATCGTACCGAACACCTGAAGCTTTAAAGCCCATATTAGATGAAGAGATTAATAACATATTAGAACAGGGAATCATTACAGAATCAACCAGTGGTTGGAATTTCCCTATACTTTTAATTCCAAGAAAGCAGACGCCAGTGGAACGCAAAATATCGGGTAGTCGTAGATTTTAGAAGCTCAACGAAATTACCGTGGATCAACCTTCCCAATACCCTAATCTCAGAGATTTAGACTCCTTAGGTAAAGCTAAGTACTTTTCTACACTCGATTTGGCGAGGGGCTATCACCAAGTGCTAATTGATGAGAAAGATAGAGAGATGACCGCCTTCAGTACAAACAAAGGAAAATTCCATTTCGCCAAAATGCCGATGGGGTTATCCACATCCGGTAGTACGTTTCAGAAATTGATGAACCAGGTTCTTTTGGGGATCAATGGTGATAAATCTCTAGTGTATAGATGACGTTTTAATTTACGGAAGTAGTTTGGTCGAACATCAGGAAAGGTTAGCAGAAGTCTTCTCCAGGCTCCGAAAACACAACTTAAAATTGGAGCCAGCTAAATGTGAATTCCTTCGTAAGGAGATTATCTATTTAGGCCATAAGATAACGAGTTCAGGAGTTTATCCTGACCCGCGAAAACCGAAAAGGTTAAAAATTACCCTCAGCCAGAAACCACAAAACAACTCAAAACATTTTTAGGCCTCACCGGTTATTATCGAAGATTCATTGAAAATTACAGCAGAATTGCGAAGCCATTATATGATCTTCTCAAGAAAGGCGTCAAATTCGAGTGGAACCCTAAAGCTGAACAGGCATTCCAGACCCTTAAGGAGAAATTAATTACGCCACCTGTGTTACAATACCCACGATTCGGAGAGGAATTTTTAATTACTGTCGATGCGAGCGGGGAAAGCCTCGGGGCTGTCTTATCGCAAGGGAAAATAGGAGAAGATTTACCTATAGCTTACGCGTCGAGGACGCTGAGTAAAGCAGAAAGGAGCTACTCGGTGAGCGAACGTGAGTGTCTTGCCTGCCTGTTTGGGTGCAAGGTATTTCGTCCTTATGTATTTGGGACTCATTTTAAGATAATAAGCGACCATCAGCCTCTTGTATGGATTTTTAATGTCAAGGACCCATCCTCTAGATTGTTGAAATTCCGATTAAAACTCTCTGAGTACAATTTCCAGTTGATTTATAAACGTGGAAAGGTAAACTCGAATGCTGACGCCCTCAGTCGAATCAGAGAGATTCACCCAGTCCCAGATACTCCTACCAATGGAGATAATAACGCCAGTGAAGATATGGACACCTCAGAGAACACTAATACCACACACACTCAAACACAAAAGGCCGAAGCGCAGACGCAGACTACAGAGGATGAGTTTCCTGAACTAGATGAGGCTGAAAAACAAGCAATCCTACGGGAATGCCACCAGTCACCGGTGGCTGGCCATACAGGTGTAAACAAAACAATAGAGAAGGTGAAAAGATACATTCAATGGAAGGGTATGGAACAGGATATCAGAGAATACATTAGGAAATGTCATAGCTGTCAACAAAATAAATTAACAACGCGCAACACACAAATGCCGCTTGTGCTAACCCAAACACCAGAACAAGTCTTTGAAAGATGTGCTATCGATATCGTGGGGCCGTTCCCCTTTCTCACCAAGGTAACAAATACTTACTCACCTTCCAAGATAGTCTATCGAAGTTTATGGCCGCGGTTGCTGTTCCCGCACAAGACTCGCGCACTGTTGCCAAAGCTCTTGTCGAGGAAATCATACTACGCTACGGGATCCCATCGCAAATTTTGTGTGATAATGCGGGAAATTTCATTAGTGACACCCTAAAACAAGTGTGCCAACTTCTAAAGATAGAGAAAATTCACACCTCAGCATATTCACCACAGTCCAACGGTTCGCTCGAAAGACAACATCGCACTATCGCAGAATACCTTAGACATTACGTAGATAACGATCAGCTGGACTGGGATTCCTGGGTCCCATTTGCCATCTTTGTAATAAATACTAATATCCACTCAGCTACAGGTTTCTCACCTTTTGAACTATTCTTTGGACGCGTGCCTAATATACCGGGCATTCTGCAAAAGACCCTACCGAAGTTGTTTACTCATATGAGGACTATGCTACAGAGCTAAAGGCTAGGCTACAAAGTTTGCACAAGCGAGCCAGAGAAATTAACAAAGAGGTCAAGGAGAAAAATAAGGAATACTTTGATAGAACCCAAAACGCCGTTGAATTTAAGGTCGGGGATAAGGTTCTCCTCAAGGACGAATCCATCCGCAGGGGACGAAGCCAGAAACTAGGAACCCTTTTTGTTGGCCCATATAAAATATTGGAGCTTGATCTACCGAACGTAGTTATCCAAAGGGGGCGTTATAAACGGGAAAAGGTACACGCTAATCGTTTGAAACCATATAAATAATCATTTTAGTCTTTGACCCCGCAAGCATAACCTAATAGCAGTGTCCAAGCCATGCAAATAATGGAAAACGGGACTCCGATACGATTAATAGGACAGAAGTTATTAGTAAACACAGCCACGTGGCCTGTATGTCAACAAACGCACGTGCTCGGGGGGCTCAAACCCCACACGTCACAGATAACAGCGTCAAGCCAAGATGGCTGCGGGGCTCACGTTGCGTTCCGCAAGCGATAAGCAAGGCCGCCTCTGATATCACAGTAGGCCAGCGGGCCGGCTGAGCTCGACTCTGATAAGGCTCCGCGTACTCGCCCAGGCGAGCGGTAATATCACGAAACCTTTCGTCCCGAACTAACACACAGTACACGCATTTCCAACATTTCGCGTACTATACTAGTATAATATTCTATAAGGAATTTACACAAGGGAACTTCTAAGGGATTTTGTTCTATTTTTGCAGATGATTTGGCTACGCTACCTCCTGATATTCCTTCCTCCGGCCGTTGCACTCCAAGATTTTCAAGTGGAGAATTACGCGCACTCACCTGGTCTGTACTACGATTACCGCCAGCGTATACAACTATCAACGGTCTCTTGGCGGATTTTGAGCTATTTCAACTTAGGAGAACTCCAGGAGAAACTGAATGAGGTAGAACATTATTCAACGCAATCTATAGCGTTTTGCAAAAACAAATTAGCGGAACTCAACCTGTCAGTAGACGAGTGTAATGAAATGGCTTAGAACTACTATGGCACATAAACAACATCAAACACTCCCAGAAACTAATAGGACAATTAACAAGTCATCAGCCAAGCCGCAGGAAGAGGGGGGTGCTAAATTTCATAGGCGAGATCGCCAGGTACTTTTTGGTGTCGTAAGCGATAGCGATTTCGAGTACTACAAATCCAAGATAAACACAGTAGAGACTGAGCAGCTGAAACTGCTAAAACTTAACAAAGAGCAACTCACAATTGTGAAACATTTTTGTCGAACTTCAATCATTCAGTGGCGAGTGTAAGCCGAAATCAGGAAGTTCTAATGAATGGCATGAGAAAAATGCAGCGTTATGTCCAAAATTTTTCTAATCATACCGATATCGCCGTTCGAACGGTTGTCAATAATGGTCGCAAGTAATGAACATTTAATTCGAGCCAGTAGCCATTCTCCAGGGCATCCAACGGGAGTACGGATCTCTTTAGTCAATGGCTATTGTTAATTCCCAAAGGGGATTGCTTCAACCACACCTTGTTAATCCGGTACAAGTGTGTTCAGTATTTGAAGTCTAATTAGGAACGACATCGGGGACAAGAAGTTCCCTGATTCCATTGACTGAGGAAAATGGTTACTTGCTCCTGAGAATAATTGATATTCGATGTATTCTTGTACAAAAATATTTTGACTTATGTGTTAAATGTACCTTTAGCTGAAAATAATGAATTCAACCTGTACAGAATACTTCGTTACCTATAGAAGTAAGTGAACAAGGTCACTACTTGTTTTTACAGGCTGAGAAAGAATTCTTATTGATTGATCAATCCAAAAGACTTTATGCCAAACTAGACAGTGAACAATTAAAATGTAAACAAATGACAGACACTTTAAGTATTTGTAAACAAAATTTCATATTGCAAGCTACCCAAGATGGTTCCCCTTGCGAGGTGCAACTCTTACAACCGATTCGGCGATTCCTCCTGATTGTGTAGTCGCTCTGAATCACAGCATCTGGACCGCCCTTGGCCATAATGAATGGATTTTTGTTGCCCCAAGAGATGAGGGCTTAACTATTTTATGCAATAACGGGCATCCCACAGACGTCATATTTAAGGGGACCGGGAAGTTAAAGTTTTTCAACAAATGCCGAGGTTATGGGGCCCAGATGCTCATTCAGTCAGAGTTAACCCTCAGAACCAATGTAACCAGTCAAGACATAATTCCTAATTTTAAGTTAGAGTTAGATTTTTTTTTATTTTTTTTTGATTTTTTTGATTTTTTTTTATTGGCTTTCGGCGGCTAAGGCCATTCAGCCAGCTCAATGTGATCATATTTTAGCTTCCAGTGAAGAATTAGTCATCCAGTGTACATCGTATCTTTCTATGTATGGACACCACAGGACGGACAGGACATTCACACAGACACACAACACTTAACATCCATGCCCGCGGCCGGATTCGAACCGGCGACCTTCGGCACGTGGAGCTAGCACTCTAGCCCCTACGCTACCGAGGCCGGCCGAGTTAGATTGTTGTGTAGTGAATAGTGAAAAACTCAATATTACCGAGCTCCCATTAAATTGGAACATTGAACCTGTTGGTAAACACCTCAGTGATTTAACAGTAGCCGGTTACAAGATTGAGGAGCTACAGGAGGAAATATCAAAACAAGAACAATTCAAAACAAATTCATACCATATGTCGACATACTCTATTATTTCTTATGTTAGCATAATTTGTATAGCTGTAATTGTCATCTTCTGCATCTGTAAACATTGCAAGACGGGCCGAGAGTGTTTCAAATATATCTGGCGCTGTACAGATCAGTGCTGTAGAAGGATTTGTATTAATAATACAGTGTTGACCCCAGCTAACGTAACAGAAGTAAGGCATGTTCGGCATGTGAAGTCCAGACGACCTCTACATAGGGACGTGGAGATACAAACAGATGACGATGACATTGTAGTTTTTGAGCGTGAAGATACAGTGCCTCAGCGTAGTCTGGAGGTACCAGATCCTGAACCACGAACCTCCAGATCACGCAGGCGTTGAGCGTAAGTAAGGAATTCTTACTATGGGGGTAGTATGAACTTAGCAACAAAATTGGTAGATTATAAAGTTGTATGATTATAAATATTGTAGATTTTAGTTCTTGTTAATTTTTTCATTTTTGAATTGACACTCGGGGAAGATTTTTCGTCTGTAAAGACGACGAAAAATCTTTTCCACGCGGAGGAGCTGTCGCGGTAGCTGATTTTTATATAGATGTTAGTATAGAGTTTAGTAATAATGAAGGCAGAGTACTTCCAAGCCAGTGCGGTAGCAGGAAGGTTACACCGCTAGTACACGACACCGCTGGCCTAGCAGAACGCTGCACAGCACGACCAGTACATGAGGCTAACACACTATGGGCACGTGATACACACGCGTGTTCGTAGTGACTGTCAGCCAATGAGAGGAAGGCTTTCCCCACCTTCCGGAATCGAGGGCGCCTCTTTGCGCGCACGATTCGCCCCAGTCCGCGATGTGATTTTTAGTAGTGAGAACCTGTAACGGTCTAATCAAGCCATTTTGGGCATTTTTCCAAGAATCCTCCCTCTGCTGGCTTTTGATGCATTCTGTCTCAACATCGGATCCTATTGTGCATCATTCTAATACCAGGAATGCTGATTTTATGTACCAGTCGATTGTAATTGTACCATACAATTGCTCTCGCCGAATAAATCAAGTAACCGCAATTCTTCACATTATTCAATGAGCACCTACGTCCCAATTCTGGACCAGTTAAGTCTCTGTGCATGTATTTTATCCCAGCTAGGAACTTACCGATGCCGGCTGGAAACCGGAAGTACCTCAGTTGGCAGTAAGTAGACGCTAGGACGGACCCACAGTGGGTAAGTTCGACTCTAGCTCGGTCAACACGCGACAACAGCTCTACCTTCTGCTCTCACCTTGCATCATCTGATGTCATCAGCAACTAAGAAGTGAAAACTTCTTTATGCCTTTTAAGTCCATGGCGAGTATAAGTGTCCCTACCAGTATAAGCAAGATCCGTCATTCCAGTCTGAGAATTTTGTAGACAGCAAGAGAATACTTTCAAACGATATACTTGTATATCTATTATAAAATATATCATCAACAGTTTTATCACTACGCTGAAGCATAAACTCCAGATTTGTTTGATTGTACAAAAGTTTTTGAAAAATTATTTTTTGTACCCGAATTACATAGTAATTTTCATAAACTAATTTTAAACAATTGAAACTGGTTTGATATTTAGATTTTTTTTTTTTTGATTGTGAACCAATAGACCGAACGTGGTGGTGTAACGGCTAGAGTTCTGGACTCGCATTCGGGAGGACGGCGCGCGGCGGTTCGAATCCCCGTCCGGGCATCCAGATTTGGGTTTTCCATGGTTTCATCCAAATCACTCCAGGTGAATGCCGGGATGCTTCCTTCAAAAGGCCATGGCCGAATTCCTTCCCATTCCTTGCCCCCCCATCCTTTCCTGTCTCTAAAGACCTAGTTGTTATAGGAGATGTTAAGCAGATACAAAAGTGAACCAAGATTTGGTAACTCTTCGTTGATATGATTTATTGTTTTTGAAAAATGTTTTGTGCAATACTAAAGATTGTGTGATTGTTTTTTTTCTAAAAAAAAAAAATTCGCTTATGTAAATTTTCAAATTTTAATGTGTATTCATATGAAATGCTTAAACATATTAAATGAGTTTGTTTATTCGATACATTTGTTTTCTATTTAATATACGCCATATTTTCTAATTTAGCACAAAAGAATTTTTAAAAAATACAATGTTTAAAATAATTAATAATTGACAATTTAATGAAAAAATAATCATTAAAATATACTTGTTTCCGAAGTGAAAATCGCTTTGCCATGATGGTAATTAGGTTAGGGTATATTTTTGTTCCCAGTTTCATCTAAAGGAGTTTTACATCTACATCCACACTCTGCAAATCACAAACATTGTGTGTGGCAGAGGGTGCTAAACACCAATCCTAAACCCGCGCATTCCAATCCCGAATAGCACGAGGAAAGAAGGAATACATAAAAGCATCAGCACAGCATCTTATTTCTTATCCCTCCGGTCATTGCGACCTAAATAGGTTGGCGGAAGAAGTATTTCATTGCATTCGTAATTTAAAGATTCTTCGCATATTCTCCAGTAATTCAAACGCAAACTACGTCGTCTGTCTTCCAAAACTATCCCAGCGCAATCTATGTATCAATTCTGTGACGCTTTCATAACGGCTGTAGCAACCAGTCACGAATCGAGCGGCTCTCCTCCGCACCCTCTCCACTGAGTCGATTAGGCCCTTGCGATACGGATCCCAAACTCCACAACAGTAATCCAGATGCGGACGCACTAGTGTTTTTACATGCTATCTCCTTTGTATGAGCATTACAGTTCCTCAAAATACGACCTATGAATCGCCAATTTAGAATTAGCTTTGCATATGACGGAAGATATGTGCAAGTCCCATTTCAAGTTGCTTTGTACTATCACCCCAAGATACTTTAGGGAATCAACCGTTGTCAACAGCCTGAATTGTTTTATTTTGTTCTCGTGAGCGAACTGATTCTTTTTTGTTACTTAATTCGCATTGCCTTGCACTTTTTGCAATTAAGTGTAAGCTGCCATTTACGACACCAATCGGAAATAGCACCCAAATCGCGCTGAACTTCTAAGCAATCGTCGGAGCACCATATTTCCCTATAGATAACTGCATCATCGGCAAACAATCGCAACCAGCATCTTGACATTTTCACCGAGATCGTTTATAAATATTAAGAAAAGAAGTGGTTCTATTACACTTCCTTGAGGAACGCCAGAAGTAACATCTATCTTAGAAGATGTTTCTCCGTCAACAATGACATACTGGAAATCGACCAGTTAGAAAATCACGTATCCATTCGCAAATCTGATCGGTATATCGTATGCACGAATATTCGCTAAAGTCGGTTGGGTGGTACAGAATCAAAAGCTTTCTGAAAATCCAAGAAAACTGCATCAACTTCTGGTCCTGCATCGTTAATTTTAATTACATCATGTGAAAATAGGACCAATTGTGTTTCACACGTTCTCTTCTTCCGAAATCCGTGTTGAAACGGTGTAAGTAACTCGTTCTCATTTAGAAACTTCATAATGCTAGAGCATGTAACATGCTTCAGAATTCTACTGCAGACAGATGTTAGAGATATGGGTCGATAATTCCTAGTATCACTCCGATCTCCTTTCTCGAAACGGAAATTACCTGGGCTATTTTTGCAGCTAGAAGGTACTGTTTTCTCTTCTAGAGATTTACGGAATATATCTGACAGAATTTCCTCTGCGTATTCAGAAAATACTCTTACCGGTATACCATCGGGACCCCGCACTTTACCCTACTTCAGGAGATTTAATTGCTTTACAATACCTACGCTATCAATCTCTATCGGATCCATCCCTAATTCCACGCGATGTGGTAAAGTGGGGATGTTTTCCATGTTTTCGCGCGTGAATGAATTTTTGAATTCGGTGTTAAATACGGTAGCCTTGTCGCGGCTGCCGTCAACTTCCCGTCCGTCGTTTATTAGAACTGGCTTTTTGTTTCCACTGCAACTAACTTTTTTTACATACGACCAAAATTTTTTAGGGTTTTCGGTGACGCTCTTAGAGACAGAATTGCAAACGAAAGTCATTAAAGGCCTCACGCATCGCATTCTTAACATGTCCCCTTATCTCCTCTAACTTATTTAAATCAGTCCGATGCTTCGTCCTTTTTGATCGTGCATGTATCTTCCTTTACTTTTTCAGTAATCTTTTAACATCCCAAGTATACCATGGGGGGATCATTCCCTTCCCTGATTGTCCGTTTCGGTATATGCAAGTCTACACCTGCCCTGACTAAACGTATGAATCGATGCCACCTCTCTTCAACGGTGACTCTTGCTACTATGAAGGTATGGTAATTACGTTGTAAAACACTCTTTTGAAGCCTTTTCGAATCTGTAAACGATCCTCTCATTTCTCTTCTGTGCATGGTTGTTAGTTTTACTGTAGCAATTACAGCTTTGTGATCACTTATTCCCGCGGTGGTAGAAATATCCGTGAGTAATTCAGGTCTATTTGTAAAGAGAATATCTAAAATATTTTCGTTACCGTTGAGGCATTGCGTTTGGTTCAGTTGCGAGCTGCTCGAAATTGAGAAAAGGTCTAGAATGATTTCGCAAGCTGTTTTATCCCTTTCCCCAGTAACATGAACGTAATTAATCCAGTCGATATATGGCAAGTTAAAGTCACTACCTAACATTATTTTATGGTCTGGAAATTGCCGAACTATATTATTTACCTTATTCCTTAAGGCCTCGGCAATAGTTACGCTCTCATCTGGTGGACGATAGAAGGAGCCTATCACAAGTTTTCGTCCTTCCTTCGTTGAGCTTAATCCATAAAATTTCGCAGACAGTATCGACATCTATTTCGTTACATGAGAGGTACTTACTAACAGCTATAAATACACCACATCCTAGGGAATGCAACCTGCCCTTACGGAAAATGTTCATGCTACTATTAAAGATTTCGGCGGAACTTATATCCGGTTTAACCACTTTCTGTGCCTTTTACATCAGCATCTATACTACGAATAACGTTATCGAGTTCAGGCTGTTTATTACAAACACTTCTGCAGTTAACTACTAGAACTTTTAATGTTCGAGATTCTTTTAAGCTACCCTAACCAGCCATGCTGAATTAATCTGGGCTGTCCGTAACTGAATTTCCTTTTCGGGGTCGTCCTCCCTCAACCTAAAAATCCTCCCAATGCACTCCACACGGCCCCTGCCACCCGTGTATCCGATCCCCGTGTGTAGTGCATCACCGATCTATCCAAAGGATCCCTACAAGACTCAACCCCAGGGTGAAGATCGAGGAATCTGCAGCCATGACTATCATAGAAACGCCGAAGTCCCTGGTTCAGCCCCTCAGCACGGCTCTGAACCAGAGGTCCACAGTCAGTCCTATCGACAATGCTGCAGTTGGTTAGCTCAGGAGAAATCTTGCGGCCAATTGCCACAGCGTTCACCCTTTCTGCTAGTCGCCCAAAGGAAGAGAGGATAACCTCCGACCCTAGGCGGCAAGCATCATTGGTGCCGACATGAGCCACAATCCGCAGCTGGCTATATACCCTGTCCATTCAATGGCATCCGGGATGGCCTGTTCCACATCTCGGATCTGACCCTCCTGATATACACAATGAATGGATACTGGATTTTATCCCCGACCTATTCGCCATTACCGCAAGGGGCTAGATAAACCGCCTAACGTTGGAGCTACCGACCACTAAAATCCCCTTCTGCAGTTGTCCAGATATAGCGGCCTGGGGGGCTGCCAACTCACAGGCCGACGATTGCAGGACTGAATCAGTTCCAGACAATGCGTCAAACCGGTTGGAAAGTGGTACAAGCTTGTCTTCCTGGGAATCAGGCTTGCACGGCTGCCCCCGCATACAGCGTTGATGTACAGAAACCACACGCCAGCCACCAGCAGGCGACGGACTCACAGATTCCGACGCCTCAGCGTGGACTGCAGGTACGATGACTGGTAGGGGAGAACCTACGAGCCGCTTAGCTTCTACAGGGTCACCAATACCACATCTACAACACTCATTTGCGGCAGCCTCCAGCTGTGTAACTCTCGTTAACAAAGCTGCAAGCTGAGTGCGCAGATCAGCCACCTCAGTCCGCGTCTGCACACAAACCACAGTTCCTATACATACTACCTTTCGCTACAGAAAGAAAAACTAAGGAGTACAGGAAAAACGGACTTACAAAGCGTTCTTGAAGGAGGATTTTTGGCAATAATCGAATCTGCAAAGACGAGGATAAAGCTAACTACACAATTTAAAATTCAATTTACACAGAAGGTAGTAATTTACGAAACGATTGCCGACGAACGATTGCTGCTGCTGATAAATATGCAAAGATGAAGCTGCAACTAACTACACACTTTAAACTGAATTAACACTGGAGGTAGTACTGCACGTAACGGTTGCCGAAGAACGACTGCTGCTGCTACTACTACTGAAAAACAAATATGCAAAGATGAAGAACTACACACTTTAAATTAAATTACACTGTATTACATTTGTGGATAACAAGAGTTTGTGAAAGTTATAATAACACAAAATTCTTAATTACCCATTTCCTAAAAACCCGGATTGCTTGTTTAGATTATAGGTTAAACTGTTTTCGAGTATATTGATAGTTGATACCATCTGTATGGATATAATATTGAAAATTAACACTCTCCTATTGGCATATTTGATGTAAAACTAATTGATAAAATGCTGATACGTTTTAGAATAACTGTTTTCAGATACCAATGACTGACTAATGTTGATTCCATGAATAATTTTTTATTTTTTTTGATATTACTATTTCATAGCAATATACTGCACGCTGATTGAAATCACACCTAAAATTACTTAAAATTAACTTTAAAATCGAATTCAAAGTGGATAAAGCAGTGGTTCATCCAGAAAACTTTTATTTTTCTTTAAGAGCTAGACTACTGTCAGATAACAGTTGCAACAAATTATTTTAATATTTATCTCCAGTACCAAGTTGTTGTATAACTGAATATTTATTTGTTGTATAATCTTTACGATTATTTACGTCCGGCAAGGGACCAGACCGATTTAATTTGCCTTAATCTTTACTATCATCAAATATGGAATGTAGTCTTTTCCATTTTGTCAACAGGTTCAAACTTTATTGACGTCCTTTTGTATATCTCCCCATGGAACTAGATTTGAGTATCCGAAAATGCCTGGTTCTTTTCCAGCAATGACTGATATTCCTGGTAGCAACTCATATACCCTCTCTTCTCAGTTTTTTTTTCACCATGGTAACCCAAACTTCTTTTTTTTTTTTTTCTCTTAATCAACTGCATCCATGCCCAAAGAAGAAAATATAATTTTTTCATAAAAACTATTATTATTAAATCCCGGATCAATCTAAAAACTACTTCTGTTGTTTCTATTATTAAATTACAGAATTAATTTTTGAAACTATACAGTAATCATTACTCCACAAATATTCTTGAAACGTTTTCTAATGTTTCTTGGATATGTCAAATAAGAAGGAACAGAACAACTGTAACTAATTTTGACAACGTGAAGACTAATTTGTAGTTTTTATTTTGTTTAACATTAAAATTTACTGTGCATAATTTGTAATTTTTCGCCACGTGATCAACCATACCCGCATCGTTTGCCTTATCGCAGCAATATACGAGTTTCTCTTTGTCATGCTTCATTGTCGGACTAGACAACTTGCATGTGATTGCTTATACCATCTTCTATGTAAACTGTGTACAATATTATAAGACTAGATTTTTAATTTACCTACAACCGCCTTGCGATCACTTATACATCTTCTATACAAACTGTATCTACAATATCAGGATTGCTAATAAGAAAAAGAACCAGAATGGATGAGGAATCGTTGTCGCACCACGTTGACTCTTCGACCATCTGTTCAAGAGATCTTTCTGCAAATAATTCTAGGAACATTTCGGTTATTAATCTATCTCTTCGCCCAACCTGAACGTGCATGTGTCCCACTTAACTGCCGGTACGTTAAATCACCACCCACGATCAATGTGTGTCCCAGAATGTTTTTTGAAAATATTATTGACTCTCTGAGGTGTTCGGCGTTAACCAAACCAGAATCCGGATTTTTTTTTTTTTTTTTTTTTTTTTTTTTTTTGTAACAGTTTAACGTCCCTTTTTAACAACGTGGTCTTTAGAGACGGGAAAGGATGGGGCAAGGAATGGGAAGGAATTTCGGCCATGGCCTTTTGAAGGAAGCATCCCGGCATTCACCTGGAGTGATTTGGGGAAACCATGGAAAACCCAAATCTGGATGCCCGGACGGGGATTCGAACCGCCGTCCTCCCGAATGCGAGGCCAGAACGCTATCCGTTACACCACCACGCTCGGTCAGAATCCGGAGGTCGATAAAAATAACCCGATTATGAACTTTAAATTTTTTACTTTGGCCTATATTACTGGCAAAATTTTTAGCAATGAACGGTTTTGTTAACGGCCACGAATACACCCCCGCCCATTCATACAGTTCTGTCTTTCCGAAAAACATTGAAATGAGGGCCAAATACTTTGCTAGATTCAACCTCTGGCGTCAACCAGCTCTCGGTTCCTAGCATTATATCGACATAATTAGTCGCAACTGCGGCATGAAAATCTGCTACTTTCCCTCTAATACTCTGACAATTTAGTGCCATTATCCTTAGCTGCTTCGTATTGTTATTTGTGGAGTCTAAATTCACATTTTTCATATCGCACTCTGACGGGAAACGGGTGAAGTATTTGGAACTGTTATATTAAAATTATTCGCACCATTACAACCAGAACCAACATCTAGGTTATCGGCACATCCTCTTCGATGAACTGAGGGATCCTCGGGCCTCACGTTGTTCCTAAAAATAATTCATATCAAGACGGTTCCATATTTTTAGCAGCCACCTTGGTCGCCATTCTCGGTGTGTAGTGGACGCCCGACCAGTCAAATACGTCCCAGCTGGCCGCTATAATCGTTCGAAGGTCGACAAAGCCCCAGTTGTTTCTGCGACACAGCTCCTGCAAACTTCGAATTAAATTAAAAAACTTCCACCATACCGCCTACCCACAATCGATGCGCGGCACGACTCTACAAATGAAGAACTGGAATGATACCGAATTTTTCCCGCGCGGCTTCATACGCCTTCTGACCCAACTTGTTCATGGATTTAACTGTATCTGCAACAGAAACACGATACGATTCATTAGTACCGACCGTGCGCAGCTACTCTTAACTGACGGCAGTTCGATTCTCTAATCGCTTTTGTAATGGCCTCCATGACACGTGGTACTGTTGCTCCTGGAAGACAAACAGAATGATCGTTAGTATGAGGGTCTTCACCGTTCTTCTTGGCTAGTTCTCGTAGCGGTTTATACAGACGTCGGACGGTGGAGCTGCCATTGACCAGTAAACCTTCTCCTGGCATCCCTCCGGGTCTGCGAACAAATCTTCCTTACTGCGCTTCTGGGATATTCACACTTGAATCTTCAGCCTCCAACAACACGAAAAACGCATTAATTAATGGCAAGATATCATTATCCTGTCGTCTAATTGGGAATTTCGACGCCTTCTTCCAATCCACACGATGCCAGGCGTTTTCTACAACAGGTACTTGAATATCCAGACTTGCCAGTTCTACTGCAGTTGGCTGCGGAATTTTTTCGACACACTGCCGCTCCTCGTCTAGGTTGCTCCATACCTGCGCTTGAGGAGATGCCATAGTAGTAAGAATCTCTTCAAGAGCCAGACGCCTACCTGCACACATTGCACAAGCCATGTCACCTAAAACAGCCAAAAACGGAACTATAAATCAAATACAAAAATCGGCGACTGCTTCTAACGGCTGCTGAAGCTCGACTGCTGATTCACTACCTAACAGTAAATTCAAAGATAAAAACAAAAGCTATCTAACACGCTTTAAATTAAACACAAAAATCGGCAACTGCTTCTACCGGCTGCTGAAGCTCGACTTATAATGGAACATATACCACACTGGCAATTTTCCTACATGCCTACTCTTTTAAAGAATGTAAAATAATTCTTTCAGTGTCTGAGGTAACTTATACAGCACATCCGTCCTTAATTTACTTCAAGCTATATCTCTTTTACCTACAAATTAATATTTTTCCACCCACTTATGTCTGAAATTAAGAGTAGTGTATGGTTATGGTCGTGTCCTCTTTTTCAGATACTAAGGAACCGGAGAGGTATTACAAAAAAGTCTGGAATTTAGTTAGCAATAATACTTATAAATTCAGAAACATCATCCAATATTTCTTGTGAAATAATAGTGATTTATACTTTTAAATGAATTATTAAAATCTGATTTTTTGTCTATAGTTCACGTCAAATGAAACATTAATCACAGCGCTTGACGTCATTCCTTAAGAAACAGATTCGATGGTGCGCTGCGTTAAATTGTATTTTTTTAACTGTTTCTACGTTTATTTCAGTTTGTGTCACAGAACTGTTAAAATACTGATTTATAAGGAACAAAGAAACGATCTTTCAAGTCGACCTTGTTTGCAGATTGTTTAAATCATTGTTATCATGAATCCAGGATTTACTAATGTCGACCATCGAAAAATCCCGAGAGTGGATATACGAGGCATGTTTTTTTTAAAGTAAGCACCGTTTTGAAATTAAAAAAAGACGTGCAAATATATCTCAATAATTTTATTTTTACATGCAAGCCTGTACCTTACTCTACTTTTCTACATAATTCCCTTAAATATTGAGACACTTGTCATAACGTAGTACCAGTTTTTGAAAACCCTCCTCATAGAAGTCTGCCGCCTGACTTGTTAACCACTGCATCACAACTGTTCTGACTTCGTTATTATCGTCTTCAAGACGCTGACCACCCAGGTGTTTCTCTCACCTTATTGTCCACTTTCTGCACCAAACTTTCATTAACGACCGAAAGACACCCACTCCGTTGTTCATCATGCACATTTGTGCGGCCACTCTCACCCACTTTCTCACCATTCCATCTCTCATAATGTTTTTTTCCGTAAACTGCACAGATCTCACGATGAATATCGATCGGTTTTAGGCCTTTAGCACAAAGAAATCTTATAACAGCCCGTACTTCACAGTCGGCGGGACTCACGATTATCGGAGGCATCTTAAACACTCAGTGAACAACGTAAACAAGGAAGAATTAGACTGTAATGGCGACAGTGTGTAGGCAAGAGATGCAGGTACCCAGTGCGCATGCGCGGAACGCCGACCGTAGCGCTGCAGCCACGGTGTGACAAAACGGTACTTACTTAAAAAATACGCCTCGTAGTAATAATTGTAAAATTCTTTGCCGCTAATTCGGATTTTTGTGCTGCTGGGTTTCGAAATATGAAAACATCTGGGTATTTTAAATATTTTCCCTTTAAATTTAATTTTAAAATAAAATAAAACAGAACTTCTACCAAGTGCAAATGGGATAATTTTTTTTATGAATGTCATGTGATTTTTAAAAAATTTATTAGTACCTACCTATGAGACATAAAGCTTTGCTTTCACTTTTTGTTCAGATCGGCAAGTCAATCCTATGGTCACGATGTCATAGGATATGTACAACTTCGCCGTAATTAGGGTATATGTACCATCAAGTACTAGGTGTGCCGATAACAGAAAGTTCGTTCGAAATCTTATGCAGCGACCATGGTATTTGATAAGACGAAGGAAAAGTGGTTAGCATTCATTGCCATAATTGTATAGATCTAAATTGTTATTGGAAAAAATCTAAACTTCCCCCAGTTGACACTAAAATTAAATACATTACAACGAAGGAACTCTCAGGCAGAAAAAAAAAGTCGCATGTAGACTGCCGCCCCAAATATGGTGCTGCTGAAATAATTTATCCAAGAAACTAAAAAAACAGACGTTAATAACTGTGCCTTCCTAAAATAAAATGACTGTGGAGTTATCACCTCATTATTTAATTAATGAACATTGCCTTTTGACAATAGCGGGGCGAGATGTGATTGTTGAGGCAAACTTTTTCCCTATCAGTCTGATATTAAAATTTTGATGCAAGGCTTTAAGGTATCATCATTATTTTGTTTACAGAGCCTATTATGAAGTACAGCTTATAATTTTCCATGGCATTTGGCAGCTAAAATATAAATAAGTACACCTTGTACTTGTGTACAAAGTACTAAAATGCTCAATTATTTAAACTACATCTACTTTTTTGTGATTTAAACACTATTTACGCATATTTACTTACAGCAAAGTGATCCACACAAAAGTAAATCGTTGATTCTGCAGACATTTCCTCATATTATCGTCTTGCTAGTTGCAACCACTTGATTCATATCTCTGCTTTTTGTGGTACTTTAATCAATAATTTTTGGGATTAAGTATAGAAGTATTGGTATATCTAAGAACTACGCACCAAAGACATGCATTTCGTTCCATTACGAGAATAACGACACATAACGCTTAAAATCACTTAATGCTGTTGGAGTAACAAGTTCCAGGTCAAGTTGTTCTGCAAACTATGTTACGCGCGACGAGATCACGTGGACGTGATGTACTGTTTGAGCGGGAATTTATACAGTTTAACGTTTACATATGGTTTAATGTACTTTAATATAAAGCTTTATTTAAGTAAAGTATTATATATCCACAATGATCAATTTAAAACACGTTCTGACATCCATTGCGGCCTCAACAAAAATACACACCCAGCAAAAGGGAGTGCTCATATCATATGGGCGAGTTGGACCAGTAAGTTTCAGCGCGGTAGTAGTACTCTGAACTAAATCTTGGAACGCTAGCGTCGTTGATAGATCTTCAAGCAGTTACACTTTCCACCGCGAGATGAAGTACGTTCTTCCTTCCGTTAATGTTAACTATGATTTAAAATAAATCGTCTATCAACTAGAGAATCAAAGACCATATTGTTTTGGCATACAACTTTTGCTCTGCATGAAAGAATTTATTTTTACGTGGATAACATTATGTTTGCGCGTAAATATCATATGCTTTAATACTATTTCACTCATGTTAAAGATTATTAGACTATGTTTATCGCTATAAACCAAAGAAGTCACCAATTTACTTTCGTTTTTACATTGCCATCCTGACTTGTGTGTGACATGTATAGTTTCTGAAAATCAGCGCTGCAAATATTGTGAATGTGGACAAATGGTTTCTATGCGTTCTATAGTTGGTATTATATGAATTCCAAAAGCAAACACCTTATGGTATTTGCTGTTCCATTAAAAGGTAGGTAAATGTTGAATATATGTGTAACGCATTTTTTTACTGCAGTTTAAGAATTTTCAAAAGTACACGAAATTAGTATAACGTTGTATGTAATTAAGTTTGAGTGCCAACATTCTAGATTAAAGTGCTAAAAGTGTTTGGTTCCTCTTTTGCCTAACAATGATGCGCAATTTCTTTTTATCCAGGAAATTATTGCCGTGTGTAATTCAGAAATAAGTTTTTAGTTACATTGGTATCCTGTTCTCGAGTATTACAAAATATAATGCTGCAACGGGTGGTGCTTTCCGTTGAACATTTAAATTTTTGTTCTTATTGTGTTTGTTAATTGGACTTTTGGAATAGTTCACGTAACAAGTCAGAAAAATAGTTCTGAAAAAAATAGTTTTACTAAGACGTATTTGTTGTAAGTGTTATAAAAATGAGTTATCAAAAACCTATTTTTCTACAGACCCATTTTCACATTATTTTTTCTCTGAGGGATAGTTTACACTGTTTATAGGATTCTTTTGCGGTGTGGAACTATAATTTACCTTCTGTGCATTTGTTTCTTTATGCTGTAAAATAGAATATATCATGTTTTCAGACAGTGCCATTTTTGCTTGGCACACTTCTGTTGGGCCTTTTATTCCGATTTTTTAGTATTGCAAATGTTTCTTTCTTGTTTTTATGTATTACAGTATCTGTTCGGCTAAAGCTGCTTTTCCTTTAATGTTCCTATCTATGCCATGTCTAGTAAATTCTTCTCGAGGGTAATCTATACATACAAATTCAATATTTAAATTAACTTTAAATATCTCTTGATACTTTCGGTTTGTGGTCTTTATTTCTTCGTTTACACTAGATGATGGTATCAGGTCATATTGATGAGGAATGCTGGTGACTTAACATTTATATCCGTAGTCAGATTTAATGTTTGAACTAAAGATCTGGTTGATTGTTTGGCTTCATTTTTGCAAATGTTGTTTTCACCACCTATTATCACACAGCTGTCATCAAGTTTTAAGTCCCAAATATTTTTAAAGTTTTTAACTATTTCCCGCAATGGGCTTCCAGGATTGATACACCATTACCTCTGCAATTTGGAACCATTCCAGTAATAATTTCTGCGAGGCCTCGCCCATAGCTGGAAGCAAGTAAACAAAAGCAGAGTTTTCTTCTTTTCTTGATGATTCACACGGTTAAGAGTTTTTGTGATATGATTTTCAACTGTTCCATTTTTGCCAGTACTAGTTTCAACGTCAACTTCGTTTTCGGGAATATGGGATGAGAGAAGTTCGAATTTATTATTTGTGTTCACTTTGAAGCACTTCTAGAAGTCTTTCTAGCACACTTTGTAGGCCTAATAAAGCTATATTATTCCGATAGACTTGCAGTTTCTGAGTAATTTTCAACTATCATTTTTAAGTTTTTCATTTTCGGGATAAGCATAGTAGCCGCGTTTATGTGATATTCCAAAACATCGACCATTGATTCCACTTTACTCGCGAAGTAATTTTCCACAGCTTCCATGCTTCTTTGGCAGCTTTTAACACCGCACTCAGTCTGATTACTATTCTTACTATTTTATTGCACAATACACCCTTTACGCAGGATAAATAGTTTATTTTAGGCAAACAGCTAATAACCACATCTATGCGTGCCGCCATGTTGGACGAAATCTACCCAATCATACATCTAAAAACTCCAAAACTTCAGATGACACAGGCATAGAAATTTAAAATATTCCAGATTTCTCTACCAATTGTATTTCTGATTATATTTTTTATCTTCTAAATTAATGGTTTATAGTTAATTGCTTGTCCTTAAATTTCGATAAAACTCATTATATACAGTAAGTACACCACACAGTTTACTACAAAATACAGAGATAAAATTTGCAGGCCAGTCCATTCAAGAGACAGAGAGTGTGAAATTTCTAGGTGCATATTGATCATAATTTAAATTTTAGGTTGCATGTCTCTTATTTACTGAAGCAATTGGGTGCAACCACATTTGAAATTCACACAATTTGAGCAATAGGTGATCTTTGTATGAGGAAACTTGTTTATTTTGATTATTTTCACTCCTTAATATCGTGTGCTATAATATTCTGGGGTAATTCAACTAATAGAGACGACGTATTTAAGGCCCAAAATTTTATTTTATTTCCTGATTTTACATAGCCTACTACCTTGTTACCTAAGTAGGCCCTTAGTTTCTACAGTTTTTATACTTAAAACAATTTACTTTTTTAATATATCTGGATAATTATTCTTAAGGATTTAAGTATTCTAATAGTTAATCTACTAACAATTCTAATAATTAATATACAGATTAATATACCAATTATTCTACTAATTACTCTACCAATATACTAATTCACACAAAAATCAACAATTATCTTTGTATTTTCGTACTTCTAATTAATAAACTGTCTATTTGTAATGTTCTTCTTTACCACTGCTGGCCTGCGTCGACATCCAGGCCGCCAGCTGTCTCTACTGATGACATGCTGACCACAAAGTGTCATCAGCCAGCTTCACGTTCCAGGTAGTGATCTCGTTCTTCTCCGGTTTGTCCTTGGAGCCACCTACTCCCACATCAGGAGTTACCTCCTGGAATCAGAGCAGGCCGCCCCCTGGAGAAGGTACCTCTGGCTTCCAGAGACACTGTTATGAATTGAGTCTTTGCCGTCTTCCTGGTGCAGGCACTGCCTTAGTCATGGGCAGTGCTTATGGTCACATTTGGGTTGTTCTTTACACTTGAGTTTCTTCCTCTCCTGTCCTTCTTTCTGCTTCTGATGCCGGTTGCTCGCGGCGTCCTCTATGCTCTGCAAATTTCAATTCAACAAATCTCGCCTTCCAGCAAGTGCCAGAGCTCGGTATCACGCAGTATGTCGTATATTGTTCTGTTCTGAAGTTGTATTTGGAGATATGCTCTTGATTCTTCAGTTTGTTTGCACTCCCAAACCACGTGCTCGGGAGTACTTACTTCGCCACAGTCGCACCTGTTTGTTTCTTTGAGGCCTCTCTGTTCTAAGAAACTATTGTATGGACCATGGCCGGATATGTAGTGTATGAGCCCTGGAGATGGTTGAAGGTGAGTCATGCTCATTCTCTCTTTCACGCAAGGAAGCATGTCGAAGGTCCTTCTGCCCGTGTTACTGTTAGTCCATGTTTGCTGCCATTCATCCATCAGTGCATCCCAAACATCTTTTTTGGTTTCAACAGGCCTTCCAATTATTTCAGTAGCTTGGTCATACCTACCTTTTTTAATCCAGTATAACGCTCCTCGCTTATTTACTTCCAGGTCCAGGGGCCAGATACCGAGTATAACCGTTAGTGCATCTGTGGCCGTTGTTCTGTAAGCCCCAGTTAGCCTGAGCAGAATTCCTCGCTGCGTACGCCGAAGCAGTCCTTTGGTTTGACCTTTCTTAGGTGCTTGGCCCAAGTGCTTGCAGCGTATCCAGTAATGGAGGTCAGTATTGCATCGTGATATCTTCTTATGACGAGCGGAGGCAGATTAAACCGTCGCTCGCCAATGCTTATCAATTTGTGCATTATCAGTGCTGCTCTTCCACATACTTCCTCCATGTGAGACGCAAATTTCAGTTGTTCCTCCAGATTTATACCATGGTAGTGGACTACTGCTTTTCTTTTTATTGTTTTTCCCTGGATCCTAATTACCGGATTTCGTTTGAGAGTTCCTTTTAGGAGCATGTAGGTCATCTTTTGTGGGGCTAGGTTTAACTTAACCGCTGCACACCACTGACTCAGGCAATCCAATACTGCTTTGCATTTTGTTTCGAGTTCCTGCCTGGTGTCCGCGTCTATCAGAAGTTCGAGATCATCGGCGAATGCTACCACACCCAGCAGTTCTGACATTTGTTGCAATATTTCCATGACCATTTCTAAACCAATGTCCCAGAAAATTGGCCCGCACACTGATCCCTGTGGGCAACCTTTCGTCAGTCTCTTCTCTATGTACTTGTTAGGGCACCGCAATTTGGCATATCTATTTCTACAATAATCTCTAAAACTATTGTATAGGTTTTTTGGACAGTTGATGTTTCTTAAGCGTTCGAACAGCGTGGGCCTCCAGAGATTGTCGAAAGCGAGGGCGATGTCAACCAATACTCCCACCATATACTTTTTGGAAGAGTTTTGAGCTATCTCCATTAAGCGGTTGATGGCGTCCTCTGTTGACTTGCCTGCTCTGAACCCATACTGATTTGGGTTCATTCCATGTTTTAACCTGTGTTCCTTTAGTTTCTTGCAAAGTATCTTTTCTTGTACTTTCCCTAGAACATTGAGTAAGCAGATTGGGCGATAGGATTTTGGGAGTTGTGGGTCTTTGCCTTCACCTTTCGCTATAATAATCACGTCACTCGTTTTCCATGCATTTGGTATTTTTCCCAGCACCAGGCATTCGTTAAATAGTTTATGTAAGGTTGGAACCAGTTAGACACCCAACTCCTGGAGGACCTGTGCCGGTATCCCGTCAGGATCTGGTTCTTTTCTTTTTGGAAGGGAAAGTATTGCCTCTACTATCTCTTCATCTGATATGATGCATTTTTGATGCTCACTCTCGTAGGGATCTCACATTTTTTGACGCAGTTCTCTTTGCCGATCGGTCTCGTTTTCCGTACTATCATCTGAAAGTAGCACGTCAAGTAACTCCCGTGCAGTTTCCATCCAGTTGGTGGTCATAGATCCATCCAGTTTTATTACTGTAGACAAGGTTGTAGGTGGCCTAATTTTGCCAGCGGCAATCTTGTAAAGGATACCCCATGGGCCTGATCTCATATTTTGTTTGACGAAGGCTTCCCAGCTTTTTTGTTTTGTCTTCAGCAACAGATCCTTGAACTCTTGCTTTTTATTCCTATATCTTTCTAGAAGAGTCTGTCTCTCTTCTGTAATGAGGCAACGTTGATATGCTTTTCTTGCCTTCCTCAATGTGATTCGTAGTTTCTGCAATCTTTCTGTCCATGGTTTGTCTCATTGCGACTTGGATTGCTCGAATTGTTTCTTTCGCAGCCTCGTCCACATCAAAATCTTTATCTTCGACTCGGGGAGGAATAAAGCAACTCCTCAATGTCGGCCAGTTGGCTTTGCTGATGTCATATCGCCATTGAATATTGGCACAGGCGCCTTCGCGCGCACCGTCTTGCGGTCTTCCCAGTTCGAACATTATTAGATTGTGATCACTGGTGGTTTGGTTCTCAATCACCTTCCACCCGCTTACTAGGTTTCCTGCTCTTCGATTTGCTAGTTATATCAATGTTCGATTTGGCACCTGCTTGGTCACTGAATGTGTATGGATTGTTTGGTTCGTTTTTGACATATAGCTGTAATTCTCCAATCAGCTCGAGTAACTTTTTTCCTCGTGCGTCTGTACGAACACTGTGCCAGAGTGCAGATTTGGCATTTGCATCGGCAACTATCACCGTAGGGCTGTCGCCTATGGCTGTACATATTTCCCTAATCTTGCAAAGATAGGGGTCAATATCGTCTCTGTATTGAAAGTACATGTTAACGAGGACCACATTTGAATCGTTTATTTCAGAAACCCGTCAACTGACATTTTTGTCAAAATTGAGATAAATACATATTATGGCTCATGATGTGTAAACACACATGTTTGAGCAGAAAACCTTCAATGGCCAAGCCTCTGTATGGGTTTTTTCAAACATCGAATATTGAATTTAGTGCAGAAACCCGCTAACCGGCATCAGATGGCGGGTTTCTCCACTAAATTTCGTGTTTGTCTTGTGGCACTCCTGCTTGTTATTATGTTGCACCACCTGTTTTAACCAATCGTTCTACTACTTGAAAAGGCAGTTGTTGTCAAGTGTTAAATTATTTAACATTTTGTGTGGTTTCACGTTGTTTTTGTGACAGTTTCCTGTAAGAAATGAATAGTGTAAGTTCTGATGATGAATCTCAACCAAAAAAGAAACGAGGAATTTCTAATGAAGATAAATACAAACGTAGTGTAGTGCTATGTTTTGACATCATGCAAAACCTCCCGCTTCCAAATATTCCAGTTCAGGAAGTCTTGTACATGTGTCAGCTCTGGCTTAGTGTATTTTGTGTTCACGATATGAAGACAAATAAAGCAAGTATGTACATTTACCATGAAGGTCAAGCCAACAAATCTCCGGACAAGGTGTGCTCAATGTTATCACATTGTTTGAAAACTGAAGTTCCTGTTGGAGTTAAACATATTGTTGTCTTCAGTGATAGCCCATCAGGCCAAAATAAAAATCATTGTGTTGTTCGGTTTCTGATGAATCTTTGTGATAGGGGAATATTCGAGACGGTGACTCACTATTTCCCAGTCAGGGGACATTCATTTCTACCCTGCAACCTTGATTTTGGTTGTGTAAAACGTTTTGTGCGACAAGTGGACAGAGTGTACATTCCAGAGCAGTATGCTGAGATGATTATTAGAGCCAGTAAAACAGGGCGTTTTTCTGTCTACCAAGTAACCAGTGACATGATCTTTAGTTTCAATACATGGTGGTCCCAGTTTTATATATATATAAAGAAAAAAGTGAGCTCAGATGAAACAAATGGAAGGGGTGTTCCCAAGGAAGAAAAAATTCATTTTAAACTCTCAACCTATAAAGAATTTAAGTACAGCAAATCTGCACCAGGAAAATTTGCGGCCATAACTTTATCAACTGATTCATATTTCCAACTTTTACCTTGAAAAAGTATGTTGCTGCTCCTGAACTGCCAACAGTGCAAGCATACCCGTCTGGAAGAGTACAAATCAATGTAAAGAAGATCAACGACCTGAGGAAACTTAGCAAATACACTAAAGGATATGAAGCTTCCTATGACAACATCCTCCAGTGGCCTACTACTGGCGCGGAGTGCAACGTTTGTAGGCAGTACGAAGATGAGTAGTCCATAGAGAGAAAGGAAAAATGAGTAATGTTGTAATTGAATCCGTTTAAATTCTTTATATGCACAGAATTATGGAGTTTTTGTTGCTTTTAATAAATATTTTAAGTTTATACTATTATGTTTCTGTTGTTAAACATCCTCCTGATATTTAAAAAATTAAAAGTTAGCTTCAAAATAACAGTTTTTAATAATGTGAGGTAGTTTATTGCAGAAACCCGTCAACTGATTTTTTTTTTAATTTTTTTTTTCGATGAAAGTAAACGAAATAAAATTGAATTACAAGCAACATTTGTTTAGAGAAGACATTAAGTATTCATCTAATTTTTTAAACCAACAAGCTATATTCAAATAAAAGATATGAAGTTTTTTCTGTTTTACCGAAAATTTAAAAAAGTGCATTTAGCGGGTTTCTGAAATAAACGATTCATTTCCCCATTGCATACCTAACTCCACACACACCGTATGTTCATCGCAGAATTGTGTTATTTTTTTGACAGTGATCTGCTTAATGAAGACTATGATGGCACTCATAGGTTTCTACCCTGTCGAGATTATCTGAGACATCACTGGCATGTGTGGAATTTTCCATTCACTGGAGGGGGCTCTTGAAGACAGAGGATATCTATTTGCATTTCCTCAGCTAGTTTACTCACTTCATGCAAAACCAGACTGGTTCTCCTCCAGTTCAATTGTGCGATATTAATTTTCTGTGCACCCCTGCTCATGGATGCCGAGTATGGATATTGCACTGTGGCCACGGCTGTCTCGAGTCAAGCATTATTCTTCCATGCGTCACCACAAAATGGCGGTAAATTTGATCTGGATCAAAGATTTCGTTTCGTCTGTCATATACTTGCTTGACTATAATGAGTAACTGGGCTGAATTAGTAGGTATATTGTTTACCTTAAGTTGAATACGATCAATTGCCTCTGGTTGCTGAAATGTGATGTTTTTGCCCAAAAGGGAGTAATAAAAATTATGTGTGGAGATAGCAGTAGAACTTCATACAGAGAGCTGTTCAAGAAGTTAGAGACTTGGACATTGGTGGCCGAGTATACATACACATTAATGTTCTTTATTTGAACCTTATAGTAAAATGCACAACTATTGCACTGGAAGTAAAAAATAATCTCCACATGGGATACAAACCGTGGTCATTTTTTTCAAAAAGGGGTCCGATATTTGGGGGTATATATCTTCAATACTATTGCAGGGAAAGTTAAAAGAATTTTTAATCTTCTCATGTATTTATCTATTTTGTTATACAATTGTTTATCTATAAATTTACAACTTTTCACATCCTACAGAGCTATTCTCTTATATTGGAATCCATGGAAAATGAATATATTGCATTGTTAATTCTGTATATACTGATAGAGAAAGTGTTCCTATTGCCAATGTGGATCTAATTGTCTTTTTAAGTAGTAACGTGAAGTTTTCTTGCCAAATGAGTTTCTCATTTATTCGAATGCCAAAGGATTTCATACCTTTTTGTCTACTAGCTTGTGTTATTTTTATAGTTTTTATGTAAATCCTGCTGCACATATTTTTGTTTTTAACCTTATATATTGTTTTAAATCAAAATTTAATTTTAATGTGTAGGAAGATCATTGATGTTTAATAAAAACAAAAGGGGTCATAGGACAGAGCCCTGTGGAATGCCATGTTGTATTTTCTCCTAGTCTGATGAAGCGTCTGTACCGTTTTAGAAATAAAGGAAGCTTTTTGCATTCAGCTTCCCATGTATGAATTAAACCATTTACCTGTGGTTCCATAATTACCATAGTAGACCATTTTTTTCAGAATTCATTATTAACACAGTCAAACGATTTTACAATATTATAAAAAATTTCTACAGTGTACTTTTTCTTACTTAGTTGCTAAAATATCTTATTTGAAAATTAATATATAGCTGTTTCTGTGGATGAATCTTTTTGAAGAAAAAAAAAGTGAATTAGTGGAAATATTATAGTGTGTAACATGTTTTTACGATGCATGACTATTTGCAAGTTCTTTGAGGATTCTGGAAGAAAATAAATGGATGGTACGTGTCTTTATATGTCGTTTCTCCTTTTTTAAATAAGGGGTTTTACAACTGTATGTTTTAGTCTATTTTGAAATACACCTCACAATGAAGATGCCTTACTGATGTGCGTAAGTACTATCTCAACAATTGGATCCCCACAAGTCTTTTTGGGAAAGTAGTCTGAACAAGCCATAGGACATTAGCTGGAGGTTCTTTTTCTATACCCAATTTATCCACAATGAAGCAAAATGGTGGTAATTATTTTACAAAGTTCCTCTGCTTCACTAGGCACAAGCCCATTTGCTTCTATTTTCATGACTTTTGAGTGATTTAAAGCGTTTTCTATACAATATTTTATTATATTCCATATTGTTCTCATTTTATTACTGGAAATTTCTGTTACATATAATACAATACAATATTTTCATTTTCGACATAGTGTGGTGGCTGAGCAGTAACGCTCTGGCCTTGCATTCGGGAGGACGAGGGTTCGAATCCCCGTCCGCTGTCGTGGCTTTTTTCTGCAGGTCAGAGCCACCAGGTTTTGTCAGAATGGTGGTAATGCGAGAGTGTGTACTTACTTACGTGGCTTAGTGTCTTCCTCCTCGTTTAGCATCAAATTCTTGGGTTCTAAAAACTTTAGCTGCTCATGCTCTTCTAGAGCAATACCTTAGGCCAGGTTTACGCCCACAAGGCATGTCAAAAAAGAAGACAAAATAAACTGGTGAAAGATACTTTTAGGCAGACAAAAAGAAATAGTACACCGCAGAGCAAATCGACACCTATACTAAATAATACGTATCGTCTCAAAACTAAATTTATTAACAAATCTTGCACTAACAGATTGCGCGAGAAGCACAGCGTGAGCAACCAACATAACATTACTGAATAACAAACGCATTCGTCTGTCTGTCACCATTCGATAAGTTCCCAAAATTTCGTTACAAAAACTGTTATTCATATCGAAAAAGTGTCCTGTGTCCTCCCAACAGATACAAAGCATTTCCTTGTAAAATTCCATCAATAACTGTATAGCCAAAACGTAACAAAAAGACAGAGACTTACTTCCGCATCTACAGTATTATTAGTGAAGATAACACGCAAACTGACTGCAAGAGAAACAACGCCTGAGGGATCAATATAGCGTAAAAAAATGTACACCTACAGCATCGTTAGACCGCCTACAATTTGACACACATTCCACCCCTCAATTTGTGATATCTGCAGTTTAACATGGTATCTGAACAACTGACCGTCTAGGCGTAGCTTATACGATCAAAAACAATTCTTTAAAATCTTTGCTTCCACTAGGATTTGAACCAGAGACCACGCTGCAAACATCAGTAAGCAAGAGCATTAACAATTGAGCTACCATTCCGCTACACAGGAAGGTACCACAGAGACTTACACATCCTATGTATTTGTCTATCGCCGTTCAGTTATTTTTGAAAATTATATGCCAGTATGTATTATTTATACAGAAAAATATATCCCATGTACATCCTAATGCCAAATAGCATATCTTTGTCAAATTTCATCATGATAAGATTAGCCATTTAGACCTATTAAATTCTTCAAGAACAATAATTACAATGTGACTAACATATGAAACGATATTCTAGGTTGTCTCCTGTATGGTCTATTTGTCTAACCATATGCAATACAAGCTGGCATTATTAAGAAAACTTTGAAATATTCACAGCAACAAACACAGTTCAAACAGTGCAATGTCTTGATAAATCTATTATGGCTGCCGCAAATGTGCAGTAGGAGCCAAGTGTTTATAGGAAGCTTCACAGATTTAGTGGTATTTCACCTCACCTTTTCCTTCCGCCATGGTAACAAGATGCATGTAAGAGACGGAAAATTGAATGTTAAAGTCCGATGTTTGCGGTTATTGCAAGGAGTGCTGTAAAGAATGTTTAAATATTGATTTTGAGTAACAGTTTTAAATGAACCACATGATTCTTTCCTGGAACAGTGAATTTCATTTCGATAGCAGCTACAATTTTGACGAAAGTAAATTTATTAACAGCATCTTAATTAAAACTAAATGAGATGCAGTCTTCATGTATTCGTGATGAAATGGGACTTCACGTCCTGAACACGCTGTTTAATTTAATTGCGATGGAGCGCACGCTTCGGTGGTAATTTAATTGCACATTTTTTTCCCTATTTCCTATACCCACCTAATTTCGCCCTCTACAAATTTCAACTTTAAATTCTTTCAACATTTTTGGAAAATTATTCATCATTTCTATTGATATCCTATTCCAATATCTGACCCCCTTACCTATGATAGCAAATCTTCCCACACCCTTGTAACTGAAATCAAGTGCCAGCTTATGGTAATCTTTTCCCTTCCATGCGTTACTCCTAATTCTTCCACCAATATCTTTCCACGCTTCATACGCCAATATATCCCTTGTAAACTCCCAGGACCCTCTTCATCCTCCTCGTCTTCTAGTGAATCCCATTCCATTTCCTTTATCATATAAGTTATTGATTATGTTCTGCGATAATTTCCAGAGACAAATCTGGCAGCCCTTCTTTGCACCCCCTCCAATTCCTGTATTTGATACCCAAAATGTGGGTCCCATACTACACCGACATATTCAAGCAATGGTCTGATCAGTTTTTTATAACCCAATTCCTTTACGTCTCTAGTGTATCCCCTCATTATGCTTTCCATCAAATGCAGGAATTTGAAACATTTTCCTACTACCTGTCCAATGTGTTCTGCCCATTGAGCTTGTTATCAAATATTATGCCAACAAGCAATTCTTAAACCACCTTAGTCATAATTAACCTTTAGTTTTTTTTTTATCTGCATAGGAGGTGCGGTACCTGGGCTATCTCAGTATTTGATGATCAGCCGACTTGTGCAGATGTCCCGACACCTGATGAAGACGATGGAGCTAGTTGTCGAAATATCGTGTTTTCAAAGCACTATCCGGCCGTACACCAGTGAAGACTTCATTTCAAACACAACATATCCTTACAGCATGTACACCTAGTATCACATTGGGTCGATTTTCCGGCTGATTCACATACCAAGTGATAAGAATGTTAACAAGGATGAGACTGACTGCCGTTTTTAACACTTTTTGCTCATACCACACTTAATTCCGTTATATTTACATAAAAAGACACTTGTAAACACAGATTCATACGATTCCACCTCCATGACACTAAAGATTTTTTGGGAGGAAATAACCGTCATGTAAAACGAGTCACAGTTTTAATTTTTATGCGATAAATCCACTGCCTGGTTCAGGACATCTCAGAGATGTGAATGTATTGAAAGTTATGTTTACCCCTACCAAAAATTCTGCATCTGCCATAATGTAAACAAATTGTTCACACTCAAAGAAGATTGAAGAGTACCTAACAAAACCATCGAATAGTTATGTAATTTTAATTTATTGTTTGTGCATTTGGATAGTTCATTTGTTTATTCACTGATGTGTTTCTCTGCTTCATTCTCATTAGAAGAACCCAAGAAATTTTATGTGCTTATTTATGTGTAGAGAAGCCAGCAGCTTTGTGTGTTCAGGTGGTCGAATGGTTTAAAGAATTGTGTTTGTAATGTCCTGTGATGATCTGTGAGATCCGTGCCTCAGAATAATTTTTTTTTGTGAATTTTTTTTTCTATCTATTTGAAGCTTGTTGCATTTCATTTTAATTTTTTTTTTTTTTTGCTTATTGATTTATGCCTCATTGAAGTCAATGTCATTAGAGGGGGAGAAAGGAATTCGGCCATGGCCTTTTGAAGGAATCATCCCAGCATTCACGTGAAGTGATGTGGGGAAACCATGGAAAGCTCAAATCTGGATGGCCAGACAGGGGTTCGAACTAACATCTTCCAGAATGCCAGTCACCTTCTATGCTTGATTTGCAACATTAAATTTTTAGTGTAAAGACTTAGCAGAAGTTAGTATTTGAGTTGACCAATACATGTATGGAATTAGTCAGGTTAAGAATAACATCATTATAAGATTCTATTGTGAAAGTTAGTAATACTTTCTAGACCAAAAATACTGATGATATTTGCATTTGATACAAAATCAGTTAGATTCAGTGGTGGTTCCAGGATTTTGTTTTTTTTGGGGGGGGGGGCTTGACTCGGGGGAGGAGGGGTTCGCCGACAGAAATCTCATATTTCAGATTGCCGCCCTTATAAAAACAGTAGAGCAAAAAAAAAAAAAAAAAAGTACCCAAAAATCCATGTTGTCAGGGGTGACCTTGGTGCTTTTGGGGGGGGGGGGAGCTTCAGCCCCCTAGCCCCCCCCCCTTGTATCCGCCACTGGTTAGATTCAAGTATGATTATGATGGTTCTTTGTAATGAAGAAAGCTGAAGTGAATTGCCCAAGGTTAACATTGTTTTAATGGGTAGTAACTTAAGGTAAATACATGCAGAGTCAGTAGCGGTGAAGATGATTGTCGCTGTTGTGATGAACATCGATGTCACAGTTGATGGATTAAAGCATGCTTGAGCTGAAGATGAAGGTAGCTGCTGATGATGATGATGTACAGCTGCTAGCGGTAATCATTGTTTTGAAAACCTTTTGTAGGTGCCACACATTGTTTAATAATTGGGTATATCTGGAGTATCATTTAGTTTATATAGATTGCAATGATTCATGGAAGTAAAAATGATAGTGATGATGGGCAATTTGTAGACACAAAGAGGTGGCTTCTTTCTGCTGCTAGTAACAGAGTTCAGTTCAAACCCAATAAATGAACAAACCACTTGGTGAATATGTGAGTGGAGACTTTTCCGGCGTATTGATGAAATGAAATCTTCACAGGAGTTCAGCAGGATATCGTTGGAAAAAGAATGTTTCAACAATCTGCTCGGGTGTCTTCATCAGTTCTACTACTTCAGATATTGCTACCTGAAAAACACAAACTATACTGTCTTAGCAGCCAGCGAAAAAATGACCACATCTACTGACGCTTGCAGAACTATCCAATGGCAGCACAGAGAAGCTCCATATGCAGTCCACAACATCAATATCCTCTGTTGGCAGATCATGCATTCCAGTTCTGCTGTGCGCTGATTGGGCGGCCTTGCAACCATCAGTAGACAGGGTCAGATTTTTGCCCAGCTTCTATGCCTGGAGTGATTTTGGTAAACCATATAACCAAATTTCAATGGTCACATAGGGATTCAAACCAGTGTCCCCTCAAATGCCACAATAGAGCATTACTGTTCAGCTCTGTAATAATTTTATAAGCTGTTCAGGACTCTTAAATTCCTCATATAGAAGGAGAGCTATACAGGGCTGGATTAAGACAGCGCGGGGCCCATAACAAAATCCTTGGTTTTTCGCCACCGTCCGGGGTAGTAGTAGAGCTTAAAAAGAAGAAGAAGAAAGAAAAAAAGACGTTCACCCATCTCGCCTGACGGGGAGGCTCCCGGAATCCTAGGTGGGGCCCCGCTATAGAAGGCACGGACCCCCCCCCCCCCCCTCAGAAGGAGTAGGGTCCGTAGCATTTGCTATCTCCTGCTACGTGACTTATCCGGTACTGGAGCTGTAGCAATTGAAATAGTTGACCGTAGCAGGTATTAGTCATAAAAGAACTCTACAACCGAAGACTGACTACAGTATTAAGGGATGTCATTGTTCAGCAGTCCATACCACTTAAAAATGGATTTAGGCTGTACAAACTGTACAGTCACTTTTTGTTTTATCAACTAGCCACCCAGTTTGTACATGTCATCGAGTACTATAAATTTTATATTTATAATTTTTGCTTATTGTTTTACACCTCGTCGATGCCTATATCATTAGAGGTGAGAGAGGATAGATATAGGGACAAAGAATGTAAAGGAACTTGGTTGGTCATGGCCTATCGAAGGAACCATCCAGGCATTCACCTGGAAAGATTTCAGAAAACTATCTAAAACCAAAATCTGGATGGCCTGATGGGGATTTGAAGAGTACTGTAAAACCTGTTTGTGTAATGAGATGTACAAGAGCAATATGTTTACATTCCCCAACATAACCAATCCAAAGGAAGAATGGTTGCAATGACAAAAAACACAAGACCAACACCAAAATGAAATGTCATATGGGAGACTGTTACACCTAGCAAATCAGGACTGCTTGAATAAACCAAGATATTTTACTTCAGAAGGAAGGTTACAAGACTGTCAAATGGACGATGAGATATAAATAAAATAGCAGGTAGAAGAAAAAGTCAGAGATACAAGGAATGTATTAAATAAGGTGAAACCAAACAATGGTAGAATATGGCAGGATTGGTATTTGAGATAGTCAGCATGGAACATGTCGAGTTTATGGGATATGCTGGAAGTCAGATCCCAGTTGTGGGGTTCATATGATGCAGCGTCTTGGGTCAGATCTGATGGTTTCAACATAGTTATTTATATCACCAATGTTGTGGAAACTGGCATGCGCAACAGAACAGTATATGTTTTGGTTGTAATTTATCTACCAGTGAGAATTCACGGTTGTCAACATCTGGCCAAAACAGGCAGCATTTAAACATTTTTAATTTGTGGTTTGTGAAGTAGTGAATACTTGAGATTTGCCATTACCTCTTATTCAACACAGTAATTTTGGGTAAGCTACTATATGAACTTACTCTATCAGTGTTTAGCGGATAACGTGTGTGTGTGTAGATTTTGAACTTATGTTATTAGCAACTTTAATTTATTACATTTACATAATTTTTCACAGTGAGATATGGATCACAGTTATAAAACTAATATGCAAAAAACTAAATTACTCTTCCATACTCTTTCAGAATCGACTGTTTTGTATATTTAAGTAGGGGAATGTTAATAATTGTTTTAACCCAAAGGTGGATAGGTGGTGGGACATAACTACATTTATTTGGCTGCCTATTTAAACAGATTTTATGCTTTCAATTTAAATTAAATTCACCAGAATACTGTATTCATTTTGTATTGGGTATTCTTTTGTTTTTCTTCTTTCAAATGTGTGTGTACTTGCTAATAGGGTGATTACCAATGCCTAGTATCAGTTATGTTAATAAATATATATACACTGAAGAGCCAAAGAAACTGGTACAGGCTTGCATATGCAAACACAGAGATATGCAAACACAGAGATATGTAAACACCCAGAGTACGGCGCTGCTATCGGCAATGCCTGTATACGACAACAGGTGTCTGGCACAGGTGTTAGATCGGTTACTCCTGCTAGAATGGCAGGCTATCATGATTTAAGTGAGTTTGAATGTGGTGTTATAGTCGGCACACGAGAAATGGGACACAGCATCTCCAAGGTAGCGATGAGGTGGGGATTTTCCCGTACGACCAATTAACGAGTGCACTGTGAATATCGGGAATCCGGTAAAACATCAAATCTCCCACATCGCTGCGGACGGAAAAAGATCCTACATGAACAGGACTGAAGAGAATTGTTCAATGTGAAAGAAGTGCAACCCTTCCGCAAATTGCTACGGATTTCAATGCTGGGCCATCAACAAGTGTAAGTGTGCGAACCATTTAACGAAACATTATCAATATGTGCTTTCGGAACCGAAGGCCCACTCATGTACCCTTGCTGAGTGCACGACAAAAAGCTTCACGCCTCACCTGGGCCCGTCGACAGCGACACTGAACTGTTGATGACTGGAAACATGTTGCCTGGTCTGACGAGTCTCGTTTCCTATAGTATAGAGTGGATGGACATGTACGGGGATGGCGATAACCTCATGAATTCATGGACCCTCCATGTCAGCAAGGGAATGTTCAAGCTGGTGGAGGCTCTCTAGTGTTTTGGGACGCGTGCAGCTGGAGTGACATGGGATGCCTGATACGTCTAGATATGACTGTAACAGGTGACATGTATGTACACACTCCTGGCTGTTAACCTGCATCCAGTCATGTCCATTGTGGATTCCGACGGACTTGGGCAATCCCAGCAGGACAATGCGACACCCCACATACCCAGAATTGCAACTGAGTGGCTCCAGCAACACAACACTCTTCTGAATTTAAACACCTCCGCTGGCCACCAAACCCCTCAGACGTGAACATTATTGAGTATATCTGGGATGCCTTGCAACGTGCCATTCAGAAGAAATTTCCAGCCCCTCGCACTCTTACAGATTTATGGACACCCCTGCAGGATCCATAGTGTCAATTCTCTCCAGCACTACTTCAGACATCAGTCGAATCTATGCCACTTTGTGTTGTGGCACTTCTGCAGGATCGTGGGGGCCCTACACGATATTAGGCAGGTGTACTAGTTTCTTTGGCCCTTCAGTGCATATATATATATATATATATATATAGCTCATCTGCCTTCCTCGTATTGTACTGTTACATTTGTTGGACTCTGGCTAATACAGGCAGTATTTATACATTTTTATTGTGGCTTGTGGAGTAATGAATGCCTGAGGTTTGTTATTATTTCTCGTGCAATATGTTAATTTCCATGTTTTGAAGTTATTTATATGACGACGCTGAATTTCTGTTGGTTCATCAACAAGATTGCTAATGTTTAATAGATGACGTACTCCTAAGAAACAGCTTAAGGTCATTCCACTGATTGAAACAGAATTTTGATTCACATATATGTATTTAACACTTTGAACTGTTCACAAATGAAGCTTATTTCCCTTTAGTCTAAATCGGGATTGGCACCTTACGTAATATTTACAATGTTCGGAAAGAGAAACACTGGTATGGTTTAAATTGCATTACAAGCTAAACTGTACAATAGTTTAATACTAACTGCCCTGAATATGGCATTTTTGCTCAGACACTCATTACAACAAAAGACAAAAAAATTAATATGACCACCATATTTAAAGAGTAGATATTACTCTCTTTCTCCCTCTCTAGCACATAATGGAGTTAAGTTAGGACAGCAAATGTATGAGCATAATATGGTAAGCTCCAGGCAAGGTACAGTTTGATAAGCAGAACAAGGCAACAGTTTATTTACTCACAATTTTTGCATGTGGCAGTATTAATTAGGAACAAAGTTTGCACATTGCACCAAGAGGGTGGTAGAGTACTTGTAAATGCAAAACAGCTTGTTTTCAGTGGGCTCTGCAGCAGTTTAACATTGGTATATACTATATGTTAGAAGAAAAAAAAATGTGGTCTTAAATCAGTGAACAATTTTAAAGGTCATTTTGAGATTGGTAACAAGTTTTTGATGAGGAAAAATAATTAACTTCAATTAAAATTTAAAGCTTTAATAGCAATACACAGTGGATTTAGAAAGCGCTTAAACAAATAAGCTTAATATCCTTAATTTGTTCACAACTTATTTTTTTATATACATTGTTCTCAGTTTTTAGTTAGGATAATCAAAGAATTTTCATATCACAATGTCTGAATTCTGCAAGTATTAAGAATATTTAGAACAGGAACAGCCAAAAACACAATTGTCTTTAATTATTTTCAGTAGTCTGGTTTAAAATCAAAATATGCTGTAATATGCTTGAAAATTATGAAGTAAACACTAACAATAATTATAACCAGACACATGAACACAAATATTCACAGTAACGCAAACAATTACTATCAGAATTTCAAAAATAATATTATTGAGTAAAAAACTTTAGTTTTAACATTAAAACAAATACATATATTTTGGTAATCGTTGCTTCTGCTTCAGTTCCATTTTCTGGGAAGCCGCCTGTGGAGAAGATTTCACATGTAGAAGGTATTTTACAATACAAAATTGGAGACTGAGCATTCAGATTTTGGAATACACTGTCTACATCAGAGTAGAAATATATTCTTTACATTCCAAGAATAAAAATTTTCTCAGCAGAAAACATATATATATTTTTGTCACTCATCACAAAAACAATTAATAAGTGATTAAAACATAATACAGTCACTGTGTCATATATTCCCATGCAGTAATTTAAGCTATGACAAAATTATAAAATCAACAGAACTGTGCAATTTCAAAATTCTAACATTAAGCAGGGAAAATGATTTTTAAAATTTACTATCAACAAAACATTTTTCTGTCCTTATAATAACAATTTACCTTACCTTAAGTTCCAATGAGAAACTTTGAAATACAGCAATATCTAGTTTTTACTAGTTTTATCTGAGGCTGCAATTGGTCCAACTAGGTCACACAATCAACCAGTGATTTCTCTATTTAAAAGGGAGGAGAGCCTACTGTCTCTATCAAGATCTTTTTTAGGCAGTGAGCACACAGGGACCAGCAAGGAGTTGGTACACAGAAGAGTTCACTTCAGATGGGGTAGAAATCTAATTGTGATGTGTGCAGATCCAGGTGGTTCAAAAAGGCAATGGCAGCGATGATTGTTATCTTACAAACAATGTGAAATTTTACAGGGAGTTGGAATGGGTAACAGGCAGCCAGTATTTCATTTGGAAATTTCCGCCTAATCGTTTTGAATATTGAGACATTTTTAATATCTGAACAATTTAAAGTTGAACAAATGATTGTGAAAATGAGTGAAATTATTTTTACAAGTCAGTCTGCAGTTTCTATTGGATACGAGTCAGATTTTCACATGGCACTGAACTGCTGGTATCCAAGAAATCTCAATGTCGCATTTGAAATATTAGAAGCAATGAAAATTTAGCTGAAACTTTAGTTTCAATAGTGAACCTGACCCATCACTGACAAGCATTCAAAGTATATATATATATATATATATATATATACACACAAATACAAAAATCTCAACTAGTGTTGAGTTGGTGACAATTCTTTGGCGAAGAGATTATTTAATTGTAATAACCAAACGTTGCTTGTGGTATTGCAAGTTCTCTTATTAGCTGTAACCATGGATGCAATGTGATAACATGATATCTATTAAAGGTTATGCAAGATTCATAATTTGGTCACTAGTCTGCCTGTATTAATTATACCTCAGGAAATAACGGTTGAAAATGGTGGATAGAAATAAAATTCACTGCTGAAGATCCCTCAAGATATCCTTCAAAATTAATTAAATTTAAACTGGTATCAGATTGCAATAGCACATTGTAGAATGTTAAATCACTTTGAATCGTACAGAAGATTGCAGGTTATCCTCCGAACAAACACACACTGATATGAAGCATTCACTCTTGCAATTTTGTCAAGGCCAGCAGGTGCACATGGGTGGAATTTCAACTTTCCAATGATTAAAAATACTTGTAAGAAGTTGGAAATAAAGCAAAAGTAGTGGGGGACTAGACGAGAAATGCATTTAGAACAAAGCATATGTTGAGATGTTAATCCCATATACAGAGTTAAGAATGGACTGTTGTTCATGGGTAGACTGACAGATCTAACCATGGAGTTAGTTTGTAGTTTTAGTTATGAGAATAGGCATAGGCAGCCACGACATGGTCTAGAATATTTGTGTAAACTATTTGCTGTGACCATTCATCCTAATAGACAGCTGCTGCTGGCTGTGAAGGTAAAGCCTCTATACGGACTTGTGCAATGGATATAATCAAGTTGACATATCAATGTCCAGGCAGCACATCCAATAAAAAGGTAGATTTTAGGGGTGGTTGTTACAATTGTAGAAGGTGGCTATAGCAGGATGCATGCTGCAAGTTTTACAAAAAGGCCTATAGCAAATGAAGGATCGCAATGTTGGTTTTGGAAAATCTGGAAGTATTAATAGAGCAAATTAATCTTGGTATTAAGTGACCTGCTGAAGCATGTAAGAATTAGCCAAACAAGGGTTCACATTTCAGGGAAGGAATGCAGAAAGTCAAGCTCACAACAAAGGATTTGTTGAATAAGGACTGGGACAAAAATAGGTGACAAGAACTGGTCAATTTCGGTGATGCGAACTGTAAGATATATGTAAGGTGGATCATAACACGAGATATTTGTTTTTAAACATGATCTGTGTGGTAGCAGTGGGAAATGAGTACTTGCGACAGGCTATGGGAGTACCGGGAGAGGGTTCTTCATCAAAACAGATGCATCTGACGTGTATGATTAAGCTGTAAGGAAGGTAATGTTAGATGTGGAAGGGATAGCAACTGTTAAAGTAAAGTTACTGCAGTAAATTTGTATACTTCATGAGGACAGAGAAATGTACATAATTTTTCCATAGGAAAATTACAACATCGAGGAAGGTTATACATGAATGGGAGTAGCCCTACTTGAAGTCTAGGCCTGGTGTTCAGGGAATTGAGGAATTTAAGGAGTTGGTTTCTATGCTTCCCAATCATAATTACACCCGCTATGAATATGATCCAAATAAGTAGTTCGAGGAGGATTTTGTCTAGCCATTTTATTCCAAATGGTCCAGGAAAAGCTTGGGGAAAGATATTTTTAGGAAGAATAAAATTGGTTGGAGAGATAAGAAAGGAAGTGCTGGAGATGAGTAAATATATTTCTACAAAACATTATGGGACAATTAAGCCCTGACAGTGGGGTATGTTGGTATGGAAGCATGTAGTCAGCAAAGACACAGGATATGCTGCCCATTGATCAGGTACATATCTGCATAGCCTCAAGTGACAAGGTTCAATAGAAGGAAGAAGGAAATCTTGACACATGTGGTTTTATATATAGAAATTGTGTCTCTGAGAAACTATTAACCGGTGCCAGAAGTTTTAGAATTATTCGCAAGAACATACAAGCATTCACTATGCTAGCATTTTGCCAGTCTTAAAGATATGAATTTCACTGCGCATGATGTTAACTAACAATTCTGGCCAGTGACCAGAAGAACAATCTAAACCTGTTTTCAGCAAGTAGAAATTGTACCTATGTAATGAGCACCCAGTACGAGGCAATCTCTATAAAAATCCTGATATTTGCTTGGTACCTGGATTAAGAGTGGCATGTTCAGACAGACCTGTGAGGAGGGCGTTTTGGAAGGAAATCAGGCAGTTAAAGTGAAATCAATGGATGTCAAGCACTGCGATAAAATTTATTTCCATGAAGTTCAGGCTGCCGAGAATTAGTGCAGACAAACGATTGAACGCTAATCCATAACATTCTTTTAATATTATTAATGTTTAATCTTCCCATGTGATATTTTTGGAATCCAGAGACCCACTACCAGAAAGGTTATTGGTGGAGAGTATATCTCCTTTTGTTGTTTTCACCTCAGAAGTTGCAGGAGGCGATTTTCGAGGAACACTGCAAGAACTGGGAAGGTGGTTGGAAGTGAAAAAATCCTGGAGGCATGCAACATGGGGAAATTTCTTTCGCACTATAGATGTTTCAGATGGCCAGAGTTAGTTTATGCTCACAGCAAGCATATGTGAGTGATTCAAATTATGCACTTCATCAACCATATGATCTGTATTTTACCAAATTACCGAGGTTATGTAAAAAGAGTTAAGCATCGACTTCAAAATAGTACTAAGAGACCTTCTCTGTGGCACATAATCCTGGTGTTTGATTTGACACCACTGCTCAGCTGCTCATCTCAGGTCACCATGAATCAGTAATAACATTGCCTTATCTTTCTACTGGGGGGGGGGGGGGGTCTCAATATTGCCAAGAACGGTCCTGTCAATTGAAGTTAACAAAGAGCAGGATTAACTTTAGTGATCAACAGGTTTAACTTCAGTGTAGTTCACATTTTTAAATATGGCACCAAACTATTTAAAAATGTTTAATATTGCAAAACTTCATTCATATAGCACATATATTTAAAATAGTTAGAATGTACATCTTTATTTTCCAAGTATCAAATAACAATAATATGGTTAGGACCTTAATCCATTTAATCAGCTGGTAAATATGGATTTGCTCAAGAATAGAAGCATCCATCCAATAACCTATCAAAAACCCTCATATCCAAATGCTACACCCACAGATTTTGTTAAAAAATCTGTCGTGCTATGACCCACCATAATTCCAATCCAGAACAACCAAAAATTATTCAAACTGTAAATGTTGCTCAGTTTCTCAACTAAATCCTTTGTCGCTAGTATTAGTGCCAATTTTTCTTCCCAGAAAATGTGCATTCGACTTTGCCAAACTCCTTCCCAGAGCTCTCCCATATATGCTTCAGCAGACCACCAAGAATACTTTGCTCCATAAATTTTCTTACTCTTCCAAACCATCACAGGGATCCTTTCATGCAACAAACATCACTGTAAAACCGGCAGAATGCACACTGCCACAACCACCTAATTAAGTCCTATGCCACTGAAAGCTATCAATTAATACTGCCTGAACCTCAACATTTCTCTTTGGTCACCACATGTCTCTCCTATGAATTAGTTCTCACACAGGCCTCACCACCAACCAACCAATCATCCAAGATATGTAACAACAGGCTAACAATTGGCTTCCCATGCCAGCTCCCACTACTCCAACAACCTAAATAACTGCTACGTCATTAGAATCAGTCTTTCCACACAATACTCCCCATCCTTGGTCTGTAAATGGGAATAAGCTTATCAACATATCCTTGATATCAGACAATCGCCTAGCCAGAATTTCTTAATAGCTTACCACTGGCAAATGCACCACATTTTAAGTAAATTTAAAAGCATTTGTATACATCAAAGATTATAATTTATTCTCTCTTATAATTACCTTTACTTAATTCTTACCAGCAATTCCTATGGTCCCATAATATTGTGGTATCACCTTCACTGTTTCCAACAGTCGCCAATTATTCCCATTTATTTACAAGGAAAGGCTTCACAAGGGAAACTTGGAATAATTTTAATTAAAACATACAATTAAATTAGATGATTCCTTATCTTTCATCACACGATAGAAACTGATTGTCGCTTGAATGATATCACACCAGTGAACTTGGTGACTGAATGTGTTCCCTATAGTACAAGTTTTCCATTATTTTTATTGTTAATTGCTGACCATTTCCCATCAATTCAGTTTTTGTTTTGAATAAATAATGAAGATCAATCTTGTAGAAGCAAACAGTGGAAACTTACTGAAAATAAGAATCCTAAATTTAGCACTTTTTCAAATTTCTTGTTCCTGTTGGAATTTTGCAAGTATTGTCTATTTGCTCTGCACAAACAAATTACATATGACATATGTGTGAAACAATCTACTTTTTTAAATGCATTTAGGTCCAGAGACTCTTGGAAGTCATTAGTATGTCACAGCAAATCAAACTCTGACAACTCCATATTGTTATCTTCAGCAGATTCTTCTGTCACATGACAAAAGGTAGGGTGTGTTGGATTCTTCACACACGAATTTCTGAGCCATCCATGATTCTGAATAATTTAATTCTTCATAGGAATATTCAAATCCTACATTTTCTTCCGAGTTCCCAAATTCAATTGAAAAATATATAAATTGTTGACATATTTTGTATAAACATTTTTCTGTTTTGCAATAAAAAGAGCCTTTATTTCATTTGTTTTATTAAAAATACTAGATACTGGAAAATCTGATAATAGACTTTCGTGTAAACTGTGTGCCTTATGCATGAAAAACCAAATGCCACAATGACTTTTTATGTGGTGCTACTGACAGTTAACCAAAGGCTTTGCACAAAACTTCAGCATCAGGTGGTGTTCACTTATTATGGAGCGACAAGCCAGTAACTTTCAGTGATCTGTCTCCACACAGTTAACATCTCCACCAGTAGCTGTGACTATACTGTTTTTTCTTTTTCTTCAATTAATTGTCTGTGATAGTCTGAATAGTGGAGGTTGACTTAAAATACAGCTTGAATTATGTGTGAAGGAACTGATTTCTACACAGAAACTAATCCCTTTGAAGTATGATAAATTTGAGTAATTCGTCATTTCTGTTGTTAAATTTTATTTTTATCTTTGTGTACGAAGAACTCTCAAATTTATTTTCATTTTTAGAATGCCATCCTGTTTTGCATGTGGTATTAGTTCTGAAAATATGTGCAGTTAAGTGTTGTGAACGTGAACAGTAAATATGTATGTGTCTATATTATAAGAGGTGTTATATCAATTGCCTTACAGCATGTGTTACTGCATTGAAAGGTAAATATGGTATATGTGTGTAATGTCATTGTTTACTGAAGTTAATAATTTATTCTAGTAGATGATGTGTAGACCTGACATAACTTTATGAATGATAAGATTTGGATGCCAACATACTAGATTAAATGGCTATGAACATTTCGGTCTTTTTTCACCTTGTGATGCCTAAAACTGCAAGTGATTTCATGTTCAGTCAAATTTCAAACACAAGTTTTGTTGGTATTGACTTCTCAGGTATTAAGAAATAATATCCTGCTCTCGTTGGTTTTTTTTTGTTTGTTTTTTTGCCTCTGGACATTTATATTTTTTTCTCTTTGTGATAAATCACAATTCTAATTGCCATATTTTATATATAGTTCACTTTAAAAAAAATTTAAGAGGGGTGTTGTCATCAGGCTGTATTTGATGCAAGTGTTATAATAATATCTAATGGACTCATATTTTTCTATACACCCCTTACGCATTTGGTAATAAATTCAGTTTCCTAAATTCTTTGCATGCATTTTAATCACTTACCTACTATGGCAATAAACAAAATTAATTGTAAATCCTTTGTGTTTCTTGAAAAGAGTAAAACATTTCCCCTAGTAATCTATTTTAATTCCTTACGCCCTCACTTACAAAAGAAATCTTCACCCACTCCTTTATGTCTGAATTCAAGTGCAAGCTTGTAGTTATGGTAATCTCTTCCTTTCCACATACTTCTACCAATATGCAGAAACCATCATTACCAATACACACCTTTTTTCTTATCAGTTGCTTATTGTGGTCTGGATGTTACAAACCATATCTAATTTGTAATGTGAGTATGTATTTAGGGTACAGTGCTCTAAATAACATATACAGATTCTGCATTTATAATTTTTTGTTACAATTATAATTTTTCTTAATATATCTTATTATTGAAAAAGAAGAAAATATGTGTTTTTTTTTCAATTTCTCTTCATTCTATTTCCAACTGGCGTATCATGTCAAATATAATCATGAAGACATATTAAAAGAACAAGAAAAATTAGTAAATAATCAATACATGTATAAAATGCCATTCAAGGTGTAACACATCTTAGAATTTCGCATAACGAAATTAGTTGCTGAGATAGCAGGTTCAGTTGAAGTATATGGGAACACCCTTTTAAAGACATTTTTATAGTTCATTTTTGATAATATTTCCCAGTAATATGTCCTAAATAAGTATTTGTTCAAGTATAAGCAGTAAATTCAATAGTTAAATTCATTTAAACAGCTGATCAGAAACTTAACCTCAGATTTGTATAGGTAGTGTTTGACTTTCATTTAGTTTCAATAAACCAAGATATTTCGTTAGTTTAAAAGATGTTTAGGTAGATATATAGCCAGTAGATAATTAGTTTTGTTATTAAAAGATCTTACTTAGAGTCTGAATATGTTTGAAAGTGATTTGCCGGTTTTGAATTTTATCACGTAATTTTTCCACTATAAACACGAAGCATTTAGCTATCGGGAAAACAGTTAAGAAGTCAAGTGATAGAGATAGAGTATCGTAATTTCGGTTTAGATAACATATTAAAGTTTTAGAAAGATTCATGTAACCTAAAGATCGTTTTTGAATATAATTTGATATAGCCAGACATGTGATTTAGGTAAAAGTTCGATATTTCAGTCTTTTTTCGGGGATTCATGAAAAGAAATTATATTCAGAGTAAAGTTTATTTAAAATTAAAGACTTCTGTAAAAGATTCATTTCAAAATATTAAAGCATTTTATAGTAATAAAATAAAATGGGTTTTGGCGCGAGTAAGCAATGATGCAATCGCTCGACATTCGCCGAGGGCGATATCTACAAAAATTCGTAATAAATCAGGGAATTAACTTAGAGATTCCAAATTTTTACAGTAATAGTTTTTCAATAGGGAAATTTGTTTAGAGTTATTTTCAAGTCGATATTCGAAATATTTCAAGACATTAAATTTTATTTTCGAGTTTTAGACCATTTTAAAAAATAGGTAAAATTCTTTATTTGAAATCAGGTAATAGATGAGCAATAGGAGAATAGAATTAAATTTGTTTCAGCTCGATAGAAGCAATATTTCGGTAGTTATGGCAATCACATCTTTACGACTCTTTTCTGGCTAAACTATTAAAGTAACAAAATTTTTTATAATAACTTAATTCGACGTTTGTAATATCATCTTGCTACTATCAAAATTTCAGAGAGCTAGGATTAATTTTACTGTCATGATCAAATTGGATTTCGCAACAGTTGTCAGAAACTGATCAGCTATCGCATCAAACCCCTGGGAAAGTCGAAACAAGGAAATTCTCACGGTCCGAGAAGAGGCGATCTTATATATACCCCCTCCATAGCCTAAGCGCGCCCATTCGTAAAGACGCATTCGTGAAGCACTCTTCTAGAAGCAGCAGTGAGACAATGTAAACGCGTTATGTCGGGTGGCTAGCTCTTGGCTCGTGGCGCGGCAAACTTTTAGTTTGTTCAACATCAAGTAGAAATTTTGTCAGCTTAGGGAAGTTTTATTCTGAAGATTCATGTAATTGAGAAGTAATAGTAACGTGGGGTTTCGGTCGTGCTCGAGTGGTCAGTCGAATCTGTAAAATTAAATTTGGAAAAGTTGTCTGAATGCCTATGCAGTACTTTAACTTTGTAATGTTTTGAAGAATATACTCATCATATCAGAAGTGAACTTTTATCATTGAACTTGAACCTTTTCCTTAGTTTCTGGTCAAAACTATGGTGGCGACTGTGTGAAGAACTTAGTACTGCAATTCATTAGGTTTGCACGATCAAAGTTAAGATGCAGTTTGTGCACCCACCCCAGTGCACATCTAAGTCTTACAAAGGGAAGAGGGATCATATGCATATCAAAATTACCACACACTAGTGATGTCATTATGTGTTTCTGCGCACTGATAATAGGAGTGCTGGTGTCATTAGCTGATGTATAATTTGCCAAATTTATAACTGTGAACAGTCTCTCTACATATTGTGTCCGACCAGCATGGAGTGCTAGTAATCATTGAAAAATGGTTGTACCATACAATTAAGAGTTCAGAAATTCATGTACAAGATATCACAAAACAGTTGTCAAAAAGTCAGGTACAGTAGGAAATACTGAAATTAACTATAGTATGGTGATAGTCATTAAGTGAGAGTCTGGCTGTGCATACTATCTTTTAGAACTGCACATTTATTATCCACTTTGTTATTCCAAGGCTGCTCAACCAATTTTGGAGATGGACCACAATTCAATTCTAAATTAGTCTGCATGGCACACTTGCCTATAGTTGCAATAGATATTTAAATTTAACAAAGCTATAAACAACAGAGTTTAATTACAATCAAAAAGTAAAAGCATCAATGAGATCTTTACAAAGGTTTTTGAGCTAGCATATTCTAGACCATTGCTGTTGGAGTGCAAATTCAAATGTGCTGGCGGGCCACTTGGTGGCCCGCAGACCTGGTGTTGGGCAGCCTTGCTCTAATCCTATATAATTTGCACCATAAAAGCAGTATTAAATATTTTACGATTGTCATTATAGTCTCTGAATTACAATCAATATCTAATAACAGGTATAAATAAACACAAAATCAAATCTGAAAAGTTAAAAACAAGTGTTTAACAGCAAATTATAAAAGTTCAAGACATGCATCAATGTGTTGCACACATTTCACTGTGTGGCAGAGCTCACAACTGTGGTTAGTGTAACATTGACCCATCCCCCCACCGCAACCACTATTTCTCATTGGATACCATTCATGATATGGCAAGAATGCAAACATACAGGGCACAACAGTAACATATTTTTAAACACTATAAATTATTTATTTTCAGTACTGTTGTGGCATCTGATCTGTAACAATCTATAAAAGGTGTACCAGAAATGTTGCAATGACCAGAAAAATCTTCTGTGAAACAAAATGGCTTGTTAATAAGAGACTAGAGAAGAATGCTACAATATTTAAAACAATTACAAGATGACTATCACATCATGCAGAGTTATCCAATTAAAATATGATAGTGGCTTATGGGAACATTACTACAATACCTTAAACTAAAAAGAGTATAGTTGGATCAATGGAATAGGCTGATTTCGAGAAATTTTACTGCAGCCTTGGGCTTTGATTGAAAGAAGATGAACCCGTCAAAACTGATACAATCTGTTGCTATTTTGGAAATATTCCCTTAATATGCCATGCATCAATTTGTACTCTTATATTCACGTCTAAATGCCATTACTACCTAAAAGCATCAGTGCAGCTTGGACACATTGTTGCACACACCAACAAACAGAATTAGTACTAATGACAAAAAATGTAGATCCAAAAACACATTCGATGATAGAATTTTAAAATCTCCAGGAAGAGGGAAAGGACCATTTGCTGTATGCTTACATCTTATAATTTTCAACAGCTTGTTGAATCCAAACTGGGAAAAATTCAGCCTGCGATGAAACCCCAGGGAAGTTGCACACTCTTACACAACTGTGCTTAATACTAAAAGTGAGTGCTGGAGGGTACATTGCACCTAATCTAACATGTAATCATCTATACACGAAATGGCAGGAAGTGCCCATGGGCTATTTTGAGGAACGATTCCAGCATTCGCTTAGAGAGTGATCTACGAAAACCATGGAAAGCCCAGATCAGGATGGCCAAAGCAGTTTCAGGATCTACATCTGTCAGATTCTAAGTTTTCTCACTCAATAAGTCCTGCCTATTCCATTCCTTAATCGCTCACGGAAAAAGTGTTTTGGCCCATAATTCTCTTATTTTTTAGGTCATTTCTAGATATGAATGTTGCTGGTAGTAAAATGTTTGTGCTGTGATGAACTTTTCAATTAGCTTCTATTGACAGCAACGCCTATGCTATTCATGATCTTCCCAACCCAAATCTTTCAACACTGCAATTATCCCTCCAGCTGAATTAAGCATTTCTTCATTGGACCTTCTCCAATGCATTTATTCACCCTTTTTGATGTGAACCACATACAGAAGAACAGTATTCTACATGAGGCCATACTAGCACTTTGTATGCAATCGATTTAACTTCCAATGTACACCATTTCAAATTATGGCCTAGGAATCTGAGCAGTGCAGTGGATAAGAATAAAGAAAATGTTTAGCTGTCACATATAACTGAAGCTTAGAAGATACAACATTTAGAAAATGGTAAACAAAGACAACTATCGTTCATTACACAAATATAATTACTTGAATGAAGCTTAGTTCCAAGAAGCATCCCTACAATAAGCACAGAGTATATATCAGTGTTGATGCAAGAAATCATCACTATCATTAATTGTGGTCGAGCTCATGCCCTGGTGGCAATTTGCCTATAAAGAGTCATACATATTTTTACCCTAAAACCCTCCACAGTCTGAGGAATATCAATAATTACCTCCTTACATAAGTAGTTCCAGTCACTCACCTCCATACCTACCTACAAATAAATACTTTCCTACTACCGTATGCATGAAATCAATTGCCAACATATTATCATAGTTCTCCCTTCTCTTCCACATGCCGATTCTAAATCTTCCATGCTGCATACATGTTCACAATTCTTTTCACCACTTTCTATCCTACAATGGCTCCCGACAAAATTCATTCATCATTTAATTTATCGAGTATATCCTTCATTAGTTATCACAGACAAATATAGCCAATTTCCCTGGCACCCCCTCCAATTCTACTATTTCATATTGTGTGTTCCATTTAAACCCTCAATACTCTAGCAAGGGCTTGAAGTAGGTTTTGTAACCCATTTCTCTTACTTCCCAAGTACATCCTCTCATTAGCCACTCCAACAGACGCAATACTCTGAACCCTTTCCCTACAACCTCCCTAATGTGTTTTGCCCAGTTTAGCTTACTGTCAAACAATATTCACAGGTATTTAAATTTTATTCAAGCAAGAGAGAGAGAGAGAAGGGGGGGGGGACTACTACAATACCGCTCGTACACTGAAAACACAATGAACATTTCAACTGCCAAAAGTAATTAGTCGGACCAGTAGTTCTTTCGTTCCCCAAAAAATGAATAATAATTTGTGGAAATCATTAACTTAAGTTTCTCAGTTTTCAGACTTCACATCAAAATGAAACACATCCTATTTTACCCCCAGGACTATGACCTGTACATTTTTTGAAAGCACATCAAAATCCCATCAGTAGTTCTAGAAAAAAATGCATACTGATCTGTGTACACTTTTATCCTTTTTTTTTTTTTGGTAACAGTTTAACGTCCCTTTTTAACAACGTGGTCTTTAGAGACGGGAAAGGATGGGGGCAAGGAATGGGAAGGAATTCGGCCATGGCCTTTTGAAGGAAGCATCCCGGCATTCACCTGGAGTGATTTGGGGAAACCATGGAAAACCCAAATCTGGATGCCCGGACGGGGATTCGAACCGCCGTCCTCCCGAATGCGAGGCCAGAACGCTATCCGTTACACCACCACGCTCGGTACTTTTATCCTAAGCTTCTCAGTTTTGTAACCTTACATCAAAATGAAACATGCCAAATTCCCCCCCTCCCCAAAAAAATCACGGGATGTACATTATTTTACACAAATACGTCAAAATCCCAGCAGTAGTTTTTCCATGAATCCAGTTCATCCAGACAGACTGCAACCAATGAAACACAAGTTGCTTCTCACAGTTGTAGAATTTACGGCCTAGGATATAAAGAAAACCATAGATTTTTTATGGGAATAAACCTACCAGATGAAAAAGTTCCAGGAAAAAAATCACATAATGCAAGAAGAAACTTAAAATTTAAAGCAGAAATCCTAATTTTCTTCCTAAAATCACAAGGGACCGCATAGTACTATTTCCAGGGTATTTTTGTTATGTAAGTATTTTTACTAGTTTCTTTACCATCTTAAAGGACCATGTCATCGAATTCAACAACTTACAATTATTTTCCTTACCACAATAATACATTTAAGCAAATCAAGCAACTTCCAAACACATAAATCATATCAACAAGTAAACAAATTGAACAATATTAACATCACATTACCTTCTAACCCTTTTGCTGCTATCACTTGAACCGCTATCTTCGGTTGTATCCGTTTCTCTGCTTTCATCTCTGTCTGTTCCCGTCAAGCCTGATACACCTGCCCCCTGTTCAGTTGGTCTCTCCCTGGAGAATCAATACATAAATTATCTCAAATCCATTGTGAAAAATCATACAAATTGGTTTGCTCACGATGGGGTCAATACTGTTTGCTTTCAGTGCTTGAGAACAAAATGATACAACAAATAACATAAAACATGATCAGACTAAATGTAAGAAATAAAAACCATAAACTAATATGAGTTTATCAGTGGAGATAAATATTTTACCAACAAAATAAGAACAGACGGATCATAAAAATATGGCAGGAAGGGGAAATGGATCTAATTTTACATTCATACGTTAGTTTCACTGAACAAACTCTATCCATGAACTGATACTAGTTATTTTGGATATTTATTCCTTAACAGTAGGATTTTAGTATAATATTCTAGTTTCTAACAAGTCTATCTCATGGAAAATATATCATGTTCAGTACACAAATGATCACTTTCTATCTTCCCCAATTTTGTTGCATTACAAATGCTCACTGGGAGGCAGCATAGCTCAGGTGGTTGAGTGACTGACTGCGGCCTGGACGACTGGGGTTCAATCCGCGACAAAGCCGAGAATTTTTACTCGAAGCTGAATGCATGGAATGGTTCCCCAGGCTCACTCAGCCTGCTATCCAAAGAGTATGATTGACAAAACTCTGCACAAAGGTAAAGAACAACCAGAGCATGGTGATGACCCTCTCGCATCCATTCTAGTTCTGAAAGTTGTAATGGGAGTGTGAAGCTCTACCTCTGTGAATCCCACGGGAAGTGGTAGGAGCCATCGGAACCCCGTGACCTTTACCTTACAAATGCTCACTGTGGTTCCTATTAATAACCATAATGATACAATTCAGTGTACGCTATTTGTAAATGCCTTTGCATTCACATAATCATTCACATGCTCCAACTTATCAAATAACCTCCAAGCTAATGTAATAATTTTTTAACGCCACTGTGTATTTAATAAACAGTAGTGTACTTTCGAATACAATGATTTACAGTTTGGTCAGGTCGTATTATGTATTATTCAACAGAGGCCTTGTAGACTTCCTCCAATTGTATGATGAGAGGGCTTTTGTAAAAATGAATTGAAACAAAAGACTTTTTTTTTCTCTGGACTACATTTATCACATACGCATGTTTTTTGTGATAAGAGAGGAAGAACTTACATCACAGATCCCCTCTTCCCCCCAACCTCAATATTTCAAATGTTTTCAGACAGACAACTCTTCAATTCTGGAAACAGAAAATTATCACAAAAAAAGGGGGGGCAAATCAGGGGAACATGAGGAAATGTCCTGGGCAATATTAATAAAATCAACCTAATTATGTAATTGTCTTAATATTTATGTATACTTCACACAGAGTTTAATTTTTAGTTTGCATTAGTTCCTGTAAAGGTTTCTGAAAAAGTGTGATTGTGGAAGCTGGCAAAATTTACCATGTACAGTAGGTGGCCAAATTATTATACTCGTTTGAAAAAAAAAACATTGTTTCGTGTGTTATTATACATTTAATCTACTAATAGACCTATGATATCGTTTTTATTGTTATCTTTATAGGTTTAATGAATTAAGGAAAAATAAATAAAACATAATTTAGCATAGGAATTATGTTATATTAATAGAAAAAAATATTAATCAATATTTAGTGAATCCTCCCTTTTGAGCAATCACGTTTTGTAGATGCTGCGGCATGCTGGCAATGCACTTTTTGGAAATTTCTTGTAATTCAGGTGTTCTGTGCCATGCTGTAATAATATTTTCTATTAATTCTTTTTTATTAGTAATAATTTTATCCTTGCAAATTTCTTTTTTTAGCGCCGCCCAGACATTCTCAATAGGGTTAAGGTCTGGCGAATTTCCAGGCCAATCCAAGAGGGTTATTTTTTCGTCTTTTAAAAACTTCATGACTTTTTTTGCTTTATGACCTATTGAGTATAATAATTTGGCCACCCACTGTAAACCATGAAATTACATCAGCAAATGATTTATCACAGGAAACTAATTTCCAATACACATTTCACCATTCAGCACCAAATTTGCAATATGCAACAGAACTTGTAACCCCAAAAGGCAACAACTTGCCCCCCCCCCCCCACACACACACACTTATTGTTCAGGTTTCCTAATTATTTCTCATGTCTATCAAACATGACAACTGCAGGGTGACCACAAAGTCACACCACCATTACAATAAAACATACCCCATAAACAGCAATAATTATGCTCATAAAATGGAAGGGATCCTCCACCCAAAGCCTCCGTAACTAGATGAGACGTGACCAACAGACTGGTACTGTAATGGACAGCAAAGGTGTGTTGCAAGAAATTGTTGACAATAAGCAAGTTGCATTCCAATGAAGCATTCAAAAATTGCCCGTCATGCTTCATGGGAACTGCATGTACCGAAATCAACCAGTCATAAGGTCCTCCATAAGCAGCTACATCTTCAGGCCTATAAAATGCAACTATTGCAAACTTTACAGGCAAATGACCTTTCCGGATGTGCTGAATTTGCTGCTTCCATGCTGGCCTCAATCAAACATGACAATGGGTACCTGAAGAGGGTACAGTAGAGTCCCGCTAATCCATACCCCGGTAATCCGAACGTCCGGTTAATCCGAACATGGCAAAGCATTACATAGTCTTAATATAAAAAATGGTAAAATAATTAAAACACCCTGAAAATACAGTTCATACGCTATATAATTGTGTGGTTAACTACTGTACATGTACACAATTTTAATTTATACAGAAAAATTAGCTAGAAAAGATTAAATTTAAAAAGTGCGTAACACTGAAAGAAAAACTGTCAAACTTACGATAGTAGTTACAACGGTTAGAAACACACATTTCATCCGTACTTTTTAGAGCACAGAAACTCAGTAATTGTTTTTTGGCGTAATGAAGACAGTCTGTTATATGACGCAAAGTTGCACCATCGTCTGATAAACATTAAATCAGCTGGTGTAGCAGTGGTCTGTTGCTCCATATAGCGTAGCGCAAGATCAAAGGCTTCTGCCGCGTCAATGTGTGACACCAACTCTCCTTTGTCACATTCCGTCTCATTGTCACTTTCGTCGTAACATTCCACTTCTACCTGGTCTTGAGTCACAGCAGCCACTAAATCAACGTCAGTAAGGTGCTCCAGTATTGAATCATCCGCTGCCATCCATTCATCTACGTCTGCTTCACAGGCTTCTTCACTTCCAGGGATTGTCTGTACCATTTTTAGGAAACTCTCCTCTTCATTTTCAGCTGGTATGTCCTGAAATTCAAGAGATGTCCATTTTCTCCAAGATTTTCTCAAAGTGTTTTCTGAAATTTTCTGCCATGCCTCAGCAGCCCAATAAACAACATCCTTCAGATTTGTTTTTTTTTTTTTTCAACTAAAGGAATGTTATCATCTTGGATCAGCTTTCTTAAGAATTGTTTTCTGTAAATCAGTTTTAATGTTTGTAGTACGCCCTGGTCCATCGGCTGTAGAAGTGGTGTAGCATTCGGCGGAAAAAACTTCGCCACGATTTCTCCATCACATAATTCCTCAGTGCTGGGGTGAGATGGTGCGTTATCAATCAAAATGATAGCAAGGGAAGGCAAATTATTTTCCTTGGAAAACCGCCGGACAGAGGGAACAAACTGGTGGTGAAACCATTCTTTGAACAGCTTGCCATCCATCCATGCTTTTTTCTGGTTGCGATAGTATACAGGTAGGGATTTCATGTTGCAGTTTTTGAAAGCTCTGGGGCGAACAGATTTGCCGATCATCATTAAAGGGAGCTTGTGATTACCAGCAGTGTTGCTGCACACTAGTAAAGTCGCACAATCTTTGCTCATTTTAAAGCCAGGAGCTTGGACTTCTGCTTTTGATGCCAGGCTTTTTGTTGGTAATGCCCTAAAATTAAGGCCTGTCTCGTCAGCATTATAAATTTGTTGGGGAGAATAATTTCCCTCTCTTATCAGTTTATTAAATTCATGCACGTATTCCTTCGCTGCATCATGGTCAGAAGAAAGCTTCTCTCCAGTAATTGTTAGCTGACGAATCCCATGACGTTTTTAAATCTGTCCAACCAACCCGTACTCGCATTAAAAGACTCATCACCATTCATTAATTTGTTTAGGTAAACAGCCTTTTCCTGAACCATTGGTCCACTCAGAGGAGTTCCCCTTTCTCTTTCCTGTGTAAACCAAAAGAAAAGAGCTTCATCCACTTTATCGTACTGGGACGGTTTCAGAGTCTGCCGAATCTCGAGTGTTTTTCCCGAAGACGTTGCGCAGCAATGTTCAAGCTTCACTCGGTTCTTCTTCCAATCACAAATTGTTGCCTTACCAACACCTAGTTCCGTCGCCAGCTTAGATACATTCTCACCACTGTTTAATCGCTTCAAAGCATCCAGTTTTTCTCTGAGCGTTAACGTCGTATGTTTCCGTTTACTCATGGCGATAACACGCTAGTGTACACGAATTTTGTAAGTGTGTTAGTGATCGATTGCTAAGATTAACTCAGCAGTTCGCGAGCCGTCTGAGAGTGCACTGACCACGAACACTTCAAACATCTCAACAATAAAGGGAGGGAGTGAGAGTGAGCCATTGTTCACCCAGTTGTTCCCAATTGTTACCATGCTGTACCTACTTATATGCTTGGTATACTTCATTGTAGAAATTAGTCACTGTAACTCCGGCTAATCCGAACAAATCGGTAATCCGAACAAGGCCCGGTCCCAATTAGTTCAGATTAGCGAGACTCTACTGTACTTTCTTTGTGTCTGCAAACATTCGCAAATGAGGTTCTGAATATCTGCACATCATGTGCCTACATGTTTGCTGTAGCCCCATGTAAACATTTGTTGTGTTGTTATGCACAATAGAGTACTCATCCCAGTTTTCTTTGCTGAAAAGACGATTACAGGGCCAATTTACTGTAACTTGATACGTGAATACCTACTCTCTCATGTGTTGGACCTGTATCCAACCATAATGTTCCAACAAGACAGCACACTTGCTTATTGGTCTACTGATGATAGAGATCTTTTGAACAGATATTTCCTTGGGAGATGGACCAATCACTGGGTCACTGTGCTCCCCTGATATAACCTCATTGGATTTTTTTCTGTTGGGGATTGTCAAGGATTGCTACTATGAAACCCCTGTTTCAGGTCTTGTCACACTTCGGAGATGGATAGTTGCATTCATACAAACAGTTGATGTTGCTATGCTGCAATATATGTGATGGGAGCTGGAATATTGTATCTGAAATTCTGAGGGCAATTAGATGAGCACATGTGGAAATGGAGGGAACATAAAGAAAGCTTTGAAAGGTATAGAAGATGTTGCAAAAGCCACATCTCTCTCATATGAAGTCAGGAGGAAGAAAGTTTTAGTCCAAAAAATTGAAAATTAATGTTTTGGCACTTTCTTACAGCTTACTACAGTCTCTTTCAAATACGTGAAACACTAGTGGTGAATATGTTTTCACAATGGTGTAATGAAAAAGGGGGGGGGGGGGGCAATCATCTCTGTCACAGCACAATGAGGGTAAAATGATCAGGGTCCAGTGACAGTGGAGAGGACAACACATCAGCTAACAATTAGTTGTGTTGTTTACTTGGTTTGGGCATAATTTGTGCTACTGTGCAAGGAAATTTTAGGTTTTCAATTAATTTAATTTAATTGTGACCGAGAGTATGCCCTGGCAGAAATTTCACTACACATCTATTCTCCCATATACTTGTTTTTTCATCTTCTTTTTCTATTGTTTGAGTCCAATTTCTCCACTCACTTAATTTTGCACTAGATTAGTTCCCATATCAAAGTATGACCAAGTAAACTTTTAGGTTGTGTTTTGTGAATAGTCAAACTATGATTTTAAGAATCATACGTGAAAATGCTTTTAAAATGTTAATGTTGTGATAGATGACAGACGAAGAATAATAAGACTGTTTCATGAATTAAATTCATAAGATAAAGAAAATGCCTACTTTTGCCTGTACAAAGATGTAGAAACAGAAAACCACATGACAAGGCAATGATTGACTTGAGTTTGTTTGCACAAAGAGAGTAGCATCTAATGACACTTTTAGTATTTTAGCTGTCCGTATAAAGGCCTTTATTAATATTCATGGGATTACTTCAGGTAGAATTCAAACAATCAGAGAATCATTGACATATATTTGCATTGTAAAAGTGGATTGAATGGGTAAGCACAGTAACAGGCCCCATAATTTTGTAACAAAACTAAACTGTGTGTCAACAAATTTCTTCAGTCACTAAAAGGCAGAAAGTCACACTATTCATTGAAAGTTAGTGAAAAAAATATGTAACCAAAGAGTTCTATATTTCAGGGTAAATATACAAAGATCCAAATCATAACAACCCAGTTTCATATGACATGGACAAGTTTAACCGAGATCATAATTTCTCGTAACTTGAAACCACAATATTTTTCTTTATGAAAAATATTTTTTTTAACTTAATTTGACCATACCATGATTAAATATCATAATTATTTAATTTTTATACATTACAACTTGGTGTGGTTTTGTTTCCAGAATCCTACTCATAGTACAAGGATTGGGAGAGTTTTATTTGAATGTTTAAAACAGCTTATTTTGATATTTATATAATACATACAATAATATAAAACTGTAATAAGTTTCTTACAACCTAAATAAACCAAATTTTGTTGAATGGACAAAAACTGTTCTTCCCCAAACCCTACATATGGTTTACAAGTAGGCTTGCCAACTTTTCAGATTTCCACAGCCGGACAAATGTTGAATTTTCAGATATCCAAGATCAGACAACCAAATAATTGTTACGACAATAACAAATACTTCTGCAGAAGAAACTGTATTTCACTCAAATTAATAACACTATTCATTCCAGGAACAAAACGAGTACAACGTTTCGTCTTCGACGTAGTGTAGGTAACTGAAACAATAATCCAATTGCTTCACAATAATTGGATTTGTGACCAACTGTCATAACCATTTGAGCACAGAGCAAAAATGTTGAATTATGTTCAGAGAATGGGAGAATAAGGAGTGATACGCGGTGATCTTGTTTACTTCCTACACATTTGGGAAACCATAAAACCGTAATTTTTAAAATTTCTTAATAACAAGACATTTTGTGTCTGGTCGCATGTAGTGAACCAAAAACAGACAAAGCGCATTAGAACCAGACAGTCCAGTCAAAAACCAGAAGATTGACAACCCTATTTACAAGGTATGTTTCATAGCAATGGTAACAGTGCTTTGTGGACATACTGCAAATAGTACTTTGATGAACACTGACACATTCTATGGTAGGAACATTTTTTTTTTTTTTTTTTTTGGTACACTATCACGATTATAATGGTTTGCTAATTAGCAAAATATTCAACTTATCAAAATAGATATAGTAAAGGAAGCAGAAAAAATTTATCGTTGCCAGGGAATTCTAAAAGAAGGATATTAGTATTATAAGGGAAATTTTTAAGTAACGAATGATAGAATTCAACTGAATTCACAAAAAAGCTATGCTTATACAATGCATAGGGGCCAATTCCACCTGATAACCACAGAATTCAACCAATGATGATCTGGGATATTGCAACTCAATGTCACTAAGGACAATGGTGCCAAGCAATAGAAACAAAATCAGCCATACACTGATTAGGAATTATCCTAACATTAACAAATTTCAATGGAATTCTGTGAATTTGACAAGAAACAAAAATTGTTTAATTATCGATTTAAGTAAAGTATACTAATATTGAATCATTTGTCCTATACCTATCATGTCTGTTTACCATTTAATCAAGCCATATTTATTCTGGGAAAATTATGAGTAAAAAGTATTTTCTTAAAAAAAATTTTTTATTTTTTTATAATGAGAGAGTTCCCTCTTACAACCTGGAGAGCCAGAGTTACGTTACAGGGTTTTTTTTCCCTCTTAACCAGAGTGTCACAGTTTTAAGGTGCTAATAGTGTGCCTTCCATCCTCTCCTGTCAGCTTCTCCTCCAAAGCAGTGGACTGCCTGGAAACATATAACTTTCACCTTCATGGATATGGGAGCAGTGTATTAACAGAATTATTGAGATAAAAGCACAGAGGCATTTCTCTTTTAAATTCCAGAAATGGTTGCTCCTGTAGTAATAATGTATTCTGTGTGAAAATAATTTCAGACAAATGCTCCAATTGGATTTGTGATTAAGAAAATACCTTTGATAGAGTTGAAAAATATATTTTCCTATAATTAACGCAAAGAAACGTGCCCATCTCACAGAAACCGGTAAGCTCCTTCACAGAGATTCTAGAACAATAATAAACACAAAAGTATCTAAAATTGGAGAAATAAAAATAAATCAAGGAGTCAGATAAGGCTGTAGCTTATTGTCCACACTTTGTAACACAAATGATTTTATTCAGTTTTTTAAACACAAAAATTCCCCTTGGCAAACAGACATACGAAAAAAGTTAATTAAATGTAGTAATATGCACACATTAATAAACACAGAGGAAGACGCACACAGTTCTATACAGAAACTACCTCCATTGGGAAGAAAAGAAAACAGAAATATATCTATAAAGAAAACTGTAATAATGGCTCCCTTTGGTAAACTTCCTCCCACTAAAAAATTGTAACTGAGAATAAAAGTTTAGAACAAGTATCACATTTTGATTATTTGGGCTGTAACATAACTTTCTGCATATATAAAGAAATTGAAAAATGAAATCAACGAAATGCAATCAATTTATGGAACAATAAACAGGACAGCAAAGAAAAAATTATGGAAAGAAACCCCAACAAAGTTTCAGCCCTTGTATACAGTAGTGAGTTCTTGATAGCCAATGAGAGATGTAAAAGAAAACTACAAACAGAAGAAATGGGATCTCGGCATAAAATAAAAGGCTCAACAAGTAGACATCAAATAAAAATGAGAAACATGTGCCAAAGAACTTAATATTAACAGCATAACTCAAAAAATAAGTAATATAAAGTAAACTGGGAAGGACATTTAAGTCAGATGCAGCAAGGTAGAGTACTCATGCCGAGGGAGATGTGAGACATTCTAGAAAGAGAGAGAGCTAAAAAAGAACATGTTAATATGGAACAGGCATGGTGCCTAAAAGCTGCTATCAAAGAAGAAGCAAAAAATACGCTTCTGCACTGTGCTGCCATAATTCATAATATACAATGGGTCATTTCTCAATCCTAATGAAACTAATTTCAATATGAGCAACTAAAAGCAACCACATAGTATGCAGAAATAATGAAGACAGTATCAAAACTGTTGACAAAAATGTATTTTAGATGCAATAGTATTATTTATTGCGAGATGAATAGCATATACAAGGCAGTATGTGATTAAACTTTAAGAAAAAGGAATCATTAGCTGATACTCAAGTACAACAATTAGTGCATAATTACACGAAGCTAGCTGACATTACATGCCATTCAAATACTTTAAACAACATCAATTAAGTTTTAGCTGCGTATAAAAGTACACAGTGCTACTGACAGTAGAATCAGGATATTTAGTATGAAATAGAAATCACCAAGTCCACATGAAATAAACTAGCAAGACTGCAGCTTACTGTCATTCAACACATAAGCCAAGATAGTATTTCACTTTATTATATTTTTTTTATGAATAATTTTCACGCCAATGCAATTGAATAAGTTGTTTATATTTTCCATACGCGTTTCACTTCATTCTCTGAAGGATCTTCAGCGGTTCTGCCTGTTAATTAAATTTGTTATATATTGCAATTTACACAAGAAAATTATGATATATACAGATATAAGCTTACTTACATTTTTACATGTTCACATTAAATTGTAAATGTACCGTGTTTCAGCATCAGTTGAATCTGTAATAGCAATATTTTGTAACTTTATGAGTAATTTCGTGTCACTTTCACTGCACTATAGATATTGGTTTCTGATGGCTTACATTTGCTTAGTATGTAGAGCTGCAGGTTTGTTTATCGTTTGGTTTCTGTTTTTATTCGGTGGGTGGTACCCTTTTAAATATGTCTCTGTGTTTAGTTCGGTGTGTTTGGGGTATTATTATTATTGAGCCCCGGATTTTTAGGTTCTAAAAAACCAAATTTAGGTTTATTCAACTCACATTTTAGGCTTTTATAGGTTTTTAAAATTTTGATTTATGAACTTACATGTTTTTAAGGGAAGTAAAATTTAAAATACGCTATATATACGGCAATAGTGTTAAAAACATTGTGACTTTATAATACTGCGCCAAGTACTCCTTAAAAACTTCTAACATGACATTGCTCGATCACTTTAAAGCATGCGACATAAGCCACTACTATGTTCAAAACGGGGTGTAATGGTTTGGGAGAGGCTATATTAGCCTTTTCCAACCAAATGTCAACCTCTCCTTCACGTGGTGCATCCTGTTTGCACGGATGAGGCTCTGGCGACTGAAAGATTCCTGGTATAAGGAATCACCCACTGCTTGCCAACGGCCTCCGAAAGGAGGGCGGAAGAGCGGGGAGTGGTTCAGGGCACCCTCTTGACCTTGGGGTTGGAAACAGCCCCTAAAGGCGGATGAATCAGAAATTATCAATGGCATGGGGATGCAGAAGGCAACAGGAAACCACTGCATTAAAGACCCAAAGGGTATCCCCAGGACATGTAATACTCTCAAATTACATATATCATGATGGCTTCTTCCTGGGTAAAATATTCTGGAGGTAAAATAGTCCCCCAATCGGATGTCCGGGTGGGGACTACTCAGGGAGGAGTCATCAGAATGGATAGAAACATTCTACGAGTCGGAGCGTGGAATGTTAGAAGTCTAAATAGGGCAGGTAGGTTAGAAAACTTAAAAAGGGAAATGGAACAACTTAAGTTAGATGTTGTTGGGATTAGTGAGATTAAATGGAAGGGCGCACGAGACTTCTGGTCTGGGGAACACAGGATAATTAGCACCCAAGCTGTCAATGGAGTCACTGGTGTAGGATTTGTAATGAACAAGACAGTAGCGAAACAGGTAAGTTATTATGAACAGTTTAGTGACAGGATTATTTTGATGAGGTTAGAAACTAAGCCCGTCCCAACCACATTAGTACAAGTTTATATGCCAACGTCACAGGAAGATGCGAAGAAATAGAAAAAATATACGCTGAAATTGAAGCATTAATCCAATATGAGAAGGAGGAGGAAAATCTAATAATCATGGGTGACTGGAATGCAATAGTGGGAGAAGGAAAAGAGAGGAATACTGTAGGAAGTTTTGGTCTAGGAGAAAGAAATGAGTGAGGAAGCAGGTTGCTAGAATTATGTGTAAGATATAAGCTAATAGTGGCAAACACACTGTTTCAGAACCATGCAAGAAGAATACACACCTGGAAACGTCCTGGGGATACAAGCAGATATCAGCTAGATTATATCATGGTCAAACAGAGATTCAGGAATCAAGTTCTAGACTGTAAAGTGTACCCAGGAGCAGACATAGACTCTGACCATAATTTGATAATAATGAAGTGCAGGATGAAACTCAAGCGAATAAGGAAGCAGTATAAGCAGAACAGACTGGAAGTGAATAAACTGAAACAATATAGCACAAGAGAAAAATTTGCAGAAATGTCAGACTTAGGTCTAAGAAGTAACTCTGAAAGGAGTTCAACCCAGAACGAATGGAATGCATTAAAGACCGAAATAATGAAAGCAGGTAAAGAAACATTAGGCTTCAGGGACAAGCTGCCCGAAAACCTTGGATCACAGAAGAAATTTTGGAGCTGATGGATCAGAGGGGAAGGTACAATAATGCTCAGGATGAAACAGGAAGAGAGCAGTACAGGCAATTTATAAATCAAATAAATAGGAAATGAAAAATAGGAAATGAAAAATAGGAAATGAAAAATAGCAAAAGAAAAATGGCTACAAGAAAAGTGTGAAGAAGTAGAAAAGGAAATGGTCATAGGTAAAGTAGATGTTGCATATAGAAAGATCAAACAGAATTTTGGAGAAATGAAGAAAAGAGGTATGAATATTAAAGCTGCCGATGGGAAGCCTCTTTTAAGCTCAGAAGATAGAGCTAACCGATGGAAAGAATACATTGAGAAGCTGTATGTTGGGGACGACTTGAACAATAGTGTAATGGAAAAGGAAGGCGATGTTGACATTGATGACTTAGGAGATCCTGTTTTGAGGACAGAATTTAATAAAGCTCGGAATGACTTGAAAGCAAATAAGGCAGTTGGAATTGATGAGATCCCTGCAGAACTTCTAAAATCCCTAGGAGAGGAAGGAATCGAAAGATTATTCAAGCTGATATCAAAAAGTTATGAAACAGGAGAAATTCCAAGTGATTTTAATAAAAATATCATGTTCACACTTCCAAAGAAAGCACAAGCCGACAAATGTGAGAATTATCGCACCATTAGTCTAACAACACATGCTTCAAAATTATTGACCAGAATAATATACAGAAGGATGGAAAGGGTAGTAGAAGAGATAGTAGGTGAAGATCAGTTTGGGTTTAGGAAAAATCGCGGTACAAGGGAAGCAATTCTGTCATTAAGATTGATACTTGAAGGGCGGATTAAGAAAAACAAAGATACTTTTATGGCATTTGTTGATTTAGAAAAAGCTTTTGATAATGTTAGGTGGGACAAGATGTTCAAAATTTTAAAGTCGAGATAGAAAAATACTCTATAAACTATATAAGAATCAGGTGGCTATAATAAAAGTAGAGAATCATGAGAGACATGCATCAGTTAAAAAGAGTGTGAGACAAGGCTGTAGTCTATCCCCGTTAATATTCAACTTGTATGTAGAAGAAGCAATGAAGAAAGTCAAAGAAAAATTTCCATGTGGCATAAGTTTTCAGGGAGAAAAAATCAGTATGCTACGATTTTCTGACGACATTGTCTTGTTAGCAGAGAGCGCTGAGGATATTGAGAAGTTACTGAATGGTAAGAACAAAATACTGAAGGAGGATTTTGGACTGAATATAAATCAAAGCAAGACATAAGAGATGAAATGTAGCAGAAATGATACCAATACTAGTAGATTAAATACAAAAATAGGAGAGGTAAGTGAATTCTGTTACTTGGGAAGTAAAATTACAATCGATGGCCGAAGCAGGAATGATGTAAAAAGCAGAATAGCACTAGCAAAAAGAGCCTTCATGAAAAAGAGAAACCCTTTAGTTTCAAATATTGATCTAGGAATTAGAAAGAAATTAAGTGGACAGACAAAGTAAGAAATGAACGAGTTTTGGAAATGATGAGAAAAGAAGTTTGTGGAAGAGACATGCTGGCAGGTCATATTTTGAGACATGCTGGATTGGTTAATTTGTTAGTGGAGGGAACAGTCGAAGGTCAGAACTGTAGAGGAAGACAGAGATTAGAATATATGAAGCAGATAATTGAGGACGTGGGCTGTAAGGGGTATGTAGAAATGAAGAGGTTAGCACAGGATAGGAAGGGATGGAGGATTGCATGAAACCAGTCGAAAGACTGACGACAGCAAAAAAAAAAAAATGTTCAGAACATTTCGTCTTTATTGTGTATGGTAAACAACTCATTTAAAACTTCTAATATGACACTGAACAATGAAATATTTTGACAGATTTTCAGGAGTAAACCCTTCTCTCTCTTCCGTTAAAATTCTTTTGAATGCGGAAAAATTACGCTCCACGCCACATGAGGTAAGAGGTGCAAACTTCATATTAGCGATTTCCTTAGGATTCCAAGGCAGTACTTCGTGTTCCTTTAGTCTAGAGAGAACACGGCCTATTTGTTCCATCCTATTGAAATCTGAACTGCAGGCTAAAACAGATTCCCGCTTCTTAGCTATAGACAACCCAACTGGTCCAAGAGCCACTTTGGTCCTCACTTCTTGGATAACTTGAAGTGCTTCCATCAACGGTAGAGTGCCTCCTTAAAACTTCTTGATTTAAAATTCTAGGGTGTAAAAATTTGCCTTTATATATGTCAACTCCTGTATAGCTGGTACGGTGTGCGACACATTATTTTCAGCCAGGTCCCCCATCGTGTCACTACTGCCTCGGGAGGGAGGGATATTGATGGAAGCTTTTCCCTCGATTTGCCGCTTTCAGCAATATTTTCTTCCCTGAAGAACTTATTTTGTTAACTACAAGGCGCTGTTCCCCAATTTTTTCAGCTACCCGGTGGAGTCCATGTCAGGTGACATGCACCATTCGGGGATGGAATGCCTTCAAACACTCCCCTGCTTTCATTATTTAAGCTGCACTGTCACCAACAACCGCAACTTATCCTAGTGTTTTGGATCTGGCCCCAACACTTTTAATTCATCCCTTAATGCAATTTCCACATTTGAGTGGTTTGTCGTGGGAAGTTCTCTGCACATAATGACATGGGGTATACTAGGTTCCTCACATGCGAGCTTGCCCATAACAATGCTGGCTATATATGTGGCACAGGCATCTGTCGTCTCATCTACAATTAACCAGATAAAGTGGTCAGCAATGTCTACCCATTTTCTCATACATCTGTGGCAAGTAATTATTTCTTAAAGTGGATTCATCTGATATTTTTCTGTTACAAAATTCTTTCAAAAAGGTTTTCAGGACTGAATTCTGGAGTGTTAAAACTGGTATATTAGCAGCAGTGAGAGCTTCACACAGACACAGATTAAACGAATCTTCTGCACCCAGCTTTGAACTTGTAATGAAACTCTACTTCTGTTAGGAAGAATTTCTCCTGGTAACATTTGCCAAATGAGATGCTGAATTCTGATACTGTAGTACGTCGAATCGTTTGTCTGCAAGCAACTGTATAGAAGGCAAAAATAAAAAATAGTCCACCCGAATCATCCAGGATAAAGCAGTCTAGACTCTGTCACTTTATGTTACTTTAGAAATGAAAACAAATAAAATCTAATTGATTTTTTAAAATTATAAAAGATATACGTATATTAAACAAATTAAACTTACTGGTTTTACACATGCTTGACAATATATAATTTTCCCATCTGTAGAAAAGTTCTTATCCGTTCCAATCCACTCTCGCCGGAGACTAGTTGAGGATTTCTGTTTAGGCACGATTGCTTTTGAAGAAGGAACTAAAAGTATGAGGCCTACACATTGTTTTAATTTCTGTGTTACCACTGAACAATGATGGTATACATCTGTTAATTTCTCAGAAAGGGTTTGTGTTCCTGAGATGTTTAACATGCTATGTTTAAAACTTGCTTTGTCGATTTGTTTCTACTGAATGTAAACCTTTGTAATAATGTGAAGTTGCCACACCGCATTGTTATAACTTCTCTCAACAATGAGTTTAAAACACATCATTTCATATTGTGGTGAATAGTTACTCCAATTTTAAAATAAATCCCTTTGTTTTACATGTAAAAGTAGTCCGTTTACCCTCCAAGTTCGGCTTCACGATCGGACTCTGGGAGAGATCATTCCTATACCGCTCACATTTGCAGTGTCTTGGATCTTAGGATTCATGTAGTAACAGATATAGCTGGGGATAGTGACTGGTCACATAGCCCATGTGACATTAACTTGGGTCGATGTAGAAAAAGAAAATGAAATTTTTGAGAAGGAAGGTGGAAAAAGAAGCAGCCATAGCCTTCAATAAGGGACTGTTCCGGTATTTGCGTGGAGCGGAAAAGGAAAACCACGGAATACCATTCCAGAACAGCCGACAGTGGGGTTCCAACCCATGGCATCTCCCGAGTCCAGATTACTCGCCCATGGCCCTTACTCCAGAGCTAATCTGGTTGGTAATTTTTTTAAATTTAATTAACAAAATTACAGTTGGATTGGATCAGTACATCGAATTAGGTCCTTTTAGGTACTAAAAACCGAATTAGGTCATTTTAGGTCATAACAAAAATTAGGTTATTTTAGGTCCTATTAAATTTACGAATATTATTAGTTTATACAAAAGACGAAAGAGAAAGTTAAAATTTCGAGACTATTATGTTGGAAACAAAATAGGTTCCAACCTAAGAATCCGGGGCTTAATTATTATTGGCTGTGTCTTTTTGTGGTAGATGGTTGTGTTTTTATTTTGTTTTAAGTACTGTGTATAGTGTTAGGTCCGTCAGGTTCTTGTATTCATTTATTATGTTCTTTTCTTCGGCCAGTGATTTTTGAATGTGGTAGTTTTCCTGAAGCATTTGTAGTTGTGGTTTGCTATTATTAATGGTTAATATTTGCATGGCTTTTGCTATGTTTGTGGGCTGATGAAACTGGTCTAGTAGGTGTTCTGCAAATGTTGAGCGATTATTGTATTTTAGTGCTCTTAAATGTTCCTTATACCTCGTTTCAAACTTCCTGCATGTTTGGCCTATATATTCAGCATTACAGTCATTGCAAGTTAAGTTATATATACCTGAATTGTGAAATTTGTTGTTTGGTGTGTTGTTTGTGATGTTTTTCCGTAGTGAGTTATCTGTTCTAAATGCTATCCTGAGTCCCTGCTTTTGCATTGGCGTGAAAATTATTCATAAAAAAATTGATCCTACTGCAATTGAGGAAATGGCCCATAATATACAGATGTTAGTTCACTTTATTTTACAGTGTTATCGCTCAACACAGCAATTCTGCGATAACCATGTCTGTCTTTCATGCTTCTTTCATGTAGTTAGAGAAATTACCTTTGATTAAATAAAATTTTCTTACTTTAAAAAACAGATTTCTTATAATTCAGGCAATACACATCAAGAGGACATTGTAAATGAGCTAGAAAATGGGTGTTCTTACTAGTCTTACACATAACAGTTTGTGACTGGGAGCGCTCAGTTTAGTTCGCAGCCCCTTCATGAACTAGGTCGCCCTTTTAGTTGGTTAGTTCCCATCACGAATCCCAGAGAAATAGATCGTTCACTTTCTTTGTTACCGCTACTACAACTGCTCTTTTGTTTATATGATAGGTTTTTTTGTATAATGATCAGTGTTGTCAATGCCTGGGTTATTTAGGACAATGGGGCACGAATAATTTTTTAAATTAATTAGTCAGTTGTGGTCATAAGAATATATTGTGATAAAATATTTTCATCTGAAATGATTTTTTTTTTTAACTTTATAGTTTTTAGGCTCTTAGCACGTTTTTCCTTGAAAACAGACAATTATTTAAAAATGTTGCTAATGTTTCTCCTATAATATTGGGAGGATAAACTGGAATATGTATCTTCATAATTGTTAAAACATATCCTCTTGTCTGTCGACCCACCTCTAATGACCTCGATGTCAACAAGGTGTAAAGCATGAATCAAAATAATAAAATAAAATAAAAAAACTTGTCTGCAGAACAATTAAATTAATGTTAAAAAATGTGTATCTGTCAACTCACCAGGTCCCAGTTAGTCACGTGACCCACACAATGTGTGTCGTAATTCATGTTTTACTGTGTACAACAAAAATCACTCAATAGCCCGAGACTTGCACATAATAGTTCGCGACTGGGAGCTTGCAGTATAGTTCGCAGCTCCTTAGTGAACTAGGCCGCTCTTTTAGTTGGTTAGCTCCAATCCCGAATAACAGAAAGATAGATCGTTTACTCACTTTGCTTCCACTACTGCGCGCGCTCTTTTGTTTATTTTGGCAGTTGTGTTTATCGGTGGTCGTCTTTTAATTGTTGATGGGATCAAAGCATGATTTGTTTTCATACTCCAGGTTAATTTACATTTGAGCCTCCTACAATAGTTATTAATGTCAAAAGCTGTTGTTTTTTATGTCTGTCTTTAGGGCAATATGTATCATTTTTGATAACATCGTACTAAATAACTTAAAACAAAATATTTCAACCCTATAATCAAACTGTTATACATTACTCCCCATCATCACATTGTAGAAGACACATAATATTTTGATGATAATTTTACATTTTAAATATAAGGTTAGCAGTGTATTATTATTATGAACCGTACAAACCAACATTTGCCACGTCATGCGAAAACTTGACAGTCTTGCCACTAACCGTGGATAATACACTCCACTAACTGAAATGAACAATGAGAAGCACATGTGCGGTGAGTTGTACTGTCACTCACTTTCGTTATTATAAGTTAGTCTTTAGTAAAGGATCTAACGAGCGAGGGATCTGGAACTAGCTCACGTAATTCGCCTGTGGGAGCGCTCTTCCAGACTAGTTCTTAGAGAGTTCTCATACTGAACCATTCATGGTACAGATGCGAAATTCTGAAAGTGGGGAAATCACCACTTCTCGTATCAAAAAGTGGCACATATGTGTCTATTGATTTGTGGATGAGAACCATTACCCTTGATTCAGTATGCCAAAAGAAATGACATGGGAACAACATTTATAAGTCTTTCAAGCTTTGATGTATGTGAAATGGGATAAGCCCCACTATTTTTTTAACATTTCATTATCATAGTGCTTGCCAAGTAATAACTGCATTTTCAAAAAATTTCATCTTTTCCAACTTTACCAAGATTTTGAACTAGACAGATCAGTGTTTTTATAGCTTCAATTAACAGCTTTACCTTACTATTTTCTTTTCTTTTTTGTTTCATCTGACAATTTTGCCTGTAATATAATAATACAATATTCATGTGCGATAACTTGTTTAAAGAAGTTAACACATTAATAACAGATGGAAAATGGCACCGTAAAGTGTATTATTAATAGATTATCAAATTTGCAAACGTTGCTGTATGCTATCGCATAAACATAAAAAAGTATATTCAAAAGAGTAAGAAAATATAGATATTACTGTTGCTTCTTTTTGTAACAATTCAGATAAACCAAAATCATTCCTCCTGACAGATTCACTTTTGGCCTTAGGTTTATAAATTTTAATACCCAAGATAAAAATAAATTGTAATACAATGTCATTATAAAGTGGAAGCACATTTATTTCAGTAAAGAAAGGAGTTTGAAATTATGTCTTATATTAATGTAACTGCCAATGAATAAAACATTCAGAAATATAAGTATATAACGAATTATGACTGCCAATGCAATTGATTTGTTTATTTACTTATTTAACAAATGTATTTCATTGCATTCTCAGAAATATCTTTGGTGATCAGTTAAATGCGTAAACGTGTCATTACTTTGTTTTAATGCTACATTTTACAATGAAATTATGGTATGAATATTGAATTACTTACATTTTTAATTTAATTAAAAAAAGGAAACAGCTTTAGGCAACATAAATTACAAGGAAAGGGAAATTCACTCATCACTCACCATAGTTGAAGGCAGCAACGGGAGAAGCACATATATCACAAACACAAAACTACACAATATTTTGGTCTAAAACCTTCTTCATGTTAAGGAGAATGAGTCATGTGGTTTGGGAGGTGTGCACATGCAGAAGTTTCCTATATGACTGAGTGGATTATCAATATGGTGGTGGGACTAAGATGTTATATATATAAATATGTATATCACAGAAGGTGACAGAAGTGGTAATATACCAAAAGGGTACGGAATGTAGAAACAAAAACAAAAATTAAGGAAATAAATATAGATATATAAATTTTGAAGGAAAAAAACATGTAGTTAGTTAAATGACAATAATGCTAATACTGATAATAAAGAGTGATGCATCAAAGAAAGGAATTTTATCAGTGGTTGAGGCCGGGTGGGTTTCTGGTATCTAGGATATATTGGTATGCAAGTTCCCATCTCCCAAGTTCTGAGGCGGCAGTGGTTTCGGGAAAAACTCTGATTGCTCTCCCAGTGAAACATTCATTGAAGTTGTTGGAATTGTGGTAGTTAGCATGTTCAGGTATTGGCAGATATAAACTGCAGGTGTGGACTGTTTGTCTGTGGCCATTCATTCTGGTCGAAAGTTGTGTAGACGGCCTATGTAGGAACTTATGCAATGGCAACAAGTTAGCTGGTATATGATGAGGGTAGTGGAGCATGTGACATGTCCAGTGTTGGGGAAGGTTTCCCCTGTGACAGGGTTGCAATATGTAGTAGTGGGAGGATGCATGTTGCAGGTTTTGCTTCGAGGTCTATTACACGGAAAAGATCCATAAGGTGTTTTAGGAGAGTCAGATGGAGGGTATTTGTGAACTAAGATGTTTCTGCTGAAACAAGTACAAGGGGGGGGGGGGGGGGGCAGTTGGCAGAATTTTTGGCAAGAGTATGCGCATTTCTGGAAAGGAGTGAAGGAAGACATGCACCTGTTGTAGGATCCAATTGATGGATTCGAGGCCAGGCGAGAACTAGGTGACAAAGACAGGGCAATGGTTGGATTCTAGAGGTGCCAGGTGAGAGTTGTTATGTGGAGGGTGGGTGCTTGCACGGGTGATTTGTTTATGTACAAGGTCTGCTGGGTAGGAGTGGGAAATAAGGGCTAGGGATAGGTTCTGGGTGTACTGGGAGAGGGATTCAGAATCAGAACAGATACGTTTCCCGTGGATAGCAAGCCTGCAGGGAAGGGAACATTTGGTGTGAAATAGGTGCCAACTGTCGAAATGTAGATATTGCTGTAGATTAGTTGGTTTGATGTGGACAGAGGTGTGATGGGCACCCTGCCTGAGCGTGATGTCCACATTGAGGAACTTGATGTGTGTACGGGAGTAGGTCCAGGTGAAATTAATGGAATGGCTATTGTTAAGGGAATGGAGGAATTCTAAGAGTTGATTTTCACTGTGGGTCCAGATCATAACTATATCATCTATGTATCTGAACCATACAGTGGGTTTAAGAGGGGTGTGGTTGAGGAAACATTCCTCCAGACGACCAAGGAAGAAGTTGGCATAGGAAGAGCCATGCGGGTGCCCATAGCAGTGCCACGGATCTGGTGATATACTGTGGAATTAAAGGTGAAGAAGTTTTTGGACAGGATCAGGTAAGCCAAGGATGAAAGGAAATATGTACTAGGACGGCTGTGTGGAGGTCACAGATCTAGGAAGTATTCTTGGGCACTGAGACCTTGACAGTGTGGAATGTTGGTATAGAGGGAGGTTACATCGATGGAGACTACGAAGATTCTGGAGGTAGAGGTATGTGGACTATGGCTAGACGTTCAAGGAAGTGTGAGCTATCTTTGACATAGGAGGGAAGACTCTGAACAAAGGGATGGAGATGCTGGTCCACCAAGGCTGAAATCCATTCAGTGGGTAACCATATGCCACAACTATAGGCCACCTCGGATTGCCAACCATGTGGATCTTGGGAAGGAGGTACAGGGTGGGTGTATGGGGATTCTGGGGAGTTAGGAACAAGATGGACTGGGGAGAGAGACCTTGTAAGGGGCCCTGCAAGTCCAGGAATGTTTTTATTTCCTGATAGATGGAGGTGGTGGGATCTGTAGGGTGTGGTATGTAGGTGTTTGTGTCAGACAGTTGCCTCAGGGCTTCAGCCTCATAGTGATTGCAGTCCATCACTACTGTGGTTGAGCCGTTATCAGCAGGGAGGATGATAATGTTACAGTTTCTGGATAGTTCTCTCATGGCTCGAGTTTCCATGTCTATTCCTTCAAAATTTATATATCTACTACATTTATTTCCTTAATTTTTGTTTTCGCTTCTACATTCCGTACCCTTTTGGTATATTACCACTTCTATTACCTTCAGTGACATACATATTTATATATAACATCTTAGTCCCACCGCCATATTGATAATCCACCTCACGAACCACATGACTCATTCTCCTTAACATGAAGAAGGTTTTAGACTGAAATATTGTGTATTTTTGTGTTTGTGATATATGTGCTTCTCCCGCCGCTGCCTTCACCTTTGGTGAATGATGAGTCAATTTACCTTTCCTTGTAATTTACATTTTCATTTTGTTAGTTTCTTTTACTATGGCTTCATGCCTCGTCCACGGCTAAGGTCATTAGAGGTGGGATGGCGCTGGGGACAAGGAACGGGAAGGAATTTGGCTATGCCTTTTTTTGAAGTAAGCATCCTGCATTCACTTGGAGTGATTTGGGGAAACCATGGACAACCCAAATCTGGATGCCCGGATGGGGAAACAAACCCGCGTCCTCCCAAATGCGAGGCCAGAACGTTAACCGTTCACACACCATGCTCGATGTGTTTGTTTTATACACTATTACTGGCATTAGAGATTTTAGCACCGCAAGTCATTTTTCTATATATTTATATCAATATCACTATATGATATTGTACTCAACTGTACAATTTGGTCATCTATGAGCCAGTATGTTGTTTAGATGTTGAAAACAGAACACTGTTTTGTTTTTGTGTCTGTCTTATGTTTGATATGCTGGGTGGCATCAGTTCCTAAAAATGTATACCCCACAAAAATTCTTGTAAAAATAGGGTAAAGTTCTGTGCCTGTTTGCTGATAAGTTATGAGATCTTCGTCTGAACTAAGTCTACACTCTAGCGTGTATTCACTTCACTTTCACGGAAAGGTTTTTCTCAATGTTATGCTTCATTGAATGAAAATAAATAGCTAAATAAATAATGGTAATAAATAATTATAAATAATTAAGTTATTTGGTCATAATGATATCATAATTTTTATTAAAATGAAAGGCATACTGGGCATGATTTACACTAAAACATTTAATAGCAAAAAAAGGGTGTTTAAGGGTTTGGGAGAGAGTATACTAGCATTTTCCAACCAAATATCAACCTCTCTTTCATGTGGAGCACCCCGTTCGCACGGACAAGGCTCTGACGACTGAAAGATTCCCGGTATAAGGAGTCATCCTCTGCTTGCCAACAGCCTCCAAAAGGATGGCGGAAGAGCAGGGAGTGGTCCAGGGCACCCTCTTGCCCTTGGCATTGGAAACGGCCCCTAAGGGTGGATGAATCAGAAATGATAACAGCATGGGGATGCAGAAGGCAACGGGAAACCACTGCATTAAAGACCCAAAGAGTATCCCCAGGACATGAAATCCTCTTAAATTACATATATCATGATGGCTTCATCCCGGGTGAAATACTCCGGAGGTAAAACAGCCCCAAATAGGTTCTGCGGATGAGGCCTGCACAGGGAGGAGTCATCAGAATGGAAAGAAACATTTCACGATTCAGAGCGTGGAATGTTAGAAGTATGAATAGGGCAGATAGTTCAGAACACTTCAAAAGGGAGATGGAACAACTTAAGTTAGATGTTGTTGGGATTAGTGAGATTAAATGTGAGGACACACAGGATTTCTGGTCTGGGGAATACAGAATAATTAAAACAAAAGCTGTCATTGGAATTGCAGTTGTAGGTTCTGTAATGAATAAGAGAGTAGGGAAACGGGTGACTTATTCTGAACAGTTTAGTGACAGGATTATTTTGATGAGTTTTGAAACCAAGCCCGCCCCAACCAAGTTAGTACAAGTATATGTGCCAGCATTATAAGAAGATGATGAAGAATTAAAAATATACACGAAAATTGAAGAATTAATCCAGTATGCGAAAGGGGATGAAAATCTAATAATAATGGGTGATTGGAATGCGATAGTGGGAGAAGGAGAAAAGGGGAATACTGTAGGAAGTTTTGGTTTAGGAGAAAGAAATGAGCGAGGAAGCAGGTTGTTAGAATTTTGTGAAAGGTATAAGCTAGTCATGGCAAACACAATATTTAAAAACCATGCAAGGAGGATATACACTTGGAAACGTCCTGGGGATACAGGCTGATATTAGCTAGATTACATCATGGTCAAACGGAGATTCAGGAATCAAGTTCTAGACTGTAAAGCGTACCCATGAGCAGTCATAGACTAATTTGTTTGTAATATAGTGCAGGCTGAAATTCAAGCGAATAAGTAAGCAGTATAAGCAGAACAGACTGGAAGTGAATAAATGGAAACAATCTAGAACGGGAGAAAAAATTGCAGAAATGGTAGACTTAGGTCTAAGAAGTAACTCTGAAAGGAGTTCAACCTAGGACGAATGGAATGCATTAAAGACTGAAATAATGAAAGCTGGTAAAGAAACATTAGGCTTTAGGGAACAAGTAGCCCCAAAAACCTTGGATCACAGAAGAAATTTTGGAGCTGATGGATCAGAGGGGAAGGTACAAAATTGCTCAGGATGAAGCAAGTAGAGAGCAACACAGGCAATTTAGAAATCAAATAAACAGGAAATGCCAAAATAAAAAATGGCTGTTAGAAAAGTGTGTAAAAGCAGAAAAGGAAATGGTCACAGGTAAATTAGATGTTGCATATAGGAAGATAAAACAGAATTTTGGCTGTGAAAATTAAAGCTGCCATTGGAATACCTCTTTTAAGCTCAGACGATAGAGCTAACCGACGGGAGGAATACATTGAGAAACTGTATGATGGGGATGACTTGAACAAGAGCGTAATGGAAAAGGAAGGCGATGTCGACATTGATGACTTAGGAGATACTGTTTTGAGGACAGAATTTAATAAGAGCTCTGAATGATTTGAAAGAAAATAAGGCAGTTAGAATCAATGAGATCCCTGCAGAACTTCTTAAATCCCTAGGAGAAGAAAGAATTGAAAGATTATTCAAGCTGATATCCAAAAGTTATGGAATAGGAGAAATTCCAACTGGTTTAAATAAAAATATCATCTTCACACTTCCAAAGAAAGCACAAGCCGACAAATGTGAGAATTATCGCACCATTAGTCTAACATCTAATGTTTCATAATTACTGACCAGAATAATATACAGAAGAATGGTAAAGGGTAGTTGAAGAGATAGTAGGTGAAGTTCAATTTGGGTTTATGAAAAATTGCGGTAAAAGGGAAGTAATACTGGCTTGAAGGGAAGATCGAGAAAAACAAAGATACTTCTGTGGCATTTGTTGATTTATAAAAAGCTTTTTATAATGTTAGGTGGGACAAGATATCAAAATTTTAAAGAAGTCAGGTATAAAGTATCGAGATAGAAGAAGACTTTATAAACTATATAAGAATCAAGTGGCTATAATAAAAGCAGAGAATCATGAGACACGTGGATTAGTTAAAAAGGGTGTGAGACAAGATTGTAGTCTATCCCCATTAATATTCAACTTGTATGTAGAAGAAGCAATAGAGAAAGTAAAAGAAAAATTTCCATGTGGCATAAGTGTTCAGGGAGAGAAAAAAAAAAAAAAAACCCGGTATGCTATGATTTGCTGATGACACTGTCTTGTAAGCAGAACAGGCTGAAGATATTGAGAAGTGATGGAATGAACAAAATACTGAAGGAAGACTTTGGACTGAATATAAATCAAAGCAAGACAAAAGTGATGAAATGTAACAGAAATGATACCAATACTAGTAGATTAAATATAAAAATAGGATCAGATGCAATAGAATTAAGTGAATTCTGTTGCTTGGGAAGCAAAATTACAACCGATGGCCGAAACAGGAATGATGTTAAAAGCAGAATAACACTATGTAATGACCTAAATCTTACCGGGGTTGGAATAAACACTTGTCGTCAACTTCGATCCCATGTAAGGGATACAACATTGCATATTGGGGTTATAATATCAGCTTATCACTTTACCTGCAACCGTGTAATATGTAGCCATGGATTATTGATTGCTTGACTTAATCTGGGCTGCCACCTTTCTTAATTTAAACCCCAAGAAAGAAAGGGATATGTTAACAACATAAAAGAAAGTCACTGCTATTGTTTCAAAGTTCACTATATTCTTGGATTAATTTATAAGTCCAAAACAATCGATTGCAATCGGAAAATTCTTCACCAATACTTTCAATTGCAAGTAGTGAAAAGCGATCAGACCAGACCAAACCTCTTTGTGGAAATATGAAAGTCACATTTTAGTTACTAAAGTTCCATGGCCCTACCAAAAATCTAAGATGTCTGCCTCACCCCATGTGCTTACCCACACACACTTTCTGCCTTGAGTGTGACGCGCTACACAGACCTACCAACCGATCACTCTGAGTGACACCAGGTAAATGACCAAAAGACGAACACAGAAGCCGCAGCCACTCGTATATATATGTTTGTATCGTTTTCATATATCCCTCCATGGGTTCGAAGTCCGACTTTCCAAATAGTTCTCCATTCTCGGCTAATACTGCTTCTACAGTTCTGAAACTTTAACAGTGGCTAGATTTGAGGGTAATTAACAATTTATATCCATATAAAAATTTCTGTATCTATAACGGATTCGCCGTAAAAAGTCAAATTAGTAATGTTATGAAATCTGTTAATAACTTTAACAGTTAGAGAGTTCAAACAAAGTTTATACAGCTTCTAATTAAATTAGCTTTCTTTTGATACCAAATATGGTATTACGCTCTTCGGATGATTTAATTACTCCTCGTCCTGTCAACGTAGCCATATTAAGGTCTTCGGTGGTTTAATTACTATATTGATTAATTAAAAAGTCCACCAAAAAGGTTATGTTGATGTTTGTTTATTTGATCAAAACGAAGTCAGCGATATTCACAAGCATAGATACAATACAGAGATGCACTTCTGAACAGTCGCAAAGATAAACTAACTGGATGAATGAAACTCTCTGTAACACTGAATGATGTCAACTAACTCTGTCCAGCCGATCTGTTTATATAGTCTCTATCGAAATTACGAGAATTCTTCAAAGGCATCCGCCCGATATTTCTCGATCATTAACAATCACTCAAACAATCAAACATATTAAAAACAATTGGAATTAATACAAAATTACTTAACAACATTACAAAATGATCAGAAGTGGTAATTAGATATACTTAAATACAAAATTATTTACAGAAATCCTTTCAAACTATAGAAAATTGTCCTGTAGACATCGTAACTTACATTAATACATGGAATTACAAACATTTAAGAAATTCTTTTGCACCACTCGGTTGTTAAACATATTAAATGGACTTTAAATAATTTTCTTTCATAAAACAAAGTCTATTTACACTGATTTACAAGAAATTACAAAACAAACATACCAGATCATATTCAAGCAAACTTTAGCTCACTACAAATACTTCATACAGTACAAAACTATTCAAAATTCAGGTATGAGGGCTGTTACAATGGCCTGTTTATTCACCTGTAGCAAAAACTATTTAAAACACAATAACAGATGTTTCGAGTGAGTTAATATTACTATGCTGACTTTAAGACATATTTTAAAGGATTCTACAGATCCTCAAATACCTAGGGAGCTCATTTCCTAGTCTCTAGTTGCTTTATCTAATCTATAATGAATTTCTAAAATATGTTTCCTGCTTGCTGACGAAATTTGAGTTAGCCATTTGCAAAAATATCACTATTCATCCTGATTATAATACTACACGTTTCCCAAAAAGGTTTACAAAATACGGTTTCAAACACACTGTTGTATATTCTGAGCATTATTTCCTCCGCTGAATTTTGCGACTGGCTTTCCGTAGTTAAAAGTTTCTATGAGGACATGCTGACTTTAACATATTTTATTTAAAAACAATCTTAAAACCGTATAAAACTTTCTAAAATTTAAGTATGTTGTGCTGGAGTACGTAATGGTTGTCTCACGCTATCAGCTGACTTCTAATATTCCTTCTACCAACCGATTTAATGAATTCTATAGTGCATGTTTACGTAATAAACTCTATACCGGCTTTTTCGACTTTTTAAGTCGTTAAACTCTTTATTATGATTTCTTTGTAACAAAATTTATTGTCTTTTAAGTATTTATTATTATGAAGACCTCGCAGAGTGAAGAAAAATGTTGGATTATAGTGAAATTGCTTCGTAACAAACTATTGCATTTACTGTGATGGATTATACTCTGCTACAGCTGTTTAGGTAGGTTAGAACATAAATGTACTGTTTAATGTTTGATTTATTATCTCTATTTAATGTTTAATTTACTTTGTGGCTTTAGCTAGTTGCGTCAATGGCTCTAAGGCTGCGGTATCGGGTGGTTCACTTATGCCCGTTCTACTGTAAACAAACTTCGTTGTTAGAATTTTCAAAATTCTAAGGTAGCTTACAACTAGCAAAAAGAGCCTGCATGGAAAAGATAAATAGTTTCAAACATTGATCTAGAATTTTTAAACTCTATGTGTGGAGCACAGCACTTTATGGTAGCGAAACATGGACTTTAAGAGTACTGGAAAGAAAGAAAATAGAAGCATAATGTGGTACTACAAAAGAATGCTAAAAATTAAGTGGACAGACAAAGTAAGAAACGAACGAGTTTTGTAAATGATAGATGAGGTAAGAAGTTTGTGGAAGAAGCTTACAGAAAGAAGAGACAGGCTGGTAGGTCACATCTTGAGACATACTGGATTGGTTAATTTGTTAGTGGAGGGAACAGCAGAAGGTAAGAACTGTAAAGGAAGACAGAGATTAGAATATATGAAGCAGATAATTGAGGATGTGGGATGTAAGGGATAGCAAGAGTAGGGAGGTTAGCACAAGATAGGAAGGGATGGAGGATTGCATCAAACCAGTCAAAAGACTGATGACCACAAAAAAAGTGCACAGGAAATCTTGGCTTCTTGGTATTTGTAAGAATGATAAATCTACACAGTTAAAGCATTTGGTGAAGTTTTACTTTCTAGTTTATTGAAACATGAAATGCATGATGGCCAAGTCACCTGGAGTTCTCAATAATTTTTCTTAAATCGACGATCCATAACACCAAGAAAAACCATTGTGTTCCAGAAAATGAAGTAAATACATTCTGTAAATTAAAGACTTGGCTCCGAACAACATCTTATAATTTTTTATAAGTAAACAGCCACAAGACTTCCATCTATTTTTACAAGAATTGTTTTTGTGGGATTTTATTTCTTTTTATAGGTTGATAGCTTATTCAGATTTGTCTTCCTTTTCCGACTACTTTTTGCACATTAGCAGATGTTTGTTGTCCACATTTCCCAATTTTCCTGGCAATACCACATTTTAAAGACTGAATTCTTCTCCTGATAATGTGCACACCCATTTCAAACAATTGGCTCACATCTATTTCATCCTTAACAAGTGATGCTGTTTAATGTGTGCCTGTATTACTGCCATCATTTTAGAATATGTATCAATAACATCTAAGAACAGAAATAACGTAAAATTTAATGTGTTAACTAACCTGGCTGCTCTTTATGCATAACAGAAATTTTAGGCATATAGCGCCATCCACAGCAAAGCAAATAACGTACAAACATGCCGAAATATTTCATTGGATAAATACAGAGAAAATCATCAATAATGGACTCTTCTTATAATTTGGTGGTGAAATCATATAAATGTGCCAAATTGCCTGTTTCTAGGATGACGAGGAGTACAGTGGAATTACGATGATGGAGTGTCATATCAGGTTAATTTCACTAACTTTTAAAGTAAGGAGAGAAACAAAGTAAAATTTAACACAATAGTTAACCTTAGTAAGCCAAAATTATAAAGAAACTTTGTTGCACATAGAGATATTAAGATAGAAAGCAATTTCATGCTTTGGGTAGAAAGGGGAAATACAATTCATGAATGTATCTCCAGTTATACCTGAAATTGGAGATCCCACTTGTAAGCCATCATGTTGTGTGTAATAGCACTTGTTAAACTGAAAGCAGCTTTGTGATATCAGCAATGTAAGAATGTCTATAACATCATCGATGTGTTCGTCTTGGGTCTATTTCTGTTTTCTGAGATTTTTATTCCTTGTCTTTCTTTTATTTGATTATTATTATACAAGTCTTTGATAACAAAGGACAATAGTATTGCTGAACCAGGTATCTGTATGCCTTTAATATTTTCTATAAGGTGTGTGGTGTAGCATATGGTTTTGTCAAAGCAGAAGATGTAATACTACGAGAGAAATTGCTGCACGTGTTTTCTGGGGAAATATGTAGGGACTTTCCTGAAATTTGTTACTGTATGTATTAGTATTCCACGTTTGTGTATTTTGGGCTAACTTCTTGACGAGTTGGCACCCAGGAAATAATGGAAAATGTAAGTAAAGTTGAGCACCTGACAGAGTGGCTCAGTGCACTGAGGCACAGCACACTGGATTAGGGAGGAACAACGGACTGCATACTGGCCATCTTGATTGCGGTATTTAGGCAGTTTGCCCCAGCCAACAATCTCTGCCTAACAAACAACAAACAAAAAATACACATATCGCATGCTAAACATATTTACACAGATGGCAACACTTCACTTCCCCCTTTAGCACTTAGTACGACCTGGCAGTAGGCATAAAATGCTTGGTGTCAGCAAGGGCATGTGAGCTTAAAACCATACTCCAAATTTTTCCATGCCAACGATAAGTAAAGCTCATCGAAGGCAGCCAACACACCCTCCCTCTCTCTTCCAAAAGTTGGGAAAGATGGTGAAGAAGAAGTAAGTGCAGTAGCGCATCGATAATCTGAACTAATTGGTACCGATGGTAGTTCAGATTTTTGATTAGTTTGTATACAAAATGCACTATAGTTCTGAGAGTTTGTTATAAAAGTGAATTCAAAATTATTTTGCCTTTAATATTACATTAGCTACATTATAATTTTACGAAACCCTAGCAAAAGAAGTCAACAGAACACCAAATATGACAAATACAGCAAAACAGAACTGACACACGTGTAGACGGATTGCTGCTGCCTCCTAAATTAGCCTGCTTTATAAACATTCGTGTTAAAAACTTTCAAACCAATAACAAAGGCATAGGACAAACATGGTGGGTTTCAGATTTCTAAGAAACTTTTTTTTTTTTTTGCTGTCATCAGTCTTTCAACTAATTTGATGCAATCCTCCATTCCTTCCTATCTTGTGCTAACCTCATCATCTCTACATACCCCTTAAAACACAGTCCAAAATTATCTGCTTCATTTGTTCTAATCTCGGTCTTCCTCTACAGTTCTTATCTTCGTCTGTTCTCTCCACTAACAAATTAACCAATCCTGCATGTCTCAAAGTATGACCTACCATCCTGTTTCTTCTTTCTGAAGCTGCTTTCACAAACTTCTTCCCTCACCCATCATTTCAAAAACTCGTCAACTTGTACTTTATCTGTCCATTTAATTTTCAGATTCTTCTGTAGCACATTTCAAATGATTCAAATTTCTTTATTTCTGGTATTCCTGAAGTCCATGCTTGGCTACCATAAAGTGCTGTGCTCCACACAGAGTTTTAAAAAGTTTTTTCTGAGTCATAGATAAATATTTGAAACTAAAAGATTTCTCTTTTCATGAAGGCTCCTTTTGCTAGTGCTATTCTGCTTTTAACACGATTCCTGTTTTGACCATTGGTTGCAATTTAGCTTCCCAAACAGCAGAATTCACTTACTTCTTCTATCACATCCGATCCTGTTTTTATATTTAATCTACTATGATTGGTATCGTTACTGCTACATTTCATCACTTTTGTCTTGCGTTGATTTATATTCAGTACAAAATCTTCCTTCAGTATTTTGTTCATGCCATTCAGTAACTTCTCAATATCCTCGACCTGTTCTAACAATGTCATCATAAAATGGTAGCTTTCGGATTTTTTCTCCTTTAACACTTATGCCACATGAAAAATTTTCTTTATTGCTTCCTCTACACACAAGATAAATATTAACGGGGATAGATTACAACCTTGTATCACACTCTTTTTGACTGATGCATGTCTCTCATGATTTGCTACTTTTGTTATAGACATTTGATTCTTATTTAGTTTATAAAGTATTCTATCTTGATACTTTAGACCTAACTAATGTAAAATTTTGAGCTTCTTGTCCCACCTAACATTATCAATAGCTTCTTCTAGATCAGCAAATGCCACAAAAGTATATTTGTTTTTTTGATTCTTGATCCACCCTTCCAGTATTAATTTTAAAGCCAGAAACGATTCCCTTGGTCCGCATTTTTTCTATCTTTTTTTCTTTACTTATTGCTTTACGCCTCATTGACATTGAGGTCATTACAGGTGGGATGGGACTGGGGCGGAAGGAATTCGGCCATTGTCTTTTGAAGGAAGCATCCCAGTATTTGCCTGGAGTGATTTGGGAAAAACTATGGAAAACCCAAATCTGGATGCCCCGAAGGGGATTCGAACTGCTGTCCTCCAGAATATAAGGCCAGAATGTTCATCATTCACCCACCACACTCGGTGTTTTTCCTAAACCCAAACTGATATTCACCTACTATCTCTTCTACTACTCTTTCCATTCTTCTGTATGTTATTCTTATCAGTTATTTTGAAGCATGTTATGTTAGAATAATGGTGCGATAATTCTCACATTTTTCGGCTTGTGCTTTCCTCAGAAGTGTAAAGATGATACTTTTATTAAAATCAATTGGAATTTCTCCTGTTTCATAACGTTTTGATATCAGGTTGAATATCTTTTGATTCTTTCTTCTCCTAAGGATTTAAGAAGTTCTGTAGGGATCTCATTAATTCCAACTGCCTTACTCGGTTTCAAGTCATTCAGAGCTCTATCAAATTCTGTCCTTAAAACAAGATCTCCTAAGTCATCAATGTCGACATCGCCTTCCTTTTCCATTGTGGCATCATTCAAGTCATTCCCAAAACACAGTATCTTAATGTATTCATTCCATTGGTTAGCTCTATCGTCTGAGCTTAAAGGGGGTTTCCAATCAATAGCTTTAATGTTTATAAACTCTTTTCTTCATTCTTCAGATATTCTGTTTGATCTGTCTATATGTAACATCTACTTTACCGACGACCGTTTCCTTTTCTACTTCTTCACACTTTTCTTGCAGCCATTTATCTGTTACTTTTTTGCATTTCCTGTTTATTTGATTTCTACAGTGCCTGTATTGCTCTCTTCCTGCTTCAGACTAAGCATTTTTGTGCTTTCTCCTCTGATCCATCAGCTCAAAAATTTCTTCTGTGATCCAGGTTTTTTGGGTGTCTTGTTTCCTAAAGCCTAAAGGTTCTTTACTACCTTTCATTATCTTTCTCTTCAATGTATTCCACTCGTCCTCAGTTGAACTCCTTTCAGAGCTACTTCTTAGACCTAAGTCTACCATTTCTGCAATTTTTTCTCTCGTGTTTGATTGTTTCCATTTATTCACTTCCAGTCTGTTCTGCTTATACTGTTTACTTATTCCCTTGAATTTCAGCCTGCCCTTCATAACTATCAAATTATGGTCAGAGTCATGTCTTCTCCTGGGTACGCTTTACAGTCTAGAACTTGATTCCTGAATCTCCGCTTGACCATGATGTAATCTAGCTGATATCAGCTTGTATCCCCAGGACGTTTCCAAGTGTATATCCTCCTTGCATGGTTTTTAAATAGTGTGTTTGCCACGACTAGCTTATACCTTTCACAAAATTTTAACACCCTGCTTCCTCGCTCATTTCTTTCTCCTAAACCAAAATTTCCTACAGTATTCCTCTTTTCTCCTTCTCCCTCTATCGCATTCCAATCACCCATTTTAATTAGATTTTCCTCCCCCTTCACATATTGGATTAATTCTTCAGTTTCGGCATATATTTTTATTTCTTCACCATCTTCCTACGATGCTGGCATATATACTTGTACTAATGTGGTTGGGGTATGCTTAGTTTCTAACCTCATCAAAATAATCCTGTCACTAAACTGTTCAGAATAACTCACTTGTTCCCCCACTCTCTTGTTCATTACAAAACCTACACCAGTAACTCCAATTACAGCTTTTGAGTTAATTATTCTGTATTCCCCAGACCAGAAATCCTGTGTGTCCTTCCACTTAATCTCACTAACCCCAAAAACATCTAACTTAACATTCCATCTCAATTTTTAAGTTTTCCAAACTACCTGCCCTATTCAGACTTCTAACATCCCACACTCCGACTCGTAGAATGTTTCTACCCATTCTGATGACTCCTCATTGAGTAGTCCCCACCCGGAGATCCGATTGAGGGTCTATTTTACCTCTGGAATATTTTATGCAGGAAGAAGCCATCATGATATATGTAATTTAAGAGGATTACATGTCCTCAGGATACCCTTTGTGTCTTGAATGCAGTGGTTCCCCTTTGCCTTCTGCATCCCCATGCCGTTATCATTTCTGATTCATTTCCACCTCCAAGGGCAAGAGGGTGTTCAGGACAGCTCCCCACTCTTCCGCCCTCCTTTAGGAGTCCGTTGGCAAGTAGTGAGTGAATCCTTATATCGGGAATCTTTCAGTCGCCAGAGCCTCGTCTGAGTGCACCATGTAAAGGAAAGGTTGACATTTGGTTGGAAAAGGCTAATATAGTCTCCCTCAAACCTTTACAAAATTACAATCACACTAAAAGACAGTTAAAATTACACTTGTAATTGTTGTTGCATCATGGTTATAATGAACATCCACCAACAAAGCAAGTATCTAGCTAGTCACGAAGATACCAGGTAATAAAATAATAACAAACATCAGATATACAGAATGAAGTCATTGTGCCTAGTTCTAGGAGATTGTAATTACCAAAAATAAAAAGTGCCAGGGTGTATTGTTCTGAAAATAGAAATGAAGTTTACATTTCTGTAAAACAATGAACATTTTATAAAAAAACGCATCTGAGTTACTGCTGTTTCGCATAATTGACATCTGGATTATTGACATTCTACTATGGTTCAGTATTTATACCATAATTTCTCTGTGTAAAATCTAGCAGGGGAAAAAAATGACATGTACATATTTAATGAATAAGCAAGTTGTAAATATGCTTCTGAGAATGAAATGAAAACATTTGGAAAATAAATAAAAATCAAAAGAAATTAATTGCACTGGCTGTCATCATATATATATATATATATATATATATATATATATATATATATATATAATGTTTGTTTGTTCTTCATACAAATCGACAGTTTTCATCCGATGTCGATGAAAGTTTGCACACTTATCCTTTGAAACAAGGAGAAAAGTATGTTTCTACAATTTGGTTGAAAAATTTTCTGTGTAAATAACATATGTTGTCTTATAATTTCGAAAAATTACTGAACGGCAATAAACAGACACGTAGGATGTGTAGGTCTCTGTACTGCCTTTCCATATAGCGGTCTGGTAGCTCAGTTGTATAAGTGCTTACTTACTGCTGTTTGGATGTGGTCTCCGGTTCAAATCTCTGTGGAGGCAAAGATTTTTAAAAATTGTTTGTAATCGTAAGAGTCATGCCTGCATATTCAGTTATTCGAATTTAATGTTAAACTTAGATATCACAAATTTAGGGGTTCAATGCAAGGCAAATTGTAAGTAGTCTTGCAATGCTGTAGGTGTACACTTTTTTACATTATAATGATCCCTCAGGCAGTGGCAGATCCTGGATTTTGGTTTGGGGGGGGGGGCTTCAGCCCCCTGGAATCCGCCACTGCCCTCAGGGGTTGTTCGCAGTCAGTGTGTGTGTGTGTGTGTGTGTGTGTGTGTGTGTGTGTGTGTGTGTGTGTGTGATCTGCAATAACAATACTATAAATGCGGAAGCAAGTCTCTGTCTTGTAGTCACGTTTTGACAAATAAGTGGCTATACCAATATTGATGTAATTTGACAAGAAAATCTGTAGGAAGGGCACAGGACATTTTTTCCGATATGATTAACAGTTGCAGTCACGGAATTTTGTCAACTTATCGAATGGTGACAGAAATATGTTTTAAATTGATTCTCTTCATGAGACAGGTTAGACGGTAGAATGATATAGTGATAACTTTCCTGTCATATTATGCCAACTCGGTGTTGTTTGGGACCATACCTTCGTTGCCAACATTTTCTATATTCAATTCTGGCAAAGAAATTCTTAATCCACACATCCGAAGTCGCGGGTATCAGCTAGTTAATTACATATTTATAAATTATCATCTGCATTGAGTACAATGACCCAAATTATCGGGTTATTAAAACATTAAGATTTTGCTATATTCTCAACTAGAAGTGTAAAAAGTTACTAGAACAATATTTAAAGGCACGCTACAACAGGTAAATTATGTTTACACTCTATTGCATAATAATAAATAATAAACTCTTTTATTTTCTGGTCAAGGTTACTGATAAGATTATTATTTCACTTACCCTTCATTAGCTTCACTGTCCACCTTAGCTTCAGTAGGCAATTTTGTATTTTTTCTGGTACTCTCATTCTCAGAATCTGTATCATGCTGCTTTTCTTCCTGAGATCCACTTTCCCTGAAAACAAACATATAATTAGACATCTGGGTAATGTTTCAAAAAAAATCATACTGAATGACAACTGATAAGTACTTTCATGTGTTTTAACATAGCAAATTCCTTGTTACTCAAATACGGTCATGAGCATAAAATTCTAACTGAAAATATCTGTATTTCACTAATTTACACCATATTATTACTATCACAAAAACTAGTAACAAAATCAGTGAAAGGCTAGGCTTCAATCATCTAACCTAAGTGACAGCCAACAGATCATTTGCAAGGGGATCTGCTACATTTTTACATGCAACAGAAGTTTACTGCAATTTACTATAACAAATTTTCAGGGAAACTAACGTGTTTCCGATACATTTTTATGAGCTTCTAGAATAAATTATGAAAAATCATGTGAGGTCAGTATATGAAACAGTATAAAGTTCCAAAATTTATCAAACCATTCAATGTTTTTAATGTATTTATTTTGAACTCGCAAAGTACCCGGCATTGACCAGTCTAGTTGTGGCCAAACTATTTTTAGTCACCCAATGAGAAACATGTGTACTAACTTTCATTAAATTCACACCAGTCATTTCCGGAATTAAAGCGAAACTAGATTCACCCACACCCTATCCAAATATGGGTGGGCTGAAGCTGGTTTATCCCTGCAACATTATTATACTAATTGTATTATGTTTCACCAAATGTGGAACAGCAATTTCTGGAATTAAAGCCAACTTAGATTCACTGAATCGTACTTAGAAATGAATGGGTTGGAGTAGATTTACCCCTCCCTACACTATTTTTATTTGTCCAATGAGAATCATGTGTACAAAGTATAATTGATTAGGTGCCAACCACTTGCCGACTTAAGCTAAATGTCAATTTACCCACAGTTCCCAGAATGGGACGTATCGAATGCTGTGAAATAGAATGTCAGCTTTCAATTTGGTCCAGGCTGCATTTTTACTGAATCACAATATCTGCTAATGTTACTGCTCGAAAACTGAAACATACCATACGAGCATTAATATATGCCACATACATAAATCTGTATGTGGAAAATGAACTAGTTTGTTCTGGCACCATGAAGAAAACGCAGATTTAGATTTTTTTTTCCTTCACAATTTGAAAGCTGGAGGCCCAAATTAAAATATATCTTATGACATTATGACACATTTATTTTACAAATAATCAGGCATAACCTGAACACTGGAACTCAAAATTAAACTCTGTTCTGCACTTTTATTGTTGAATATTAAGTGTTCAGAGTATTTTCCATCATTTTTACTGATAACACAAAAGGCTTGCTTTGATGTAAAAAGCAGTAGCCATATATAGGTTACTGTAGCTTCGTTGTCTGAGATAACTTCAGCAGTAACAATGTTCTCTGGCTTGTTTTCATAATTATTAATATACATAGTTTCCTCTTCTCATTCAGCACAACCATCTACGGGGTTTAAAGATCGAATAACCGAAATTTAAGGAAGGAACTGGTCAATGTATTATTTTACATATGAAATATGCAATATCTAGTTGATATTGCATAATTGGTATTTCTGATGATACATTCAGAAATTCATTTCTATTTCATAACAAAAATCAAGTTTCTTTTCACAAGAGTCAAAATTAATTTTTGAGTATATTATTCAGAAATAAAGTGGTAGTAAAACAGTTACATACAAAATATTTTCTTACCCTTTGCTGCTTTCACTCCCGCTGCTTGAAGATGAACTGCTATCTTTGGCAGTTTTCTTCCCACTGCCAGCCTGATCTGGTGTCTCTGAACCAGTTTTTTCATCAGAAGTTTTTTCCAATTCTGACCTGTAAAACAAAAATAGGAATAGATAAACTAAATAACAAGTGAAGTTAGAGTACCTACACTATAATTAGCTGATATATTATTTACTATACAGTATAAATAAACAGAACATAGTACTGAAAATGATATTACTCACATACTGGTTAAAATATGTCAAGCAATATATAAGTAGAGAACTGCTATGGTAAAATTACTGTGTCACAACCGCATACTGCAGATAGTAAAGTATATAAATGATAGGGGAAGATAAACACTAGGTTAATCAAAATTAATGGACACATTCTATAAGTAGAAATTTCAAGTCTGTGTATAACATAAATAAAAATGTGAAGCAAATGGTAGAAATAAAAATTAAAACTGTTATTTGATCATTATTTAGTAACTATTTTTCCCTGTATACAACGGTAAACAGAATGTAGACTAAATAAATAAATAAAAATTATGTCAAGATCATTAGGGAGTAGAAAAATGTGCAACAGCTGATGTTTGCCACCTGACTGCATACACTGTCCTGAAGAATTTCAATACCACTTACAATCAAACATTATGAGATTTTTCTTCGGCATGGAACATGGTTATGATTTTCAAATTATATCCACTATGAATGACTGCAGTGGATGTCTTCATTGATTTATTTATTATTATCAGCAATTGTTTTTTTAACTGCTTATCGTCTCTTAACAGCGAGGTCTTTAGAGACGGGAAAGGATGGGGGGCAAGGAATTCGGCCAAGGCCTTTTGAAGGAAGCATCCCGGAATTTGCCTGGAGTGATTTGGGAAACCATGGAAAACCCAAATCTGGATGCCTGGACGGGGATTCGAACCGCCATCATCCCGAATGCGAGGCCAGAACACTAACCGATACACCACCACGCTCGATGTGTTCGTTTCTATACACTATTACACATTACTTCCCTGATTTATAGCCTCATTACTCTCTGTAATACATTCAAGACTTTGAAACTTCCACCTACCATTTCCTCTATGTTTCCTGCTGAACTGTATTTATTATCAAATAATATGCCAAAAATATTTATATTTTACGCCTTTAACAAGCAAGTGCCACTACCCAAATAATCATACAAAATCTTCATTTTTCTATATGCTTACCTAACAAGCATCTCTTTTGGGCATTCATTTTTATTACATGGTTACCCACCAATCCTATCCTGTCTAGATCACTCCATAACTGCTTCCAATCCTATCATATTTTATTGGAGAGCACAATTTTATGTCACCTGCAAACAACAATTTCTGACTGTAAACAATTAAAGAATTATTCTGAGCTATGTCCTGGTTCACAAGCGAGGCGATGGACGTTTGGGTCATACAGTGTATCGCAAGGTGACCCACACTAATAGATATCTGCACGCCATGTCGCACCATCACCCGTCAAAGAAGAGAGGCAAATTAACATCACTGAACTTAAGAGTAAGGACAGTATGTGACTCGGAAAGTCTGAAGGAAGAAATGGAGACACTTACAAAAATACTCCGAGCCAACGCCTATAGTGAATCCGACATCACAAGGGTTATCAGACCCAAAAAACCCATGGACGATGTGAACTTATACCATGACATTAATGTGCCAAAAAAATTCGCTCGTCTTCCATAAATACATGGTATCACTGACTGGATTTGGAAACTGTTAAAGTGGGTGGAAGTGCGAATAGTATATAAAGGCTAACTGCTAACTTGGTCAGTCATTAACCAGGGTGAAAGACAGATTGCACCCACAACAGTTTAAGGGCGTTTATGAAATCCCTTGCAGCTGTGGCAGTGTTTACAAAGGCGAGACAGGCGCACTGTGGCAGAGACTTAAGGAACATATCTGCCACTATAAATATAACAACATCATCAAATCCGCTGTAGTTCGCCATGCCATTAACACCGGGCATGAAATAAAATATCAAGACACGAGGCTACTGTGGAGAGAAGACCCATGGTGGCCTCGATGTGTGAATGGGGCAGCAGAAATTTTAGAGAATACAAACAACATCAATGAAGATAGCGACCTTTTACTCTGCGATGCTTGGCACTCATTGCTATGTCAACATAAACAGTATCTCTGACAAAGGCTGTAGAATACCAGCCGAAAGCTCAGGTAATTAATTAAACAATGCGGCATAACCCAAATGTCTATTAATCATGGATACTGATAATTCTTACTATTTGGGAACAACAGTTTAAATGTCTACAGAATATAGAATTTTACCTATTTTTTGGTAATAAAATTATTAGCTTTGACAATGACAACATTTGCAACTATAGGTATGAAACAGGCAAGCAGTAAAAATACCAAATTTGGTAACGTTTTCTCTAAAACAAAAAATATACAACATTACAGCCATTCTTCACATACTTGTTTCCAGTGGTTACTATTTTTGTCAGTCGCCATCAGGTACATTATTTTAGGTAATTTTCTTCTTCTCCTCTCCACATTCCATGTATCATTTTTGATGGAAGAACAGCAAAAGGAAAACTTATGTCTACTTTCACAGTCATGTGACTTTGGCCAGATACAGGTTGAACAATTCTTGTCAGGGTCAAATATGTAAGCCAGAATGATGTATCATGGAACAATTTTGGCCATAGTGCACAAGGATGACAGTTTCTAGTATAAGGTGGGTTTTCCAGAAAAGTTACATTCAGTTGGACAGCTACAACAATCCACAAACTTTTTGCTGGCTTGATTTCAAGCAGGCTTATGCTATCATCCATGAACTTTTACGTAGGGTATGTGTGTGGATATGGTGTGTCATACTGGCACATGATATCTTAAGCCCCTATTTCATTGACTAGTGGAAGGCAATGTTTTCACCATCACCCAGCAATGCTATCAAGCATGGTGATCAGACAATTTCTTCAGGATATGAAAAGTTTCTGTCATGAAAATGGCCACCAACAAAATGGGGTGACCAGCCACACCATACAACAATCTCTAGCCACTTCGCAGGAACACTTCCCAGGAAGAATGATTTCACATGGTACTGACCTCTCATTATCACCTGATGCCTATTTATGGGCAATGTTAAAGGAGAGTTTGCTGAACTGTGAGGAGCCAGCAACAACTGTGCTTGCATTATGCAAGAAAATCATCCTGCTGTTCAATATTCTGCAGCAACCTTTGTTCCAGAATGGAGTCGGAGCTAGCGTAAATGAGTCTGCAGCATGGTGATGCACACTTTGAACACTTTTACTACACACAATGTGATGAATCAACTTCTAATAAGCCGTATATTAGTTTACTTAAGGAGAAATAATGACAAATAAAATGTTTTTCATCTTTTTACATGCTGCAGCATAGTGTTGTTTCATACTGTATTAGATCAACAGATCTGTGACGTAACATTCTTTCACATATGTGAAGTATGCACTACTTTACAAATGATCATTATTATGGAGGCAATAACTGATCACGAGGCAGCTGTGATGGAAGTAAGGGAGTTCAGGAAATCAGTAACCAAGGAAGATGGAGTATTTATGTATAGTTAAAACAAGGCAGCATTTCAGGGAGAGATTCAATATGTGGAAAGAAGGTGCTAGTACAGTAAGGAGTAAGTGGGAACAGTTCAAAGAAACAGTAAGACCAGTGAAAAAAAATGTTGGTCCCAAAACAAAAAATAAGGACAATCACACAATCTACATTCTGCAATGGGGATGTGAAGAGGCCAATGAGAAGAGAAAGTAATAGATTAAAGAAATGGGGCAGTAAAAACATATGGAACAACTAAATATGAAATTAACAAATGCAAAGAGGGAAGAAGATAATAAAGCATTCATGAAAAATATGATGACTAGACTTGGTAAACTGGATTATTTAAGTAGAAATTTCTAATGTTAGAAAAATAAGGGTAAGGGAAGGTATTCAGAAAATTTTGGATAAGAATTGAGAACAAGTGACGGAGGAAATTAAGATGGCTAAGAGATTGAGACTTTAGCAGGACACTCACAGTCCAACCTGTAGGACCTACATTGATTCATTGTAGGAGTCTTGTTGGAATGCGAGTACGTGTGTGGGACTAGGCCTGAACATAGATCATTTTTAGATGCTGTAGGATTCCCAGACCAGCTTACACAGATCTCTCTTGTCCTACATCAGACTACGTAGGAGCGGGAGTAGGGAAATTATTCTTTAGTATGTCCTACAAAGTGTTGTTACATGAATGAGAGGTTTGTAATTTTCACCCCTCCCCCCTTTTCTCTGTAAGGTATATTGAAATCATTTAACTAATCATAAAGGAATGGCAAAATAATAGAAACAAATTTCATTTAATTATCTAGAGATACAAAGTGTCTTTTACGTTCAAATTACTTGTAAATTTTTAAAAATATTTCCTGTTAGTATAATTTCAGTGTTGTTTCTACCAGTCTTTGTAATTGTCAGACAACACAAAATCGATCTGAGGTGGTGTTCCGCAGGTTCAGATTCATGCAAGAGTGTCTCGAGACTTGAGATTAATGGGCCAAATTTGTCAAACGAAAATGTGGAACTGGTGATATTGGTTATCAAATAGTTTTTGTAATCCTCACTATCTATTTTGTTCTAAAATCTTGTATTACTGTAGTTAATCGACTAATAAACAATTTTTTGATCCATAACTTCCTTTTCTGATTCTCTAAAATTATATAAAGGAGACAAAGTGCAATCATGTTTCATTTCCTTCTCCTTGAAATGATGCACAATCTGGATATTTCTGTGTTTTGAGAAGTGCAAGGGAAGAGTGGCTGACATCCCTTGTAGCAACCAGAGTGGACAAGTGCACCCAACTAATCCTACAAATTGGACTATGACTGGAGAGCTTAATGCACTGTCACACAGGAATAGTTTAGAAAGCAGGGGCTTTTTCCTTATTAGCAGAAATGAGCAAACTGAGAAATTAGTAGCAATCACATAATGATATGAGAGCAGTGTAGTTAAAAAAAGCACAAAGTACTTGGTGCAGATAATATTAACACAGATGTGGACGACATTGACTCATGATTTAGGTGAAGTAGGGAACATTGCTGTATTCCAGAGGACTAGAAATGGGTTTCAGAAGTACTAATTCATGAGAAGTAGATGGGGGGAGAAGCTGAGAACTACAAACCCACTTGGGCTAAATGTATGATATATCCGCTGAAATGAACACGGGAGTCCCAGATGATATTGTGGCACTGGATCTTTCTAAGGAATCTGACAGAGTTAACCATAAAATGGTTCTGATTATGGTTGAGGCCACTGAGGTACACCAGGATGCAACTTGTTGAGTGAAGGAATTCTTACAAGGTAGGAAACAGTTAGCCCAGCTAGGAAATGCATTATCAGTGAGAACAGGAGTGCTACAGGGCCGTATATTGGGGCCACTGCTGTTCATTATTCTAATGACTGAATCTGTTGTCAATTTACATTTAGAGCTTAGGTTATTTGAAAGTGACATAATGCTGTGTAATAGGACTACATCAATAAAGGATTGCGAACAAATTCATAGGGGTCTAGGCAGGATATCTAGTTGACTGGGAAAAGCATAGAATAAAGATAAATGCCAAAAAAGTCAGCTTAATAGGAACACTGATGGAAAAATAAAGATTTAGTGTGATTATACATTGAAGAGGGAATTGTTCATTGAATGCATGAAACATACATACTTGAGAATATAAGTTAGAAGCAAGCCGAGCAGGGCAGTGCTCACTGGAGAGGCTGCAGAGAAAGGAGTCAAAGTACTGCATACGAATAATGAATTGATGTACCAGGAAAGTAATAGCTATGCATTACAAAACATAAATAAGACACTTAATAGAGTATTTTGGGGCAAATTATCATAGGATACACTAAATAACTGAAAGGATAAAACAGCTTGACTGGGTATCATTTGCAGGGAGAAGGTGGGTACAGAGAACTGTGGACATGTATAAACAATACTAGTGATAAGGCCTGAACAAATATTAGGATACAATTTAAATGGTATGCAGAAGGGAAGATAGGATAGTGACGATAATTTAGTTCCTGATTTTGGGCATAAAGGAAACCTCTCATTTGCAGCTATGGGAGTTTGGTACTGGAATCCTCTTATATAAAATGCATTGCTGAAGACTGTACGCTCCTCGATATGTATTGGCTAGAGAATGGTGACGTCACGTGCCAGCCGTCACTTGCGAATTAACAGCCACCATAAAGTTACAATAGTAAATTTGTTAAAATTTACATGTTGCTTTTTGTTTATTTACGACAACTAGATGCAGAAATTCATGTAAGGAGAAGGGTAGTCGATGTTTATGCTATATTATCAGTATAATAACTAGGTTTAAACTATAACCTAATAATTTTTTTGGCAAACGATAAAAACAATGAAGTTTATTAAAAACTCAGAGAAAGTTTACAAGAAACGTACGTAATCACGAAATGTATCAGTCAAATAAATAACAGTTACCTGTTTTAGAAAATATACTCTCTTTCATTTAAAGTAAAATGCATTTATTTAAAAAAAAATCCTAGCCAAATACTCTGATAATCTAACCAGAGTAAGTAAGACATCATTAAAAATGATTTTTATTCTTCTTTCCTTTAAGCTTTTCGAGAATAAATTCCTACTACCATCGTAGACGATACGCTTAGTTTTTGATACACGTGTTAGCTATTAAATTAGATATAAGTTTACCTGTTTATGTAGATTTAAATCATCAAGGATATGACTATGTATACCCGATGTGAAATTCAAATTATTAATCACAATTCAACAACGATATTCTTCCCACAAAATAATAGTGAGCAAAAATATTAGAAATTAGAGATTATGTGAACAGTTTAATACATATACAACTGCTATGAAATTAATTGCCATAATACAGTTATGAAGTTTGCTTTCGTAGCATTTTATTCGTAAAAAAAAAAAAAAAGTGGAGAAATATTTCGGCTGAAAAAACGTGGAACTACAACTACTTTTCAGTAACATGTCGCTAATGAAAGTAACATTTAAGAAACTTAAATTTGTCATGGACCATGCTATAACCATGAATGCCAAATCTCATTCTGGCCAAAGCTAAATTTCAATTTAATTAAAACTTTCACTAAAGTTGCTGCTTTATCAAAGTTTATTTATTATGGTTTATTTGCTTTTTAGATATTTTACTGACCACTTTCGATAATTGTCTCTGTTCACGTTCGCTGTACGTTATTTAAGGTGGATATAAGACCAAACATGTTGCAGAATGGAGTATTCTGACAATTCATTTCTTCGAAGTTATTCAGCTATTTAATAATCTGGAATCTGTATAATTTCTCTGGCTGTTACAGAAACTATGACCAAGATTACATTATGAATGTTTTACCAGATTCAATAAAAAACAATGTGATGCTTTAGGGCAGTGATTAAAAAAAAACATTAAAACACAAGGAGATGCATTGTTCATTTTCTTGCTGAAGTATGAGTCAATGTGTATTTTGTTTAATTGCCATTACCTGTCGTGGAAGAAGCAGCGAAAAAGTGAGGGGTAAAGCGGGATTTTACTATGTAGAAAGGTACTTTTTATCATAACTAATGATGTGGTTATCAGTATGCACTTGTCACTAGCCACGAATGCTGTCTGTGTAATGGGCTTTACTCTAGTATGCACAACATACTTCAAACCATAAAGGATTTCATAGTAAAAATGTTCCTGAATTGTAGATACGTCAGTAGGGAAACTGCCACTCGGGCATGAGCCCTGTTACTATTAATAAATACAGTAACATTTTAAAAAAAACTGCATATAATTCTCAACTTCTCTTCTCTCGTTTATGAACAAGTACCACCATTCTGTGTTTGAATAAATACAACAACGTTTTCTATGTGATTTTATTTTATAATTAAAAAATTAATGTGTTACAAAGAGCAGATTGGTTTTCTTCTGGTTCTGGCAACATTCAAAACCTATTCCAAACCAAGAAAGATGCACAAAATTTCAATTCTTATTTCTTGTTCATGCTTCTGTAATTCTCTGAAATATTTAGTAGTGATACTAATGACCCCAGGCTTGCAGAAAATTCATCTACAAGTCTGACAGCCTTAGGGGATTACAGATTATGCCTCAGACCAAGCAGATCACATGTGCTCAATTATCTTTGTACCTAAAATTATTTTAGAATTCCACCAACCAGCAGAAGGCACTTTGTGCTAAACCTGATGGAAAAGATGGCAGCTGATGTCAGTCTGGACATTTTGTAGTCTATCACCACTGAATTAATAAAAACTTTGGATTAGGGACAGTAGTTCAATGAACTTCCACGAGTGATGGAGTAATCAGCACTGGCCTACATAATACACTACTGTTCATGAAAATTGCAACACGCAGAAGGAATAGTCTGTATCACTTCAAAATTGGAGGATGTGTAGAACAATAAGTGATTAAAATTTCAGAGAGACGGTATGTGCATAAGCTCAGAAGTGCCCTCTTTTGTGCGACTGGACATAGCAGTGTAACGCCACACTTAAGTGGCACAGAGCTCTTAAACAAAGTGGAAACGCGAAGGCAAGTGCCAATATGCCTCCTTGGCATCAAAGGGCACAATACCTGCACATGCACAAGTTTGAACGTGGCAGAATGATTGGTCTCCTGGAACCGGATTTGTTGTACCATGACATTGCAGCAGGGTGTGCCTCTACGACAGTGATGAGTATGTGGAACCAGTGGATAGAAGTGGGTGGTACACTGCAATGAGCAGGTACTAGATCACACACTGTTACCACAGTGCAGGATGACCACCGTCTTGTTCACATGCCATAACCAACACAACAGCTTTGTCCACAGCGTCGGTTCTACACTGGAGTACTGCAACAGGTGTGGACATGTCTGTGTCGATGGTTCGGCATTGTCTGCTGGGTGCTGGACTGGTGGCATCAGTGCCATTGCTTCACTTTCCACTGACCAGAAACCACCATTGCCTCATACTTCAATGGACACAAGAACTCCATAACTGGCATGCTGAGTGGCCAAATGTAGTGTTTTCGTACGAGCCCTACATGTCCTCCAGCAAAGGCGACATACGTATTAGATGCTACTGTAATGAGCACAATTGGGCAAATTGCATTGTTGAGTGGCATAATGGACAAATGGCAGGTGTGAAGGTTTGGAGTGCCATTGGCAGTAACATATGATCTTGCCTCTTACATACTGAGCGCAATCTGAAAAGCGACAGATACATCTGGGAGATTTTAAAGCACAATGCACTGCCAATCCTGCAGGGAGTTCCACATGCCATTAATTCAGCATGACAATGTCTGGAAATAAGTGGCAAAGAAGTGAACGCCTCTTCCACGGAACAGAGGGTATCATTGCTTCCTTGGCATACATTTTTGCTGACGTGATGCCCTCCGAGCTTGCCTTTTTTTTGGCTTTACACCTTATCGACATTGAGGTAATTAAAAGCAGGAAAGGACTATAGCAAGGAACGGGAAGGAATTCGGACACATCCCATTGAAGGAACTAAGCAGCCTCGAATGATATGGGGAAACCAAGGAAAACCCAAATCCAGATGACTGGACAGGGATTCGAACCTGGATCCTCCCGAACACAAAGCCAGAGCGTTACCGCTCACCCGCCATGCTCGGTCAAACATTTCTGGGATATAATTGGATGGCAACTTGCTTGTTCTGGTTCTCCTGCAACCACACTCAATGTTTTGTGGATGCGACATCAAAGCACATGGCATTGTGTTCCTCAGCAACACATCCATGATCTCATTGATTCCATGTCATGACATCTACAGGCTCTGATTGCAGCACATGGTAGCTTCACACCATAATGAGCTCTCTATCAGTCAAAGTACATGTGCAGATCTGTAATTCTAATCATTTGTGTATAGCCGGGTCTACTTTCCGCCACGCGGACAGTGACGATGTAAAAATTTTGGCCAATGTTGTTTATGACTTCACTCTGTTGACAGATATGACGCATACACTGTGTGGGCAGCTACAAATGTTACTAGCATGATCTGCATAGAAAATAGGTTTTTTTTCCTTTGAGTGAGACCAAACGAAATACACATTTACATAATTTTATATGATAAGAATAAAAAAATTTCTGCAGTTCTGGTATCGAAATCTAGAGCTAAACACTTCCACATATTTCTATATCCAGATACCCAAAATTATATGCATACCTTGTAGCTACAAGTATCAGTAAAATAATCTGCAGTTGAAGCAGCAGATTTATTTTGCCAATAAAACAAACTATATTCTGTGTTCTTGGCATTTCAGCTTATCTCTGTTGCAAAAAGTCACAATAAATTAACATTAGGAAAATATTTTACACAACTTAATGATGGATATGTATCACCATGTTGAATATGCTGTATTTAAATACCACATTTCAATGGCTTTTACGAAATTTTCTCCTGATCCAGGCCGCATTTCAAACTTACCACAACCGCCCAGAATTAAACAAAACAGTTTAGGTCTTATGATCCCGGTACCGACAAAGTTGTTACACTATCGTGATCAATATGTCGGAAAACCTTAGGGTTTAAATAAAGATAATGATACCACCAATGTTGAAAACTATTATTATTAACCATTAATAACTATGGATATATTAAATTTGGTTTTTCCCCCTGGAGAAAATCCGTATATTAAGGTAATGTGCTAGACAGTTTTTGTTTTTATCTTCGAATATTTCCTGTTTAGGTAGTGAGCCAGTCAGTCATTAACAGCATTGCCGACTTTTGTGTTTAATTTGTTTGTAGCTCCGTTTTCGGCTGATTCAGGTGACATAGTTTGGGCACTGTGTTAAAGTAGGCGTCAGGCTCTTGAAGAGATTCTTACTACAATGGCATCTATTCAAGCACAGTTATGGAGCATCCTAGATGAGGAGTGGCAGTGCGTCGAAGAATTACCAGAGGCTAGTGATATAGAACCAGCAGGCGAGGATTGTCAGGTATCTGTTGTAGGGAACGTCTGGCACCATGTGGATCGGAGAAAGGCATCAAAATTCCATTTTTGCTTATGGCTTTATGCCTCGTCGATGTAATTAGAGGGGGAATGGAACTGGGACATGGAATGGGAAGGATTTCGGCCATGGCCCTTTTGAAGGAAGCATCCCGGCATTCGCCTGAAGTGATTTGGGGAAACCATGGAAAACCCAAATCTGGATGCCCGGATGGGGATTCGAACCGGTGTCCTCCCAAATGCAATCAAAATTCCAAAATAATCAACGGGAAAATGATATCTTGCCACTAAGTAACGCGTTTTCAGTTTTGCAGGAGGTTGAAGATTTTAGTGCGAATGACCCAGAAGCACAGCAGGGTAGATTTGTTCGCAGACCCCGAGCGATGCCAGGAAAAGGTTTACTTACCATTGGCAGCTCTAACGTCCACCGTCTGGAGAAACCCCTACAAGACCTAGCGGAGAAGAATGGTGCAGACCCTCATACTAACGTCCATTCTGTTTGTTTTCCAGGAGCAACGGTGCCACGTGTCATGGAGGCCATTCCAAAAGCGATTAGAGAATTGAACTGCTGTCAGTTAAGGGTAGCTGTGCACGTCAGTACTAATGACTCGTGTTATGTTTCTGTTGTAATTATAGTTAAATCTATGTAAAAGTTGGGCCGCAAGGTGTATGAATCAGCGTGGGAAAATTCGGTATCGTTGCAGTTTTCCATTTGTAGTACCGTGCTTCGCAACGATTGTGGGGAAGCCGTATGGTGGAAGATTTATAATTTGAATTGTAGTTTGCAGGAGCTGTGTTGCAGAAACAACTGGGGCTTCGTCGACCTTCGACCGATGATAGCTGCCAGCTGAGACACATTTGACAGGTCGGGCGTCCACTACACACCGAGAATGGTGACCAAGGTGGCTGCAAAAGTATGGAACCTTCTTGACATGAATTATTTTTTAGGAACACTTTGATTATTATTATTATTATTATTTTTAAGGGCGCGTCGACGACGGGGTCATTAGCGCCCTAACAAATACCAGGAGTGACAACGTGGCAAAATTGCCGTCTGTGTGGCCGACTGTAGGGTCATTAGCGCCCTAACAAATACCAGGCGTGACAACGTTGCAAAATTGCCATCTGTGTGGCCGACTGTAAAGGGGTCGGCCACAGAGACAGCACAATAAAATACTACCATACTAACTAAAATACCGTCTGTGTGGCCGACTGTAAAGAGATCGGCCACACAGACAGAAACGTAGAATATAAAACTGAGACTATGGCTGTAAATTGGCAATAAAATATAAAAATACATAAGTTAACTGGTTGGCTGTAAAATGGCCAACCAGTTTAAAACATCAAACTAACTGGTTGGCTGTAAAAGGGCCAGCCATATAAACAAGGCCACAAGTAAAAACAATACTAAAACCTAGGCCGATCTGCCCAAGATTTTTGGGACAAGACCGGCCAAGCAACAAAACTTTAAAACCTTAGCCACGTTGTCACAGTCATCGTTTAAAATAAGGGACAGATCGTTGCCTAAGCCAACGTCTGCCCTTATATCTAAAAAACAGTACGCATTCTGTTAAAATGTGGCGTACCGTCAAAGGTACGCCACAAGCATCACATTCCGGAGGGTCCTCTCGGCAGAGAAGAAAGCTATGAGTCAGAGGACAGTGCCCAATACGGAGGCGAGTTAGGAGGACCTCATACCTCTTCGCCCGCTGGAAGGAGCTGCTCCACGGCTGAACGGTCGGTTTGACCAGCAGGAGCTTATTATGCTCCACTTCCAGCCACTGCCTCTGCCAAACATCAAAAACAAATCTCTTCGCCGCCGAGGCAAGGTCTGACTTTGGGACCGGTTCAAAGTCGGTTCTGACCTTGTCACAGGCTAACTTGGCAGCTTCATTGGCTGCCTTGTTCCCTCTGATTCCCACATGGCCTGGTACCCAGCAGAATAATACCTCCTTCCCACGAGATTGAAGGGAAAGGAGGGCGTCCTGGATGTCCTGGACTAGCCGATCTGCTGGATACATATTTCCTATGGCCTGAATACAGCTGACGGAATCACAGTATATGATGAACAACTTATCGCACATTACTTTCATATGCTGGAGCGACTTCAACATGGCATAGCATTCGGCGGTGTAAACGCTGCACCTGCTGTCCAGTTTGTATGTGTAAGTCGCTCTAGGGAACACTATGGAGCAACCAACTCCATTAGCCTGCTTAGACCCATCCGTATACACCGGGGTAAATGTGTGATGCTGATTTAAAATATCTCTAAATATATTAAGAAAAACACTGTCAGCGGTAAAATTTTTGTTATACCGATGCAGATCTAATATCATTCTGGGCCTCTTTAAAAGCCAGAGAGGAGATTTACTCCAACCCTGGTGATAAAACGAAGGAAGCTGGAACCCATTTTCTTCTAAAACAGCCTTTGCACGGTAGCTAAAAGGTTTGGTGGCTCTAGTGCGGTTGGTATACAGCCGCTCAAAACTCGGGTGTATGACTATGTCGTACACGGGACTGCCAGGTGTTATGGCAACGTGCAGGTAGTGTCGCACCATGAGGAGTCGCCGGCGGATGGTAAGCTACGGCTCGCCCGAGTCAGCACAAATGCTGACAATAGGGCTGGTGCGATACGCACCCGTGGCGAGCCGAATTCCAGCATGGTGGACACTATCCAATATACGGAGGTAGCTGTCCCATGCCGAGCCATACACGATACAACCGTATTCCAGACACGACCGTACAAAGGCTCTATAAAACTGTAGCAGGCAGAAGCGATCAGTGCCCCACGACCTGCCAGGGCTTTTAAGGCCCTGGCTCTCACATCTTTTAGATGCGATAACCAGTTGAGCCTAGTGTCTAAAATGAGGCCCAGAAATCTAACAGTATCAGTAAAACATAAAATGGTATTCCTCAAGGTAAGGTGAGGTTCTGGTAAAAGGCTTCTGCTGCGAGTAAAAAGTACACACCGGGTTTTCTCAGCAGAGAAACGAAAACCGGTGTGCACTGACCATTCGTCCAGCCTGTTCAGCGCGAGTTGCAGCTGCTGCTCAGCGCTTCTCAGGCTGGACGACACAATAAAAATTAAAAAATCGTCCACATATAAGGAGTACCGTATGGGACTCCTTATACATATAAGGAGTACCGTATGGGACTCCTTATACATATAAGGAGTACCGTATGGGACTCCTTATACATATAAGGAGTACCGTATGGGACTCCTTATAATGGCTCCAATGCTATTAATGGCAATGGCGAAGAGTGTTACGCTTAAAACTGATCCTTGAGGAACACCCTTTTCCTGAATAAAAAGATCAGACACCTCTCTACCGACTCGGTACTGGAAGCAACGTACCGATAAAAATGATTTTAAAAAACGTGGAAGATTTCCTCTGTTTTAAAATAACATGTCGCCAGGTAGTATCGTATGCCTTTTCGATGTCAAAAAACACACCTACAAGGTGTTGGCTGCGGATGAACGCATCCTGGATTGCCGCCTCCAGGAGGATCAGGTTGTCCAAGGTGGAAAGCGACTCCCTGAATCCACACTGAAAGCGGCCGAGCAGATTACGGGATTCAAGACACCAGATGAGGCGGCGGTTAACCATCCTCTCCAGTGTCTTCCCAACGCAGGCTAGTCAAGGCAATACTACGTTAACTACCTAGCAACAATTTGTCTTTCCCCGATTTTAAAATGGGAATTAATGTTGCTTCTTTCCATGAGTCGGGGAAGTGTCCTCCGGTCCATATATCGTTAAAAATAAACCAGAAGGTACTCTTTAGCATCCTTACTAAGATGCCTCAGCATCTGGTACTGGGTCAAATCAGGCCCTGGAGCAGTGTCGTTGGCGCTGTTTAGCGCTGCCTCCAGTTCCCAAAATGTAAATGGGCAGTTTTAGGCCTCTGTATTCGACGAATCGAAGCACAGCGGGCGCCTCTCGGCAGCGACTCTTTGTCGCTGAAACCGAAGGTTAAAGTTAGCGGATGAAGTGATGGCGGCGAAATTCTCCGCCATCAATTGCGCTATGCTTCGTTCGTCGGTAATTATACGTCCATGATCCAGCAACCCAGATACTGGTGGGCGGGAGTACCTTCCAGATATACGGCGGATAGACTCCCATACTTTCGACGAAGGTGTGGAACGATTTATAGTGCTCACAAAGGTCTGCCATGACCTTTTCCTGCTCTCCTTAACAACACGACGCGCCTTAGCTCTGGCTATACGGAACGCTGCTAGGTTGTCAGATGTTGGGCACAACCTAAAACGACGCAGCGCCCGTCTGCGACCCTGGATGGCGGTACGACATTCGTCGTTCCACCAGGGGACGGGCGTCCTTCGCAGCGTTCCGGAGCTTTTTGGCATGGAGACGTCAGCTGCACGGTGAATCACTTCTGTGAAGTGATTCACCTTCTCCTGTATACTGCCACAGGGTTGCAGTAGTACAGAACGGCAGAAGAGCCGCCAATCTGCACCACTGACGTTCCATTTACGCCGGTTATTACCTCCTCCACGCTCACACTCAATGTGCATCCAAATAGGGAAGTGGTCACTTCCATGTAGGCCGCGATCCACCTCCCAATGCACGGAGTCCGCGATGGAGGGGGAGCACAACGAAAGGTCAATGGCAGAAGACGTACCGGTAGCAGTGGTGAAATGAGTCATTTGCCCTGTATTCAGGATACAAATTTCCTCCTGCTCCATCAATCTACCAACCACTCGGCCCCGGGGGCAATCGGTAGTGGAACCCCACAACGCACTGTGCGCGTTGAAATCTCCCAATAGGAGAAAGGGCCGAGTGAGTTGTCGTATAATGCCAACCAGGTCGTCGTAGTCGACGGACAAACTGGGTGGCAGATAGAGAGAGCATACGGTCAGTTTGATAGGACCGTGTATTTTCACCGCTACTGCTGGTAATGTGGAGGTGAGAGCAACTGGTTCGGAGTAGACTGTGTTTCGGACCAACACAGCCACTCCTCCCTTAGCTCGATCACCCTCGGTATTGTCCTTTCTATAAATGTCGTACCCTCTTAGCACTGGTTGGTGTTGTGGTCTAAAATGTGTCTCCTGAAGACAGAGACACAATGGATTAGATCGTGCTAAGAGTTGGACTTCCTCTTTGTGAGCCTGAAAGCCGTTGACGTTCCACTGAAGTATGGGAGCCATCCTACCTATTTAAAACCACCCGCCCCCGGTCGGGTGGGTAAGTAAGTGTCTGATGTCTGCTGAGGAATGGGACCAGGTTCTTCGTCCACCAGCATAACGTCATCTTCGGGGTCCGAAGACGACTTTTGTTCTAAGGCCTCGGCGTTTTGCGGATCTTTCTTCCGCAGAGGCCTTGTCCCCCTCCTCCCCACGCTAGTTTGGGAACTGGGAGGAGAAGTAGAAGGGGACTTCAAGAACATGGTGGGGTCCGTTTGTTTGAACTTCGGACCCCGAACTTTCTGCACTGTTTGCCATCCGCCACTAGGCGATGGCGTTGCAGTTACTGTTTCTGCTGTAGCTGTTTCCACTACTGTAGTCGAGGGAATAGCGGCTGTAGCTACTGTAGCAGATGGCTGTGCTGTAGCTGGTGGACCTGATTTCTTAGTGGCCGAGGTTGCCGGCGTGTTACTACCGACGTCCGCGGTCCTAGGTGTTAAGACCTTGATGGGTGCGGCACCACATCTGCACTGACATGAGCACATTGGACTTGTGCCCATGTCCGCAACGGACGTCTGCGTAGCAACATTTTGTTTCCTGACAGGAGCTGACAACGTCTTCGCGAAGCTGGTTGCGAAGACGGGTGGTGCTAGAGCCTTGTAGCACTTCTTCGCATTGCCGTAAGATATCCGCTCTTTCGTTTTCAGCTCCTGTATCTTTTTTTCTTCCAGATACACCCGACACTCCCTGCTCCAGGTTGGATGTGACCCAGAGCAGTTTACACACACCTGTGGGAGGGTGCAAGCGGCACCCGGCTCATGCCCGTCGTATGACCGAACCTCTGGCACTTGAAGCAGCAGCACATGGGGTCCAGTACATACGGGCGAACGTTTAGATGTAAATACCCGGCCTTGATGTCTTTTGGCAACGTTGGAGTGTCGAATGTCAGGACGAAGGTGGCAGTCTTCACCAGACTGCCGTTAACCCTTCGCATGATCTGTCGAACCTCGACCACATTCTCTGATCTCCACTCCTTAAGGAGTTCCTCCGTCTCTATATCCATCAAATCTCGGCAGGTGATCACGCCTTTACTACTATTTAGAGATTTATGGAGTTCGCACTTTACTGTGAACTCCCCGAGCTTCTCACACTTAAGGAGTGAGACAGCCTGCTTATAGGTAGATGTTTCTAAAAGCAGGGTCCCGTTCCTCAGCTTTTTCACACTTTTTAACGTTCCGACTATCCCTTCGAGCCCTTTTTGTATATAGAAAGGAGAGACCTTCTCAAAGGATCCCTCCTTTCTTGCCATTATTATAAAGGCATCATCAATAAGATGACCCTTCCTGTTACAATTTTCTGTATCAGGTGGGCTTTCAACCCTCACCCGCTTGTTCGAACTGGGTGTATTTTTTTTAACCTGCGGCACACCCAGACTGCAGGGATTTTGTTTTTGTTTGCGAGATGGAATTTTGGTCCCACGAGCAAAAACATGTTAAAAAGAAATGCTGATACAACAGGGGTGCGCAGTGTAAGCTACCTTACTCTCTATTTTCGATATTCAGTCACGATCCAACGAAGTTTGAGGTTAACATCCAGTACAAGATACCATAGTTTCAAATCGAGATAACAACATTTTAAGTTCAGAAAAGTAAATAAACAACACATAGCAACCATAAATAAGAAGTTTCTAGTAAAATATAAACCATAAACTTACCTAAATGAGTGTAATCCATAATAATCCTGAAGTAAAATACACAAGTTTGTCTACGCAATCACAACACTAATATTCCACTAAATTGACTAACATCTTTCACGAACTAAAAACTTTTCTAAAGTGCTTAAATTAAATAAAGGTTCGATTTAAATTTAGTTTTAGGCCACAATAGACTTTAAATAAAAAGTGAAGTTTCGGTTGCACAATCTACGAAAACAGTAAAACTTAGAAATTCTATAACTTCTGATAGCCTTAACCGATTTAAAAGATTTTTACACCACTGGACTCAGCAAAGGCTGGGGAACAAAACCAAACACATCACTACACTTTTCTCACTACGCTCTTTATCTTGTGATTTTCCGGCAGCACTCATGTAACAGATTCTTTTTCCAGATAGACTATTGTCTAGGTCAGTAGGTCGTTTTGATAAAAGTCAGCCATGACAGGATAGGACAGCAGTTCATCAGATCGGTTTGAAGCGACCAAACGTATCTCATGGTTTCTGAAGTTTGAGAAGGCCCGGGGTCACGGTGGCTTATGGGTAGGGCGGACCATAACAGTATGGCGGACCGGCACCATTTCTAAAAGGGCATGGCCAAACCAGAACTCTAAAACTTCCCGACATGTGTTCATCTTAACTTTCAATTTCATTTGGGGTGGTGCGGTCTGTTCTGTTTCATGACTTGTGATCTTCGGAAAATGATTTTCTCCGATTGCCATTGCTAACTGTGACTTTTGTAACTTCTGTGAAAAATTTTAAGAATATATACTTCAATTATCTGGATGCAGACTTTCATTTCTACTTTAGTACCTTTCTTACAGGAGGTTAATCTGTAAGTGGCGACCGCGTTAATTATTACAGTTAGCATTCTACAAGGTTTTACACGGTTATAGAACTTTTTCCGAACTCTGACAACTTTTTGGATGACTTCAAGCTTAGGTGGACAAGCCGATACCAAACCCCGTATCGCGCTTGGATCCTAACAGCAGGTGCCCCTGAGGTTGCACGTTAACGAGTGATCTACCTCTCACCCATGCACCTCCTCGGCACGTGGCTGACCTTGAGGTTGAGGTTTTTTTGTAGAGGTTTGTACCGTCCTCGCGATCCGGGCGATGAAGCCAAGATCCCCGTTCTCCTAAGCACACAACGTTCCACCGCCACGCCCTATGGTGGTCGTTGAAGCATGGTAGGAGTTTACGGTGTGGGAAACTTGCGGCGCTCACAAGTTTCCAGCTCAGGCACCGCGGGTTCGCCAAACCCGTACCTGGCACTTGCGTACCAGGCCCCTGCGGGGTTTAGGAACACCATGATGCCCGAGGATCCCCCTATTCAACGAAGAGGACATGTTGATAACCTAGAACTTGGCTTTGGAAGTGACTGCATGAATAAATCGAATTTTATAGCTCCAAATATTTCATCCGTTTCCCTTCGCAATGCAATTAGTAAAAATGCGAATTTAGACTCCACAGATACCGATAGTAAGCAGCTAAGGATAATAGTCCTAAATTGTCGGAGTATTAGAGGGGAAAGTAACCGATTTCGACATTGCCGTTGCGATTAATCATGTCATTATAGAACTAAGAACCGAGAGCTGTTTGACGACAGAGGTAGAATATAGCAAAGTATTTGGTCCACAGTTCAACGGTTTTCGGAAAGACAGAACTACCTCAATGGGCGGAGGTGTGGTCGTGGCTGTCAATAAAACCGTCAATTGCTCCGTAGTAACTGAAACAGGAAATTTTTGTGAGTTAATATGGGTGAAGGTAAAAATTAGCAGAAGTTTAAAGTTCATAATAGGGTCATTTCACCGACCTCCGGATTCTGGATTAGATAACACGGAGTATTTTAGACAGTCATTTAATAGTATTCCTCAAAAATTTCAGGAACATACATTGATGGCGATTTTAATATACCATCGGTTAACTGGGACACACATACGTTCAAGTCAGGCGGAAGAGATAGGAAGTGCGAGCAGAAGTGCGTAAGGCAACACATGATGCATTTAAAGAATTCCAAGCCAGGAATTTATCTGAAGATCTCATTACTAACCCAAAAATTTCTGGTCGTATATCAAAGTACTAAGAGGCTGTTATAAGGTTATGCCATCACCGATTAAGGAAAATAGGGAATTATCAGAAACCACCGTACAGAAAGCAGAAATTTTGAATAATATATTTAAAAAAGCTTTCACAACAAAAGAACTCGGAGGAGATTCCAATATTTAACAATTGTACCAACAAAATTATGAATGACCTCGTTCTTGATGTCGAGGGAATAACTAAACTGCTTATGAATGTAAAAACCAATAAAGCTCCCGGACCAGATGGTATTCCTACAAGATTCTACTCTGGGTATGCAAAGGAAATTGCGCCACATTTGATGAAATTATATACTGCCTCCTTGGATCAAGGAAAAATATCAGCCGAATGGAAGATCGCAATCGTAAGTCCAGTGTTTTGGAATGTTAATGATCCTCAAAATTATAGGCTGATCTCGTTAACCTCAATATTTTGCAGGATTTTAGAACACATCATATATTCAATTGTCAAGCGGCTTTTGGATGAAGGTGAGCTTTTAAACCCAAATCAACATGGATTCAGTAAAGGCCAATGCTGCAAAACACAACTTGCACTTTTAATTCACGACTTGAGCCGTATTATAGATGAGCAAATCCAGGATGATTTAGTTCTACACTCCTGGAAATTGAAATAAGAACACATTGACGCCGGTGTGTAAGACCCACCATACTTGCTCCGGACACTACGAGAGGGCTGTACAAGCAATGATCAAACGCACTGCACAGCGGACACACCAGGAACAGCAGTGTTGGCCGTCGAAGGGCGCTAGCTGCGCAGCGGTTGGGCACCGCCGCAGTCAGTGTCAGCCAGTTTGCCGTGGCATACAGAGCTCCATCTCAGTCTTTAACACTGGTAGCATGCCGCGACAGCGTATACGTGAACCGTATGTGCAGTTGACGGACTTTGAGCGAGGGCGCATAGTGGGCATGCGGGAGGCCGGGTGGACGTACCGCCGAATTGCTCAACATGTGGGGCGCGAGGTCTCCACAGTACATCGATGTTGTTGCCAGTGGTCGGCGGAAGGTGCACGTGCCCGTCGACCTGGGTCCGGACAGCAGCGACGCACAGACGCACGCCAAGACCGTCGCATCCTACGCAGTGCCGTAGGGGACCGCACCGCCACTTCCCGGCAAATTAGGGACACTGTTGCTCCTGGGGTATCAGAGAGGACCATTCGCAACCATCTCCATGAAGCTGGGCTATGGTCCCGCGCACCGTTAGGTCGTCTTCCGCTCACGCCCCAACATCGTGCAGCCCGCCTCCAGTGATGTCGCGACAGGCGCGTATGGAGGGACGAATGGAGACGTGTCTTCAGTGATGAGAGTCGCTTCTGCCTTGGTGCCAATGATGGTCGTATAGGTGTTTGGCGCCGTGCAGGTGAGTGCCACAATCAGGACTGCATACGACCGAGGCACACAGGGCCAACACCCGGCATCATGGTGTGGGGAGCGATCTCCTACACTGGCCGTACACCTCTGGTGATCGTAGAGGGGACACTGAACAGTGCACGGTACATTCAAACCGTCATCGAACCGATCGTTCTACCATTCCTAGACCGGCAAGGGAACATGCTGTTCCAACAGGACAATCCACGTCCACATGTATCCCGTGCCACCCAACATGCTCTAGAAGGTGTAAGTCAACTACCCTGGCCAGCGAGATATCCGGATCTGTCCCCAATTGAGCATGTTTGGGACTGGATGAAACGTCATCTCACGAGGTCTGCACGTCCAGCTGAGGCGCCAGGTGGAAATGGCTTGGCATGCCGTTCCACAGGACTACATCCAGCACCTCTACGATCGTCTCCATGGGAGATTTGCAGCCTGCATTGCTGCGAAAGGAGGATATACACGGTACTAGTGCCGACATTGTGCATGCTCTGTTGCCTGTGTCTATGTGCCTATGGTTCTGTCTGTGTGATCATGTGTTGTATCTGACCCCAGGAATGTGTATATAAAGTTTCCCATTCCTGGGACAATGAATTCACGGTGTTCTTATATCAATTTCCAGGAGTGTAGTAGACTTTAAAAAAAGCTTTCAACACTGTGCCTCACACTAGGTTACTTAGGAAACTTCATGGTTACAGCATATCTAGACAAATATGCGACTGGGTTGCAGACATTCTGAAGGGCAGAACACAGTGTGTAGTTCTCAATGGTGAGCGTTCATCACTTACCGAAGTGAGGTCTCGGGTTCCCCAGGGAAGCATGATAGGGCCTCTGTTGTTTCTCATAGACATTAATTTTTTTTTTATCTGCTTAACATCTCTCTAAAAGCGAGGTCTTTAGATGGGAGACATTAATGGTTTGTACGACATAATAAGGGGGATGAAAAGATTATTTGCCGATGATGCTATTATTTATCATGAAATTAAAACCCAGGATAACTGTGCTTTGTTAAAAGACGATATTATGAAAATAATTGCATGGTGTAAAGATTGGCAGTTGGAGTTAAGCACTAAAAAGTGCCAAGACGTGTGTAAGTAAAAAGATGACACCATTCAGCTCTCAATATACAATTAATGTCCTTAGACCGGTAGATTCCGCTAAAAACCTAGGGGCAACAATTCGTAATAATTTGTCGTGGAATGAGCATATCGAGAATGTAATTGTTGTTGTTGCTTTAGGGCGCGTCGTCATCGGGGTCATTAACGTCCTAACAATTACCAGCTATTACTGTGGCTTAAAAATGTACTAAAATACTGTCTGCATGGTCGACTGTAAAGGGGTCGGCCATACAGACAGCAAATAAAATAAATCATAAAATCAGACATAGCTTTAAAGGAGCCACCCGTACTTTAAACCGTACAGCACCTGGTTGGCTATAAAGGAGCCAAGCAGGTTCAAAAGAGAATAAAAAATATTACATGTGTCACTGGCTGTATAGTGGCCAGCGAGACATGAATTATAACAATATAAAGAATAAAAACAATGCATATGGGTGGGTGGCTGTAAAGAGGCTACCCATCAATCTTAAAACTAGGCCTATCTGCCTAAAATTTTAGTGCTAGACAGGCCAATACACAAAATTTTAAAATACTCGCCACATTGCCGGTCTCATTGTTTAAAATGAAGGACAGATCGTTGGCCAGGCCAATGTCAGCCCTCAAGTCTAAAAATAAAACACAATCAATTAAAATGTGGCCCACCGTCAGAGGTACACCACAAGCATCACATTCCGGTGGGTCCTCCTGGCGGAGAAGAAAGCTGTGTGTCAGAGGATAGTGCCCTATACGGAGGCGAGTTAGGAGGACCTCATCCCTCCTCACCCGCTGGAAGGAGCTGCTCCATGGCTGTACGGTTGATTTGACCAGCCGGAGCTTATTATGCTCTACCTCCAGCCACTGCCTCTGCCAAATGTCAAAAACAAATCTTTTCCCTGCCGAGGCAAGGTCAGACTTTGGGACCGGATCAAAGTCAATTCTAACCTTGTTGCAGGCTAACTTGGCAGCTTCATCAGCTGCCTCGTTCCCCCCGATTCCCACATGACTGGGTATCCAGCAGAATACGACCTCCTTTCCAGAAGATTGGAGGGTGTCCTGTATATCTTGGACAAGACGATCTGCTGGGTACATGCTTCCCATGGCCTGGATGCAGCTTAGAGAATCACAGCACGTGATGTACTTCATGCCGCGACTTACTTTCATATGCTCGAGCGACTTTAACAGAGCGTAACATTCTGCAGTGTATACGCTGCAACAGCTATTCAGTTTGTAATTATAAGTCGCTCGAGGGAATACTACAGAGCAGCCAACACTGTTAGCCTGCTTAGACCCATCTGTGTATACCAGGGTAAAATCGCAAAACTGATTCAAAATATCGCTAAAAGTTTGGGTAAAAACATTGTCAGCGGTACACAGCTTGTTGTACCTCAACAGTTCTAAAACTGTTCTGGGCCTTTTTAAAAGCCAGGGAGGAGATTTACTCCAACCCTGGTGATAAAAAGAGGGCATCTGAAACCTCTAAAATAGCCTTTGTATGGTAGCTGAATGGTTTAGTTGCTCTTAGATGGTTGGTATAAAGCCATTCAAAGTTAGGATGAGTAACTACGTCATACACGGGACTGTCAGGAGTTGTGGCAATATGTATATAGTTTCGCACAATGAGAAGATGCCGGCGGATGGAAAGCGGCAACTCACTAGACTCAGCACAAATGCTGGGTATCAGACTGGTGCGGTATGCACCTGTGGCGAGACGAATTCCTGCATGGTGGACACTATCCAGTATACGGAGATAACTATCCTGTGCCGAACCGTAGACAATGCAACCGTACTCCAACCGCGAACGTACAAAGGCTCTCTAAAACTGTAGCAGGCAGGAGCGGTCAGCGCCCCACGACACTTTAAAACATTAAGCACTTACAGGGCTCTGGCTTTAACATCTTTAAGATGTGGCAGCCGTGTAAGCCTACTGTCTGAAATGAGTCCCAGAAACCGAACAGTGTTCCTCAAGGCGAGATCCTTATAACTGTTGAAAAGCTGTTAATTGCTATTGCGAAGAGGGTCACATTTAAAACCAAACCTTGAGGAACACCGTTCTCCTGAATAAAAAGGTTCGACACTTCTCTACAGACTCAGTACCAGAAGCAACGCAGAGATAAAAACGATTTTAAAAATCGGGGCAGATTTCCCCTAAAACCCCATTCATATAAGTGTTTTAAAATAACATGCCGCCAGGTAGTATCGTATGCCTTGTTGATGTCAAAAAATACCCCCACCAGGTGTTGGCTGCGGATGAATATGTCCTGTATTGCCGCTTCCAGTAGGATCAGGTTATCCGTGGTGGAATGGAACTTCCTGAATCCACACTGAAAAACGCTCGAGACACCAAACGAGGCGGCGGTTAACCATCTGCTCTAGTGTCTTCCCAACGCAGCTAGTAAAGGCGATGCTACGATAGCTACCAGGCAACAACTTGGCTTTACCTGGTTTTAAAATTGGAATTAATGTCGCTTCTTTCCACGAGTCGGGGAAGTGTCCTCCGGTCCAAATATCATTAAAAATACCCAGGAGGTACTCTTTAGCATTCTTGTTAAGGTGCCTCAGCATCTGGTACTGGATCAGGTCAGGCCCTGGCACAGTGTATTTGGCACTGTTTAGAGCAGACTCTAGCTCCCACGATGAAAATGGGCTATTGTAGTCCTGCAATTCCAATGAGTCGAAGCTAAAGATTTGCCTTTTGGCAGATATTCTTCGTTGCTGGACCTGTTGGTCCAATCCGGCAGACAAAGTTCTCTGCCATCAACTGTGCTATGCTTCGCTAATCGGTAACTACACGCCCCCAATCCAGTAATCCAGATACTGGTGGTCTTGAGTACCTCCTGGATATACGGCGCATCGTGCTCACAAAGGTCTGCCATGACCTCCTCTTGCTCTCCTTAATCACACGACGTGCCTTAGCTCTAGCACCTGCAACGCTGCAAGGTTGTCGGGTGTCGGCTGCAACTTAAACCGACGCAAGGCTCTTCTGTGACCCTGTATAGCGGAACAACATTCCTCGTTCCACCAGGAGACAGGCGTTCTGTGCAGCGCTCCAGAGTTGCTAGGCATGGAAATATCAGCGGCCCGGTGAATTACATCTATGAGATGTTTCACCTTGTCAATGATGTTATGGCGCTGTTCGAGATAGACTGAACGACTGTAGAGCTGCCAGTCAGTTCCATTTTCGTATAGCCGTTCTTACCCCACGGTCGAATCCCAATGCACGGAGTCTGCAATTGAAGGAGAGCAAAGAGAGAGATCAATGGCAGAAGATGAACCGGAAGCAGTAGTAAAGTGCGTCATCTGACTGGTATTTAAGATGCACAGATCCTCCTGCTCCAATAATCCACAAATCTCCCAACCTCTGTGGCAAATGTTGGTCGAACCCAACAACACATTGTGCGCGTTGAAGTCACCCAATAGGAGAAAAGGCAGAGAGAGTAGCCGAGTGATATCAGCCAGCTGACCACAATCAACTGGTGATCCCGGCGGTAGATATATTGAGCATACAGTCAGTTGCACCGGTCCATGAAATTTAACTGCTACTGCTTGTAAGGGAGAGGTGAGAGCTACAGGTTCGGAATGGACAGTGTTCCGTACAAACACCACCACTCCCCCCTTCGCTCGATCACCCTCGGTATCGTCCTTTCGGTAAACATCAAAACCTCTTAGCACAGGTTGATGTGTTGGTCTGAAGTGTGTCTCTTGGAGACAGAGACACAAAGGATCAGACCATGCTAAGAGTTGTAACTCCTCTTTGTGAGCCATAAAACCGTTGATGTTCCACAGGAGTACGGGAGCCATCCTACCGATTTAATTTCACCCGCCCCGGTTCGGGTGTCTTCAGTCTCTGTCTGGTCAGGAAGGGTACCAGTCTCGTCCACCAGCAGTGCAGTTTCCTTTGGCTCCCCGACTCAGTGTCCTCATCCACTACCTCCTTGACCTCCTTCTTCCCCGCCCTCTTTCCCTTTTACTACCTTTTACCAGGTATTCCGGGAGGGGACGAAGAGGGGGATTTAACGAACTGAGTCTGGTCCGTCCGCCTAATCTTTGGGCCCCGGATCTTCTGACTGCCTCCATTAATAGAGGTAGCAGATGGTAATGCTACAACTGTCAAAGTGCGGGGTGGATTGGAGGTGGTGCTACTTTGACAGCTGCTGCTGGTGGTTAACTATTAGTGACTGCTGCTGGTGTGGTCAAGGTCACAGACGTACTACTACCGACGCCCGCGGTCTTCGATGTTACGATCTTTGCGGGTTTTGCAGTGCATTTGCATGAGCACGTTGTGCTGGTGCTCAAGTCTGCAACGGACGTCTGGGTAGTAATATTTTGTTTCCTGACGGGAGTTGAAGCCACCTTAGCAAAACTAGTTGCAAAAAATTGGAGCAGAGAGTGACTTGGCCTTCTTTGCTTGAGCATAAGAAATCCCCTCTTTTGTCTTCAACTCCTGTATCTTGCGCTCTTCAAGATACACTTGACACTCCCTACTCCAGGCCAGGTGCGATCCAGAGCAGTTGACGGTCACCTGTGGTAGCGTGCAACTAACGCCCGGCTCATGTGCCCCCTTACTACACTAACCACAGGTGGGGTTGCCCTTACATGACACTGTCGTATGTCCGAACCACAGCGCATCGAGTCCGGAACATACGGACGGACGTTCAGTTTGATGTAACCTGCTTTGATGTTCTTTGGCAGTACTGGAGTGTCAAACATCAGGACAAAGGTGGTAGTCTTTTCAATACTGCCATTAACCCTTTGGGTGATCTGACATACCTCGACCACTTTCTGATCTTTCGACTCCTTAACGAGTTCCTCGGTCCCTATATCTATTAAGTCATGGCAGGTGATGGCACCTTTGCTGCTGTTTAGGGATTTGTAGAGTTTGCAAGTAACGGCGAACTCCCAGAGCTTCTCACAGTTAAGGAGTTGGGTAGGTTGCCTACTGGTTGTTGTTTCACCGAATTAAGGGTCCCTACCAGACCCTATAACTCCTTTGAAATATAAAACAGTGAAAGTTTTTCAAATGTTCCTTCCACCCTTTGCATCACTATAAAAGTGTTCGGAAGCAAACAAACATTTCTGTCACAATTACTTTCCGAAGCGGGGGGGGGGGGGGGGGGGTGCGATATCGACCCTCACGCACTTCTTTGAACTGGGTGTATTTATATTAGCCTTGGGCACACCCGTACTGCAGGTTTTTTTGGTTTTCACGTGAGCTTGAATTTTGGTCCCACGAGTATAACCAATTTAAGAATAAATGCTAATACAACAGGGGTGCACAGGTACCCATGAGGTTGCACGCTAGCGAGTGATCTGCCTCTTACCCATTCACCTCCTCGGCACGTGTCTGACCTTGAAGTTGAGGTTTTTTTCTCATAGAGGTTTGTACCATCCTCGCGATCCGGGCGATGAAGCCGAGATCCCCTTTCTCCTAGGCACACAACGATCCACCGCCACGTCCTAAAGTGGTCGTTGAAGCATGGTAGGAGTTTAAGGTGTGGGAAACTCATGGCGCTCACTGGTTTCCAGCTTGGGCACCGCGGGTTCGCCAAACCCGTACCTGGCACTTTTGTACCAGGCCCCTGTGGATGAATGTAATTGGGCAAGCAAAACGTATGCTCAGATTTCTAGGTCGTAATTTAAAACAATGCACTACAAAAATTAAATTAATTGTGTACAAGTCACTAGTGCATCCTTACTTAGAATATTGTTAATCTGTAGGGGTCCCCATCAAAAGGGGTTAATGGAGGCATTAGAAAAGGTCCAAAGAAGAGCTGCCTGATTCATGACAGGTATATATAGTTGGAGGGAAAGTGAAAGTGTGATGTTGAAGGAGTTGGTTGGGAAGACCTGGAACACCGAAGGCATTGCTCTCGACAGAAGCTAATTGAAAAATTCACGACTGACTTATTTCCGAATGACAGCAAACAAATATTGCTACCAGCGACATTCATATCTTGGAATGACCGCAAAAATAAGATAAGAGAAATCAGGGCCAGAACCAATTAATTTCTGTACTCATTCTTTCCACAAGCAATTAGGGAATGGAATAGAAAGGATTTACTGGGCGAGTAAACTTAAAACCGGACAGGAGCAGCTTTCGATAAAGTGCTCCGGCCATTCTGATCTGGCTTTTCCCAGATCACTCCAGGGAAATGCTGGGATGGTTCCTCACAATAGCCCATGGGGGCCTCCTGCCATATCCCGTATACCTCTTCCAAATCATTACACTATTGGATAGGTGCAATGCACTCTCTGCCACACACTTTTAGTGAATCGCAGAGTAATTATGATAATAATAATAATGTAAGTGACATTTGTAGATGCCCAAGTATTGAATACGCCACACGCAGAAACAATGTCGTCATAAGTAACAGCTGCAGTTTGTGTTTACGTAGCTGTTGTCCGCGGGCGGAAAGTAGTGGTAGCGGTATTGCAATCTAGAATTAACCCATTATTTCTGGCGGTGTCTTGCATTTGAGCAATCCAGTATTATGGCAGCAAATCCTAGCGGAATCATGATCTCCAGTAATCCCATCATGTCTCTAATCTATGGAATAAATTTAATTGTCTCCTTCTTGGTGATGCAATTTTCACAAACATTAGTGTAGGATCATAAAACCATTTGAGTAAACTGATTCAAATCCTTGTCCTCTTGAATATGAGGCTAGAACATTAACCGTTCACCCACCGCACTCAGTCCACACCTCAACGTTGCTGAGGTAATTAGAGGTGGGAAAGGGCTGGGAGCAGGGATCAGGCATGACATTTTTAAAGGAACCATTCTGGCAGTTGAGGAAATAATAGAAAACCCAAATTTGAATGGCTGGATGGGGATTTGAACCCACGTCCTACCGAATGTGAGGCTAGAGCGTTACCGCTCACACTTAATGCTCGGTCATTAAAGAACTAATCAAGCATCAGACAAATAATGATACAGCTAATTAGTGACTGTAGCCCCCTTGTGTATGAAACAAACATGAAAAGCGTGTAGTTCAATACAACATACTGTGTGCTAAAAACGCTAAAACTTAGCTGATCAAAGCCTTGGTTTTATTCCAGCATTACATGTGCCAGTAGTATTGCCAAAAAAAATTAGATGTATGGAAAATTAAATTTCCTTTTCTATGAAAATCATTAACTGTATATAATAAAATTTGTCTCAGATGAAGACTCGTTCTCCCAAACTCTAAAAACTGAAACTGTAGAGCTTACTTTTATTTTAATTATGAATTTCAGGTTTTCCATCATGTGGGGTCTCAGAAGGCAGACTATTATCATTATTATTAACTGCAATGGAGCATATGCCTTGTAGCAGTTTCCACAACACATTTATATTCTGGACAATGTTCTTTCAGTTTCACGGTTTGTGCTATATTGTTTAGCAACTACCTCATAAACTTATTCGAGTTCTGACTCAGTTAGCAACAAAGGAAAACCTGATCTACTTGAGCACTGGATACTGCTAATACTGAGATTAACTTAATATTAAGCTGTCAAAATAGCACTGCAAACATTGCATCTCACAGCAATAAAGAACCACAAAAAACATTAAGAATTAAAATCTGCCTCTTAAAATTGGAGACAAGTGTTGCGCTTAATGTTGCACTGACCAAAAGAAAATATTACATAATGCTGAGATATTCTTTTTAATATCCTTCACCTATGAGGTTTGGGATTACTGGAGATCCACAAGGAATTGGCATCATATGACTGCAATAGTCAAAAGTAAGACAACGCTTGAAATACTATGTGAAGTAAGTTTAGCTGGTCCAGCGTGAATTTACTTCTTGAAAAGGAATACATCTTGCAATTGACTACCACAGTAAAATGACATCCTTAGCAAGCACATAAGAATATTGATGTTGCGCAATCGTGATCTCCAGTAGACCCAGAGATCTATTGAACTATGCTGTTACAACTATTATCTATGCCTCAGTTCTATATATTTTTTTTTACATTACGCCTTATCGACGGCTAAGGTTATCAGAGGCGGGAGGGAACTGTGGACAAGGAACGGGAAGGAGTTCTGCCATGGCCTTTTTGAAGGAAGCATCCCGGCATTTGCCTGGAGTGATTTGTGATAAACCATGGAAATCTTGATGCCCGGATGGGGATTCGAACGCGCATTGTCCCGAATGCGAGTCCAGAACGTTAACCGAATAGCTTCAGTGCTCCTTAGTGCCTGAAATTTGCTAATTAAGGCCTGTGATCCTCTCTCTCTTGCCACATACTATTCTTCACCAAGCATCCAACGGTAATCTCATCAACAATTTTTTATACAAATTCTCTTTCAGCTGTAATAGCCCCAGAGTTGATGAGATGCAAAACCTAAGCTCCCTTCTCCACACACTCCAAATCCTGTATGCAATTCCCACAGTGTGAACCCTATACTATCTCAGGACACTTTTGAGCTTATCAGATCTATCTAGATACTTACATCCGCGTTCTGCCAATATTTCCCCTCCATCACACAAAATAATTATTTTCATTGATATGTGCCTAATAAAATGGATCCTTTTGCTAATTATTTTCATTCTATGACCAATTACCCAAGCAGATATACAGTCTAAACTCCTATGCACCTGTTCACAAACCTTTCGCCGAATGGCATTATAAAGCCCTGTTGTCTGCAAACAACTTGGGGATGTAAGGCAACAACAGAATCACTCATTACAATAATGAACAGAAATGACGTCGGTAAACTGAATCGTTGCATTCCTGTATTTAATCAATATCACTTCCCGTGGGAAATAAATGATCGATTTGGTTAATAGTTAAATGAATACAAACCTATCAGACAGTGTAAAATGGGGTAATATCTAGATGGCGATACCGCTACAACCACTTACCGCCTCACGATGTAAACACTTCCGGATCGAAAGAGTATGACATCACTACCTTGCTGAATGTGACGTATACATTCCGCTCGCAGCTTTAAATGGGTCCATCTACGGAAAGAAGTCCATCACTAATACGTCTCATATCGAGAAAGCATTAATTTTGCACCAGTAGTACAGGAATAAATTCATTAGCGATGAGATTTTTATGCAGCCTGGACCACACTGAAATGTAACTATTGAAAACCTTATTGCAGATACCTAATTTCTATGTCGTATCTATCGCTGTTTAAGTCTTAATACAGTCTGGACCATAGTGAAACGTAACCATCGCACATGATATTGCTGAAAAACAATTTCCAAATCGTATCTATCACTGTTAGTATGGTCCAGGTGGCGTTTCAATCTAAACGCAAACTGTTATTGACGAAATCTTGTTTTTATAAACATTTTATTTCGAATGAATGATTTAATAGCAATTTCAGCCAAGCGAGGAAATATAGAACAATGAAATCAAATACAAATCAATGTAATTGCGACTAATAACGTTAACGCTAATGAACGATATCAATTATCAGTTTGGAATATTGTACATATTTTTAAAATATTGTGCAAGTAATAATTTTCTTTAACTTTTTCAATCCGTAATTTTTTTATTATTATTACTATTGGTTATGTTCTATGGCCAAACGTGTATTCTCAAATCAATCGAAGGCTGAACACGTCACGCACGGAAACAGAGTGACGTCATATTCTCTCCATCGGGAAATATTTACATCGCGAGGCGGTAAGAGGTTGTAGCGGTATCGCGATCTAGATATTACCCGTAAAATGATTATGAAGCGGCAGTATAAAATAAACAAGAAAATTTAAAACGAATAATTCACAAGATATTTTAGTGAGTTACGATGGCATGCAAATTCTCTTAAGATAATTTTTACTCTTGTAGTCCGTGGTAAATTTACCGGTAAGTTGATAAAACATCCTTTGAAACACTCCAATAACTAACAAATAAACAAATTCTGATATGTGAAAGACAACAATGTGTTAGAATACAAATGATTTAGAAGGTTCACACTTACATATTGAAGAACAAATATTTAGCGACACTCTCAAAACAAGACAACCAATTATCCCGCCACCACGCGAATTAGAAACAAAAGACCGGAGACGGAAGTAGTAAACAAATATACGACTTCTGGTAATCGATACTATCAAATCGAAAGACGGCTCTAACAGATGTGAATTTCATTTAACTAAAAAAACTTATTTATAAAAATTTTATCTTTGGGATATCTGAAATTTCAGTTTCGTAAACACAAAACTATATACATTCATGAGTAATATTTCAGTTTGGAACAATCATTTGCGTCCGACATTGACGCATTGTTTTAGGTTGTTAACAACTGGATAATAGAAATCAAAAAAAGTAATTCAGAATTCCCAAGATTAATTCAGACAACGAAAAATTAAATTAAAAACGATTTGCAAACAAAATGTGTGCGAGAAGGGTTTTAAATGCACTTGGCATGACTGAAAATTTTATTTTTTAAATCAATATAATGATTATAATTGATAAAATTGTGATGGATGGCACGCTCCGATACTAATATCCCTACACATCCGTCTTTCTCATTTCCTCTTCCAGCATACTTTTGCCTTCTACTAATTTTTTCTTTAAATTCTTTCAGTGTTTTTTTTTTGTAAATTATTCATCAAATCTCTTCGCTATTTTTTCCGATCCCTTACACGCTTTCCTACGAAAGACAATCTTCCCACACCTTTATGCCTGAAATCAAGTTCCAGCTTGTGGTCGTGGTTATCTTTATCCTTCAATGTTCCTCTTTTAATTTTCACACCATATGTTTCCATGCTTCATCACCAATATAGGCCTTGTAAACTCCCACGACTCTATTCACCCTCCTTCTATCCTCCAATGAATCCCACTCCAGTTCCCATGTAATATTAGTTACCGATTGTTTTTTGCTGTAATTTCCAAAGACAAAACTGACAGCCCTCTTCTGCACCCCCTCCAAGTCCTGTATTTGATACCCAAAATCTGAGTGCTTTACTATATTATATGACCACACAATCCAACAGTGGTCTGACCAAAGTGTTGTACCCCAAATGCCTTACTTCTCTAGTGCAACACCTCATCCCTCTTTCAAACTGGTGAAGCATTTTAAATCCGTTCCCTACTACCTGTCCAATTTGTCCTGCCCAGTAAAGCCTGCTATCAAATGTATTTACATTTCGAGTATTCAATAAGTAATGCCTTCCCCACTTTATAATCATTATCAACCTTTATCTTTTTACCTAATAAGCTGGCTCTTCTTTGCATTTATCTTCATCCCATGTTGGCTCACCAAGCTAGTTATCCTATATAGATCACCCTCAGCTGTCTACAGTTTTCAATTGTTTTGATCCTTTTAGATAACATTATATTATCTGCAAACAATCTTACTTCTGACAGTAAACCATTAACACAATCATTTATTAGAATAACGAATAGCAATGGTCCCAAAAAACAACACTGTGGAACTCCCATGTTCACTCCTACTTCTTTTGATATTGCAGTTCCTACCATAACTTTTTGCTCTCTACCTTCTACCCAGCAAATCACCTTTTTATCAACTCCAATACCTTTTACCCTATTTAGCACCATTTCATGGCTCACTCTGTCAAAGTCCTTTGAAAGATCTAGTGTTACACTATCAGCTTGGCTTCCACTGTCCATTTCATCAGAAATACCTTGCATATAGCCTAATAACTGAGATTCACATGAATATCCTTGTATAAAACCATGTTGCCGACTTGTAAACCACTTACGTTCCTCACAGAACACGTCTGATATTGTTGCAAATTAATAGATAGATAGATAGATAGATATATAGATAGATAGATAGATAGATAGATAGATAGATCAGTACATATACTTATTAGTAATGTCAATATTACTATATAATTGATAATATTATTATATATTGACAAGACGTTAGTTACGACCCATTAGTATAACCAATATTTCCTGTAATCTACAAATACAACCTCGAGTTAGTTAATACTTATTATGTGGAACAGTGTATAAACTTGTTACCAGCATCTAACAACCAGTTATTTTCTTACCAACCAGTTTCCACAACTCATAAGCAGTCAATTACTTAAAAACCTGTTAGTAATATAATTTTTTACATCAGTTTTTGAGTGCATGCTATCCCATGTTAGTTACTATATATGAGTGAAATTTTGTAAACAGTGTAATTACTTCATTTGTCAAAAGTTTCAACAGAAAGAAAAACCATATATCATTTTAGTATTTGTGGATAATTTTGTTACCTTCCCCTTCCATACACAATATATACTATTTTATCAGTCATTCTTAGTTACCAAATTCCAAGAAGAAAATTCTTTCACAGAGTAAAATGGATTATGAAGCAGAAACTCTTTCAGTTTGGACTTAAAGTAGTTGGATTTTTGTAGATAACATTTAATTTCTGTTGGTAAGACATTGAATAAGGAAGCTCCAGTAAATGTTAACCCTTTCTATACAATTGACAGTGATTTGTAATCCTTGTGAATATTATATTTATTCCTAGTATTATGGCTATGTATGTCAGCATTAAGATTGAAGTGTTCAGGATTTTCCACTACAGATGATAGTACAGAGTATACATACTGTGCTGGCATTGTTAGTACACCCAGGTTTTTAAATAGATTTCTGCACGACGTCTGTGGGCTTGCTCCACAAATAGTTCTTATAGCACGTTTTTGCAATTTAAATACCCTCTGTGCTTGTGACGAGTTTCCGCAGAATGAGATGCCATAAGTGAGCAGGGAATGAAAATATGCATAATATACTAACTTTCTGGTTTCTATATTAGCTATTCTAGATATTACCCTCAGTGAAAATGTTGCAGAATTCAGTTTTTTAAGAAGTTGTTGAATATGCTGTTTCCAGTTCAATTTGTTATCTATACATACACCCTGGAATTTAGTGAAATTACTTTCATTGATTGCTTTTCATTCTGATATCACATTATAGCTGTCCTTAGTTTTATTTTTTGTAACAAAGTGAAGTAACTGTGTCTGTTCTACATTAAGTATTAGTTTGTTGGCATTAAACCACCTGTTAATTTTCTTTGCTGTGTTTTTGAGGTTTTGTGCTGATTGGCCTTTCAACGATATATGAGCACCATGTGTTCATTATCACCTAATATATGTGGGAGATCATTTATATAGATTAAGAACAGCAGAGGGCCAAGAATTGAGCCCTGAGGCACACCTCATTTAACTATACCCCATTCTGAGTTTATAACATTTCCTATATTAGCATCTTTCAGTGATACACATTGCTTTCTATTTTCCAGGTAAGATTTAAACCAAAGTCCTGGCTTGCCACTAACTCCATAGTGGTCTAATTTACCTAGTAGAATCTCATGATCAACACAATCAAAAGCTTTAGCAAGATCACAGAATATACCTAGGGAATTTAATTTTTTATGCATTGATTCCATTATGTTGTTTACAAAAGCAAAAATTGCTGAATCTGTTGAAACGCCTTGTCTAAAACCAAACTGTACTTTACTGAGTAGGTCATTATTTTGTAGATGTGCATACACCCTTCTGTACATTGCTTTTTCAAAGATTTTTGATCATTAATTTGCCTACCACTGATGTTAAGCCGATTGGCCTATAGTTTTGGAGTCTATTTGTCACCCCTCGTTTATGGAACGGAACTATTATTACACTTTTCCAGTCAGGTAAACAACAAGTATCCAAACTCAATTTATATAATGTTTCCAGATAAGGAATAATGTCCCATCCTACTATATTTACGGCATCTGTAGTAATATTATCCACACCTGCCCCTTACGCTTTTCTAGATTCCCTAGTTCCTTCATTTTAACTAGCTGTTACCCGCGGCTTGGTTCGCGTGGACTTCATTGCCATAATTGGATATAGAAAGCTGTTAGTACGTAAGATTTGTCCCAAGTCGGAATAATGTGACAGGAAAGCCATCACTATATCTTTCTACCGTCGAACCTGTCTCATGAAGAGAACCAATTTCCAGCATATTTAAAAACAGAAAAACAAACGAAGGGGCGGGTTATGGCGGGGTTTTACTGAGGACTTTTATTTCTGCTTGGACTTTTCTTCTTTTTTCAGCATGAGCAATAGATTCTTGGGTTCAAAAAACTTTAGCTATTCGTGCTCTTCCAGAGCTACACCTTAGGCCAGGTTTACGTCCACATGGTATGTCAAAAAAGAAGACAAAATAGACTAGTGCCAGATAGTTTTAGGCAGACTCAAAGTAATAGTACAGTGCAGAGCAAATCGAGATCTATACTAAATAATAAGTTTTGTCTCTAAACGAAATTTATTTAGCAAATCATACACTAACAGTGTGCGCGAGAAGTGCAGCTTGAACAACCGAGGGAACATTACACACTAACACACGTATCCGTCTGATTGTCGCCATTCGATAGGTTATCAAAATTTCGTGACTAAAACTGTTATTCATGCCGCAAAAATTGCTCTGGGTCCTTCCTACAAATGCAAAGTATTTCCTTGTCAAATTCCATCAATATCGGAATAGTCATTTAGTCGTCAAAATGTAACAAAAAGGCAGAGACTTACTTTCGCATTTATAATATTATTACTGCAGATCTCACACGCACTGAATGCGAGGGAAACGACGCCTGAGGGATAAATATAGCACAAAAAAGTGTACACCACCTACGTTTTGCCATGCATTTCACCCCTAAATTTGTGGGATCTACAGTTTACTTAAAAATCTTTGCTTCCACCGGGATTTGAACAGGAGACAACGATCCAAACATTAGGAAGCAAGCGCATTAACCACTGAGCCACCAGACCGCTATACACGGAGGTACAACACTCTCTCGTAAGCTTTGACAACAACTATTTTAACTGGTTTTCATCAAATTCACAGCCACACAATGCCAATACAAAAAACAAAAATAACTTGTGCAAAACATATATATATAGTACTGTAATTAACAGAAAAACGGAGTTAATTATTATGGTACACATCTGTTTAATGAAATTCCTAAAACAATAAAACAGTTTGTAAATAATGAAGATGTATTTAAAGAAAAACTTATCAGTTATTCTATGGCAATTCCTTATTTCATTTAACAATCTGTGCAAAAGAATAAATTGTATCTAATTTGCCTTTAAGAAAATTCAATTGTAAAAATTAATGTTTTATTTTTTAGTTTTCTTATATTTTTGGCCTTGTTTGTAACATATAATAACTTTTTCGCTATCATTCATCTTGTAAGTATATATCTTTACCAAGGTATGTTTCACATCTCAGAGGTCCTTCCTCAGTAGGATAATATGAAACCAGAGTAACAAATAAATAAATACAGTAGTATCTTCTCCTGCTACTTGATTTTCTATTATTTTCAACCTAACTTCTTTATCATATCAATGACTGAGTTCTATTCACTACTACGCCTCTTGCTGAGTTTCCTATAGATTCTAGCATTCTCTGACAAACTCAGTAGGTGGCTTGCCCCCTGAAGAGGACCATAGGCTTGATTTGGACGCAGATATGCAGCGTAATCTTTTCGTCGAGTTTACTTATTTCTGAGACTGTTACTGGTGAAAAAAGCATCTAGGGATTCTTTTTCTATGCCTAATGTATCTACAACTAAAATAAAATATGTATTAAATACTTAACTAAGTTTCTCTACTTCACCATCCTCAAACCCATTTTGTTTTATTTTTATGCCTTTTGAAAGATTTGCCGATTTTCCTGTTTAATATATTGTTATTTTCTCTCTGTTTTCATTTTATTATTGGAATTCTTTGCAGTCCCTGATACATAAATCTCTTCGGCTTCCTGATTACATTTCTTAGTTTTTAAGAAGAAAGTGTATACTGACCTTTCTGAACACAGTTATGTGATTCTCATACTTTGATGTATTATATCCCTTTTTCATGATACTAAAAACATTCAGTGTGTAGTTATATGATTCTCTTATTTTTATGTATACGTCCCCATTTGTTTCAGCAGATACTCTAATACCCTTTGTAACTCAACCCTTATCCAATCTATAGTGATAATTGAGCTTATTTAGGATTTTATTGGAGGTTTTTTGAACCATTTTTGAGGTTTTAGGGTATAGGACAACGTTTTCATAGATAGCGAAGGGTAAAATATTGCACCAGAGCTGTTAGTGCAAAAACCGCATTCTATAGCTACACCATTTTCAGAAATTTGGAGAAGTCTGTAAATAAATAGGAGTGAGTGAATAGGGAGATGGTGCCTTTTTATCGCCGAGTTGTCAGAGGTAGCGTATTTCAGCTCCCGATATTTGAGAAGTGGTGGACCGATAGTATCTACAGTGAGATTGAAACAGCGTTTCGCTTGATAAATGAATCCATTCATTATTGTTGTTTGGGGAGTATGTGAGGTCACTGAAAAGAATAGTGAGCCAGATAAAAGTTTCGTGCTATATATTAACAGCCCCTAAAGGCGTATGAATCAGAAATGATCAACGGCATGGGGATGCAGAAGGCAACGGGAAACCACTGCGTTAAAGACCCAAAGGGTATCCCGAGGACATGTAATCCTCTCAAATTAAATATATCATGATGGCTTCTTCTTGGGTAAAATATTCCGGAAGTAAAATGGTCCCCCAAGCGGATCTCCGGGAGGGGACTGCTCAAGGAGGAGTCATCAGAGTGGATAGAAACATTCTACGAGTCGGATCGTGGAATGTTAGAAGTCTGAATAGGGCAGGCAGGGTAGAAAACTTAAAAACGGAGGTGGAACAACTTAAGTTAGATGTTGTTGGAATTGTGAGATTAAATGGAAGGACGCACAGGATTTCTGGTATGGGGAACACAGGATAATTAGCACACAAGCTGTCAATGGAATCACTGGTGTAGGATTTGTAATGAACAAGAAAGTAGGGAAACGGGTGAGTTATTCTGAACAGTTTAGTGACAGGATTATTTTGATGAGGTTAGAAACTAACCACATTAGTACAAGTGTATATGCCCACGTCACAGGAAGATGACGAAGAAATAGAAAAAATATACGCTGAAATTCAAGAATAAATCCAATATGTGAAGGGGTAGGAAAATCTAATTATCATGGGTGATTGTAATGCAATAGTGGGAGAAGGAAAAGAGAAACACTGTAGGAAGTTTTGGTCTAGGAAAAAGAAATGAGCGAGGAAGCAGGTTGCTACAATTTTGTGAAAGATATAAGCTAGCAGTGGCAAACACACTGTTTAAGAACCATGCAAGAAGAATATACACCTCGAAACGTCCTGGGGATACAGGCAGATATCAGCTAGATTATATCATGGTCAAACAGAAATTCAGGAATCAATACTAGACTGAAAAGCATACCCAGGAGCAGACATAGACTGTGACCATAATTTGATAATAATGAAGTGCAGGTTGAAATTTAAGCGAATAAGGAAGCAGTATAAGCAGAACAGACTGGAAGTGATGAATAAACTGAAACAATCTAGCACGAGAGCAAAATTTGCAGAAATGGTAGACTCAGATCTAAGAAGTAACTCTGAAAGGAGCTCAACTAAGGACCAATGGAATGCATTGCGGACCGAAATAATGATAGCTGGTAAAGAAACATTAGGCTTTAGGGAACAAGCTGCCTGGAAACCTTGGATCACAGACGAAATTTTGTGAAGCGTCTATGGGTACACCGAAGCCGTGCTGAAATCCCCCCACCACCTGGCACACGGAAGTGACGTCCACAAGTAACGTCCATGGGATAGAGGTTCAGCGCCATTATGCTATTCGTTTGTGTTTATCACGGAGACCAAAGTGTTTAACCCCCGAACATCAATAAAACATTATTTGAAGTTGAAGTAGTGCGTCTCGAGGCAGTGTACGAATTTCCCGAAGACGAGTTTTGTGCCGGATGAGATTATCTTCATTAAATCATTGTGTGCGGCTGAAACTACAAAGAATACGGATTATAGAGTGAAAATGGTGCTCCATAGAGAATCCAGAGAAATTTGTCAGGCTACATGGCGTCCATGTCCATCTGGGTCTGGGTCATTTGTAGCATGTGTTGCTGCAGTAAGCTACACCTTAGAACATTATGACTTGTGCGCGGAATCCAGGGAGCTTGTTTCCAAGACTAGGCAGCCACAGGTAAGAGCTTGTTAAATTGAGCTAGTAGTATTAATTATTGTAATTTGCTTAAATGTGCATTATGTAAGTTTGACTTTAATTTGCAGCAGTGGGAAAAGCCTATACCTGGAAGGCTAGTAGGATGTTGCAAATCAGATGAAATATGAAACCTACAGACAATACCGAAGCCAATCGAAGTGGCTCAAGAAGAAATGTTCAAAGGTATGCTGCTTGCCATGGAGCCTATAAAGTCCATTATTAATAATAATAATTGATAAAATTGCAGTGGAGCATCCTCTCCGGTGGCAATATCTCTTCCACCCCCCCCCCCCCCGCCACTACGCAAAACCCACCTCTGCCCTCCCAATTTTAATCTTAAATTCCTTCAGTGTTTCTGGTAAGTTATTCATCACTTCTCTTGGAATTTATTCCAGTCCCTCACTCCCTTTCATAGGGTAGAAAATTTTCCCCACACCCTTATGAGTTAAATCAAGTGACAGCTAGTGGTGATGGTCAACCTTACCCTTCCTTCCAAACACCTCTCTTAATTTTTCCACCAATATCTTTCCATGCTTCATCCCCAGTATAGGTTTTGTACACTCCCATGACTCTCTTCACACTCGTTCTAACCTTCAATGAATCCCATTCCAGCTTTTTTATCAAATTAATTACCAATTGTGTTCTGCAGTAATTTCTAAAGCAAACCTGGCAGCCCTCCTCTGCACACCCTCCAACTGTATTTGATACCAAATATGTGGATCCCAAACTACAGCACCATATTCCAGCAGTGGTCTGACCAAAGTTTTGTACCCCAATTCCCTTACTTCTCTAGTGCATCCCCTCATCACTCTTTCCAAAAGGTAAAGGATTTTTAACCGTTTCCCTACCACCTGTCCAATGTGTCCTGCCCAGCTAAGTTTGATATAAAATGTTGTGCCAAGGTATTTACATTTCGAGTCTTAAACAAGTAGTTCCTTCCCCACTTTATAATCATAATCAACCTTTAGCTTTTTATTTATGTACCCAATAAGTTGGCTCTTCTTTGCATTTATCTTCATCCCATGTTGACTCACCCAGCTAGTTATCCTATCTAGGTCTTCCTGCTGGTGTTTAGAGTCTACTATTGTTTTGATCTCTTTTATATAACATTATGTCATCTGCAAACAAGCTAACTTCTGATGGTAAACCAATAACACAATCATTCATCAGAATAACGAATAACAATGGTCCCAATACACTACCCTGCAGGACTCCCATATTCACTTCTACTTCTTTGGTTACTGCATTTCCTACCCTAACCTTTTGCTTTCTACATTTTAGGAATTGTTTGAACCAGCAAATCAACTTTTTATTAACTCCAAAAGTTTTTACCTTATTTAGCACCATTTTAAGGCTGACTCTGTCAAAGAGCTTTGAAAGATCTAGTGCTACACTATCAATTTGACCTCCCCTGTCCATTGCATTAGAAATATCTTGCATAGATCCTACTAACTGAGATTCGCATGAATATCTTTGGCTTGCACCTTCATGGCACACCTCCTCTTGTAGTGATCCTGGACCATCAAACTATACATTGGAAATGAGGACAGGGGACCAAGCCTACAGTGTTGAATGGAATTTAGCCCAGACAAAAATGATAACAGGATCAGTGTTCTATGAATTTATGCACACTATTGAAGCAGGTAGTGTACTAAGTATAAACTGTCATAGTAATAAATATTTTACCAGTTTTCTTACTTATGTGATTGTTGATCTTTTATGTACTCACTTTATAAACATTGCAAAATTAAATATTTGTTACAACGAGTAATTTCTGTTGAATAATAAATGTAAAATGGGGACTTCAGAATGAAAAAGTTGCCACAAGATCTTATGAGTAGCTTATGGTGCGGAAGGTAATGATGTGATTTTTTTTTTTTGCCTTTATTTAAATGGTTTTATTATTGCATATGGCTAGTCCTCAGCCACAGGCCAAACTGATATTTTGTTCTATATTCTTGAGTTGTGAATAGAGATATGTAACGATGTTCTGACTTAAAAAATGCGGCTTACCTTTCCAACAGGTGAAATCATGTGGACCCTTCGAAACTAAAGAGTGGGATTAATTTGGTGTTACTTCAGATGGCATTGCTATGGATGGAAGGACCATAGCTGGGTCTAAATCCCCATACAGTTTGTGATTTTACAAACCGTCATTGTGTGCCCTTGTGTGTCTCCAAATGGAAAAGTGATGAACAAAAGATATTATTACACAAATGCAGGCTCAGCTCGTACTGACTGGATTTGACAAATGTGATCTGGACAACAAAGAGAAGTCTTGTGCAGTGTGTTTTTTTAAATAGACCCTAAAAGAATAATTTGATAAATGTGTTTAGTCTCTACTATCACGGGTATTTTTGCCTCTTCTCTAAGCCCAAGGTTCAAATTCTTGAAGATTGTCATAATTGTCTTTCTCGTAAGGTCAAAACATCATTATTATTATTAATTGATAAATTGTGATGAAGCATATACTCTGGTGGCAAACTCCCTACATACCCATCCTTCTCCAACCCACTTTTGCCCTCAACAAATTTTTACTATGGTACAATAAAAAAAATTATTTTTGAAAGAGTTGAAAAAGTTCATCTTAATTTACATAATCACCATATCAAGATTATTAATTTTGTTCTATTAATCTATTGAGAAGACTGCCATTTTAGTCTAAACCTCATTAGATTAGATTTTTTTATACATCCATTTAGTCAATTTATAGTACAGGTGCACATTTGACATTGGATAAGTCATTTTGATGATTAGATGTTACATATTATTATGAGATGATGGGACTTATATACATGATTGATAATACAATGACAAAACAAGTGTACATGAAGAGAATTTAACAATACAATAGTTGATGAAACAAAATTTGAAGGAGTCCTAAAACTCATTTTTTTTATGAGTCCATATATTCACTAATATAGTAAAAATTGTGCATCACTAGAAATGCCTTTAGTTTTATTTTAAATGAGCTACAGGAAGCATTTTTTACTTCTTCTGGTATTTTATTATAGAGTGTTATTCCCGTATTTAAAATACTTTTTTGATATATAGTAGTCCTGCAAAACGTTTTGTGGATGTCTGAATGTCCTCTAGTGAGGTAATTATGTACCACACCATTTTTTATTAGTTTATTGTTTCTTAGGAGGTACTCTCTTGTGAAAAGAACTATTTCATAGATGTACAGACTTGGAACATTTAGAATGGCAAGGTTTATGAAATGTGTTCTACACGATTCTAGTCTTTTTAGACGACATATAGTTCTCACTGCTCTTTTTTGCATCCTATATATATCAGTGATTTGTGATGAGCTACCACAGAAAATAATTCCATACTAGATGACCCGTGCGAAAATTTCGCGAATAAAATGCGATGAATAGTGAAGTTGAATCCTTGCAATATAATGAAAAGTAGAACCGTACTTTTGTAGCCTTTTTTTTTTTTTTTAGGGTAATAGGTACGCATCAAAATACTTGCAACATATTATGAAATAGTTAGGAAAATTTAAAACACTCTGTACTTTTGACAAACTGTCACTGACCTTAACAGAATAAAAACAACCTGAACAAAATGCACACAATATATCAACATCTCTGAAATATTTGTTGCTGTGCGAATAAAATGTTTACATAGGAATTGTACAGCAAAACGATAGTGTTTCCGTAACAGAAAAAAATATCCGAAAAGCTACTTATTCAATAAAAAAAAGTTTTATTGACATCTGTGTGATATCGCTGCTGCAATCTAGGGACTTGGCTCTGAACAGTCTCATAGGCGCTACCACTTTAAGCACCAAATTCGGAAAAATTCTTTCTTAATCTGTGAATTTACCTAGCAGGAGACCTTAATTTTTAAATGATATGTTATTTATAGATGTCGGCTAGGTATCGAAGAAGATAAATGGCTTCTAATAATAATAAAAAAACACGTTGTATAAATAATATTGATACTTTTGCCCTTTAAGGGTCGAATTCCAAAAAATTCCTTTCATAAAATATGGTGTGACCAAAGCAGCGACCATGGTCTTTAAAATGATGCCTTATTTATCGATTTCGGTTAGTTATCAAGTGAGGTAAAAAAAAAAAGTGGTTAGAAATTATGATATTTTAGCCCCTTGAGGGTTGAATTTGGAAAAAGTTTTTTCTTAAAATATGATGTGACCATAGCGGATAATTGTATATTTAAATCGATACCTCATTTATTGATTTCGGTTAGGTATCAAAGGAAATAAATAGTTGATGACAGAAAAATGCTTTGTAAAAATATTTATACTTTTGCTCTCTAAGGTTAGAATTTTTTAAAATTTCTTTCGTAAAATGTGGTAGTGGAACCGAAGAGATTACATTTTAAATGATACCTCGTTTATCAATTTTGTTGAATTGTCAAGGGAGTTAAATGGCTCGTGATACAAAAAACGCATTTTAGACAAATTGACATTTTTGCCCTTTAAGGTTCAAATTACAAAAAATTCGTTTCTTAAGATATAATGTTACCATGGCGGAGACCTGATTCTTTAATATGATGCCTCATTTATCTATATTGGTTAGATATTAAAGGAGGTAAATGGCTCGTGACACAAAAATGCGATAAAGAAAAATTAATACTTTTTCCCTTTAAGGGTTGAATTCCAAAAACATTCTTTCTTAAAATATGATGTTACAAAGCTGACACATTACTCCTCATAATCCTACTTCATTTATTGATTTTGGTTAGATATCCAGGGAGATAAATGGCTCGAGAAATACAAAAAACGCATTTTAGAAAAATTGTCATTTTTGCCCTTTAAGGGTCGTATTACGTAAACTTCATTTCTTAATATACGATGTGACCAAAGTGGAGACCATATGCTTTAAAATGACACCTCATTCATTGATTTCGGTTTAGTATGAACGAAGATACAGGCTTGTGAGATAAAAATACCTTATAGAAATAATATATATGAACTGACCCGTTAGTGGAAATGAGTGTAGTATACTTGCATTACTGTACTAATACTAGTGGTATCCCTAAGAATTCTTAGTCCGTAGCATACTTTAGACAGTCTTTTAGCTAATTTTCTTATGTGAACATCCTATTTCATGTTCTGTTGTACCCATAAGCCCAAGAATTTGGTTTCATTTACATTTTTTTTAGATCATCTTAACTTATGTTTACTTGAATATTGTTTTTGTTAGCAGAATGAGGTAGAGAAATATTCAAACACACTGTTTTTTCCTCATTCAAGATTAAATTATTTGCGTCAAACCTGTTTTTCAAATCACTCATGGTTTGATTTGCTGTTAATTCTAAATTTTTAATGTTCGTGAAGGTGAATAAAACACTTGTGTCATCTGCAAACTGAACTGCATCTTTTGGATCAATGTTCCTAGTGAGGTCATCTATATAAATGAGAAACAAAATCGGTCCTAACACCGAACCTTGGGGTACACCATACTTAACAAACTGTTCATCTCAGGTAAATTTTTCCCTTGTACAATTTTTCTGGTATGTTGTTTCATAGTCAACAGATACTCTTTGTTTACGGTTTTCTAGGTACGATTTTATCCAGTTTTTTGCATTCCCTCTTATCCCCATTTTTTCGAGATTAGTTAATAGTATACCGTGATCTATTACATCAAATGCCTTTGATAGGTCTAGGAAAATACCTGTAGCCACATCATTTCCATCCAAAGCTTTTAAAACAGAATTCAAAGATTGCTGTATGAGTAGATTTATTATTCCTTATAGCACAAATCTTGTTTTTCTTTATGGGAGGAACTTTTTTTACATGTTGTTTGTACTAATATTGTGCCATATTCATGTGATAATCTCGGTTTTAAAATTTTATTATTGGTTATAAAAGTAAATGAATTTTTTTTTCTATTAAGTAGTAATTTTCAGAGCCTAAATCTATTTGCATAGTCACTCACTTGAGTGGAATGTATTGATTTTTATTTTAAATACTAGTTAATCACTCTGTATTGCTTTATTACGTAGCCTAAATGTTTGTATTTTTTTTTTTTTTTTTTTGTGTGAACATTGCTGTAGAGTGCAGTTAGTAACTGATATGATAATAGAGTTATATTGGGGCACATTGGAAGATAGGAGAGGGTTCAAGAGATTGTAAAAGTTGTAAGGTGTTGAAAGATATTGGTTGAAGCATTTAGAGTGGTGCATGAAAGGGAAAAGATGTCCATGACCACAAGCTGGCACTTAATTTCAGTAAGATTTTCTTTCACAAAAGAGAAATCAGAGACTGGAGTAAATTACAAAGTTGAATGATGAATAATTTACCAAAAATGCTGACAGAATTTAAAATCAAATCTGTAAATTGCTTCTTATCAAAGAATACTTCTTGTCCTTAGGGTACTTGTTGAACTTTATTACACAACTAGCCACAAAGCCCGTCAAAAATGACGGGTTTGACAAAGTGTTCTGGAAATTAATTTCTCTTTAGTTGCTTACCTAAATAGAATTGTTATAAAATAAAACTCAATGTGCTGTAGTTTCTCGTTCCTTGTGATGTAGCAAAAAGTTTGTTGTCAACTTGGTCCAGGTTGCATTTCAGTCTAACCACTACTTCGCTAATATTGCTGCTAGAAAATCAAAGCTTCAATCACATGCGAATTAATGTATTCCCTGTATCGCATTTCAGTGTCATCATGAATCATGATATAAACTTGATCCAAATTCTTCATGTGTTCTTAAATCTTTGTTTTTTATTTTCTGTGATGAAGACTGATTTTTTAACAGATGACATAGCTTACATCCTGTTGAAATAATGACAGCAGTGAAAAAGCAGGATGCTGAAATAAATCTTAACAACTTATGTTATGCCATGTAATATTAGTTTTAACTGTGGTTTAATCCAAATGGATCGCTATCAATTTGGAACTTCTTTCATTCAAACCAAGAAATGATTTCAATAAAAAAAAGCAAGTGATAATATGCCAATTTAAACGAAATACATACTTTCCTTTCAGTGTTCTGGCAATTCATTTCTTAGTAATTGCTTAAATAAATAAATAAAAATAAATCGTAATGCAATTCCTATGGCCTTACGCTGTAACAAAATGTTTCTGTTGCTATCCTGGTCCAGGTTGTATTTCAATCTAACCACAGGCAGTTCAATCATAACGATGGTGCCACAATATGATAATGAATTCTTGTAGAACACGACGAAACATCGAAAATAGAGAATAAAATTTTTTGATATCTTTCTTGGTTTTCGAGATATAGGACGTTAAAAATCAGTTATGGGTATAGTTCCATGTGCATTTGGTGATTTTTCTTCTGGTCCAGGCCATATTTCAACATAACAACCACCAGTAATAAAATAAAACACCTATAGTGCATTTCCACCGTGTAGATATAGTGGTTTTGGGTGATGCAATACTTCGAGATCTAAACGAGATATGAAAAACGAAACATGTATTCTTTGTTTTCAATTTGTCTCTTCGAGTTACATACAATTTCATCATCAAACTTGACAATGACGAAATTTTTCTTCTGGTTCAGGCCGCATTTCATCCTAACGATGTCAATTTTGAGATACAATTTCTCGAGAACTAAGTGATATATCAAACAAAAATTATCCTCTTTCAATTTGTTTGCTTTGTTTTGTTTAGTTGCATAAGAATTTGTCATCAAATTGCGGATTCAGGGTTTTCGTAGAATCCCCTAACCTTATAATACGCCAGAGACACAGTGATTACGCAACAACCTAAATTTGATCAAAAACCTTCAACAAAAAAGAAAGGTAAAAAAGCAAAAATCTCCAACGTGATTCAGACCTATATTACAACATTCGAATAATTGCACATTGCGAAATTAATAGCCTCAGTAATATTACTCGATGAAAGCAAAGAAGATTAAAATAAATCTGATAAAATTATATTATTAATTGTAGTGGAAGGCTGCATAATTCGAGATCAGTGGGCAACTATTTCCGTTCAAACGAATTAATAATTTCAGTAATAGGGCACAGTTTAAATTATTTTGAAAAAAACTAAATTATTCATACCCTCTGCCCTAGCGTCAAATGCCAGTTGTAATTCTGATTCATCATAAGTAATACTCTAACCAAACGTTTCTCAATACTGATGCTCCAAATACAAAGCCTTTATCTTACATATCTGTGGACAAAGAATTTAAGGAATACGAATATATATCAAAAGAATTTTACGTAAATATAGCATCTAATGATTGATATGTCAATTTTAATGCAATACATACTTTTATTTCAGTGTTCTGTTCGTTAATTTATTCACTGATGCTTGGAAATGTTATTAAATATCGCGCATTCCAAAGAATATCATCGTGAAGCGTGACGTCATGTATTATACTAATAGATCATTTCTGTAATAACTTATTTCTGAAAATTCTTAATTTTTGCACAATGGAAAAAGAGGCAACTGCGATACAATAAATATTCTTTTTTGTAAACCGCAATTGTTTTATTTTGTCATCTAAGTAGGGAAAAAAACCTGAATTTAAAAGTTTTGAAAATGAAGCTTTTCATGCTTTAAAAAAAAATGCACTGAATAAACTTACAATTTTTCTTTAATAGTGGCTTTTATACAATAACAAGCTTTAAAATGTTAGAAACAATGGTGAAAATCAAACTGCTTTTATGTTTGAATTTACAAATGTCGAAAACAATGTAAAATCCCTTGTTTGCAAGACGAAAAAAAGAATTTAGTAGTCTAATTGTAACCGATTTGCGATAACCCTGCTAGTCATTTGGATCTTATGACTCTCTGAAAGGAGGAATGTTAAATGTGGCCCCTTTGGCTTCGAACAAATCACTAATTAAAAAACCCTTGTCAACAAGAATAAAGTGTCCTTCTTTCAAAAGATCTAGGAAGCCTCGCTTGAGCACGGTCGGCATAACCACTACTTTTTATTGGAATCTCAGTAGGCCTACAATCATAATAATGTCATATTCTCTATCCACCAAATTTTACATACCCCTAAAATTTAATTCTTTGAAAGCATTATACATTGCATTTACCCAACAGCTAAACTCATTGCTCACAAAATGTTTACTAACACCAAAGGAGACTGCTGGTATAACATGTCTGTACACAGCTTCATTAGAGTAAGGAGTAATTGATCTTTAACGTTCACATAGCTCTGACAGCATGGTTGAATGCCATAGACTGTTCAAGTGAATTTTTTATAAACATTCAACCTGAAGTCTTTTGAATCCAGTGAAATGCACTAGTTGCTTTTCATTCATCAGACACACACTGAACAACTGATTGTTTCCTTTGATACGTTTATGGGAGCACAGAGGAAGAACTGAAGTTTGGCTGGTCTTCGTTGCTAGCAATTCATTAATTTGATTATTACTGCTATTTTCACAAGTAAGAACTTCTGGAACTCTACATGAGATGTCTGAAACACGTAAAAGAGTGACACATTTTGTAATATTATGGAATGAATTATTTTCTATTAAAATAAATTAGTCAATTCACAGCTCCTAGAAATACATAACAAAGAAGCAACATGCCGTTTTGAACAGGAAGCCCATGCTGTTGCACCCAGGAAATCTGATCCTCCTCATGTTCATCAGATGGATAAATGTTGGAAACTCCAATTTCTCCGTGATTTGATTTATGCCTTATCAGCAAATGTTTATGATGAAGATCTTGACACTCTTTATAACTATGCTGAGTACCTGCTTGAAAAATCAAAAGTTCTAGCATCGTCTCATGATTGCCAATGCACATTACGCAATGCTTCAGATGATATCACCAGCTCTTCTGCAAATAAAAAGATCGAAGCTCAAAGATTCTATACCATCTAGAAGCAGTTCCTAGTGCATTCACTTTTCAAGAAACCAGATGATACCCAGAAAGAAGATCTCAAGAACTTTATACAAAAAAAGAAGGATAATTAGATTAAATTATAATACGCTTTTAGTCACTGTGAAATTTTTGAAGACTTTTTTTTGACAGCACTAAATGTTGGTGCACTGTTAATGGTTCTAGCATCCTACTATTAATTGCCTTAAAATTAGCTATCTACTTTGTTACAAGAGTCACTGTGATATTTTTGAGAACATTATTTATGGCACTAAATGTTGGAGCGCTGTTACTGTTTCCACCATCCAATTATTAATTTCCTTTAAGATTAACTACCTTATTTGTTTCAGGGTTACTGTGTTAAAATTATAATTTTCTCACCACACTGTCGGTAATAAAAGTACGATTCATAATTACCGTTTCATTATGTTTAGGACACCCATCTAAAAATTTCAAATTACCTGAATACCGAAATAAAATCAAAGACAAACCGTTCATACTTGATGAATGTACCTAAATTTACTGATACTACTTCTCATAAGTAATATGCAGCAGTCATTACATATAATATATCAATTTTTTTATCAGACACAAGATGGGAATTGAAATATTTTTCTACTTTTAAGACTTATTGTACCGTTCAGCAGGTGACAAGCGAGCTGGCACCACTGCCTGCAGTGCACGGGGGGAAGGAGGCACTCGTTTCACCCCCTTACCCTGGGGAAGTTATATCAAAAAGACGTATTGCATCAAAATTTGTGCGCAGAAGGGACATATTTCTGATGTATTTGCTCAAGAACCCACTGACAATATGTGGTACCTGGTTGTGGGGACTGTGCAAGGCAAAAAGCCATATACATAACTTGAGATTTCTAAAACTTTTACTTCGCCAGGAGAAGTAGGAGAAAAAATTAAATGTAGTAGCAGAGAGAAAGGAGAATCCATATTGGAGTTAGTTTCACAGAAGACTGCCACTGATATTTAACAAACTAGAATGGAAATACATATATTAGTTACCATGAGACTACCATCATATGAATTTCCTTTAATAACTGTGTTTAAATGTTCCGCTCCTGTTCAAGAGGGCTGAAAATACGAGTTTTCCGATGTGTATCGACAGAACAAATTCTGATAATTACTGTGACGCAATAAATCAGTTTTAAATAAAAAATATACGAGATATGGGGTTTTCGGCAAGAACTAATAAAACTACTACAGAAAGCGTCTTCTTGCAGCACTAAAAATGCTACACTATTCCACAATATAAAACATGTTAAGCTGCAAATGACAACGCTGCTCTACAATCCACAAAAGTGTTAGAAGTAAGAATATAATTAATTCTAACAAATATCATTGCAACTAAGGAACCCATGTACGTTAAATAATAATAATTTTTATTGCCAATATGCTTAAACATAATAATGTAATTATCGTAATTCCATCAAACAACTTGTTACTGTAAACAACAGAAAAAACGAAATTAAGTCAGTTATTCACTTGTCGTCGTCTGCTTTTCAACCAAAGACGTTACATGTATATTCACTGCGACGTAACTTCCGCTTGCGGTGGTGGTGGGGGGATTTCTGCTCGGGATTGGGTATACTCACAGACATGGAGGAAGGAATATATGGAGACGACGCAAGGGACCTTCGCCACATACTGGAGTGAAACCGGGTGGAGACAAGTGGGGAGGGGAGGCCGCCATATTGCTTGACAAGAGAAACACGGAAATATGCACAAAAACCTCTAGGGAATCATAAGACAACCGTGGCATCGCAATTTGATGATGGATTATTATGTAACTCGACGAGACACATCAAAAATGAAGAATAAAATTTTTTGATATCGTCCTTAGTTCTCGAGATATACTGTCTCAAAAGAGTGGAGTTTCTGGTTGAAATTCAGAAGAAACGTATGCCCAAATTCAAATTTGGTGATAGATTCTTATGTAACACGACGATACAAATCGAAAATAAAGAATAAAATTTTTCGATATCTCGCTTAGTTCGCGAGATATACTGTCTCAAAAGTGAGGTTGTTAGGTTATGAGGGGATTCAACGATAACCGTGGAGCCGCAATTTGATGACGAATTCTTATGTAACTCGATGAGGGAAACTGAAAGTAAATAATATTTTTTTTTTGATATCTCGCTTAGTTCTCAAGATATTGTACCTTAAAATTGACGTGGTTAGGTTGAAATGCGGCCTGGACCAGAAAAAAACTATCGCCATATCCATATTTGATGATGAATTCGGAAGTAACTTAATGAGCAGGTAATTCTTTTTAACTTGAATAACAAACTGTTTATTTCTACAGTCCTTAAATTTTAGTTGATGTTCAAATAGGTTATATTTTCACATTCTATTTCAGTAATTGACAAGGAAGATTTCAAAATCTAGAAATATACTTGTAGACATATTTACAAACAGAAACAAGTCATATCTGAAATTTTAAAAAAAGCATAAGTCAATGTTTAGAGCTTTAAAAAAAAATACTTCATAAAACCTCATAGTTTCTGAGCTTACTTAGAAGATATTGTACTGGTAGTGGCCTATACAATTTTGCTAGAAAAATCAGTACATTCAAAAATCAGAAGCTAACAGCTAATAATAAATAAATTGTTTGTTCTCTTCTGGTATACACCGCACTTCAACCTGCCAACATTTCCATTAATATTGCCGCTACAAAACCACATTTAAACACAAGAAATGCATCGCGAACTACATTTCCGTCAACAAAGTTTATTTCATCACGTTTAGTAGTTCGCACAGCACAAATTATCACGATTAATTTCATCGTGCAATTTCAGTGTAAACTTAAACGTGAGTATTGCATGCAGAATACCATATTCACTGTGTCGCGATGTAAACATGACCCGTTTAAATTAAATTTCCAACATTTGTCTACAATAAGGATAGCTTTTCAGGTGCAAAATAGTAACATATGCTAATTGTCTACACTACACCAACAAAAATTTGAGAATAATATAATCCTGTTGAGAGAAATGAATAAATTTATAGCGAATGGCACTAATGTTGCGGTTGCCTGTCAGATACTTCAAGAACGATAATTACAATGTGACTTACTTATGAAACGCTATTCCAGGTTTTTTCCTGTCTCGTCTGTTTGTGCAACCATATGCATCACAACTTGGCATTATAGAAAACTTTAGAATATTAGAAAATGAAATATTCTCAGCAGCTGACACAGTGCAAACAGCCCAATGTTTTGGTACTCCTACGATATCCGCCGCGCAGGCACAGTTTTTTCACGAGGTTTCACGGATTTCGCGTTATCTCGTCTCCATATATTCCTTCCTCCATGCTCACAGACGCACGTACAGAAGACAAGCAAGAGACTAGAATTACCTTGAGTAAGAGGTAGTAGCCCGCGCATTTGAAATACAGAATCAAATAATACTTGCCCATCTCAATAGGAAAGAACTGCCAGATATACCGTCTGTAAATTTCGCACATCTTCTGAAGGAAAGTCATAAAAATGGCTCACACATGCGATAATTACTTTCTTTCAATAAGGGATAAACTCTAAGGCTGCTGCAAACTGAAATAAACCACGACTTTAACATTCAATATTTTAATTGGTCATATTCTGAAATCACTTTATACTGGTTAGTGGCGTTTGAGGTTCCTCATAATTGCTCGAATTATTCCTTTAACATAGAGTAATTACTTCTTTGAACACCAGAACAAATCAATAATTAAAAATATTTACATAAATATTCTTCTCTGAGCGACGGAATACTTCACGAGATTGCCTGGCGGCCATGTGTCCTCAACACTACCGCTGCCTCCTTTTTTTATCTGCTGCTGGGCAGTGTTTCTAACTCTAGATTTCAAAATGAATACTACCAACTTCAAACTATATTATCTCTAATTCACAGATTACTCCACCATAGTACCTCATTACAAAACCATAACATAATATAGATACATTACAAAGATATAACGATATCATTATATATGCCCCCCCCCCCCCGTTTGGTCGAATTTAAAAACAGTTTACTAAAATTGTTTTGATGAGAGTGAATGTTTTTATCAACACCATCATCTCTAGTCTCACAAATTCTTCATCATACATATCAGCTGGCTTGTCACAAAAATTTCAGTCCTTCTACATACCACTAAACTATGGTCACTGTTCATTCAGTTATCAAGTTATATACGTTACTTCTTCACATCATACAAAAACCACACGTTAAAATGTCTCTATTCAGTACTTTGCATGGTATAACCATTAATCTACCATATTTCTGAGTCCAAACTTCTCATTAGATTTTGGATAAACAAGCCAATAAGCATTAGGATGGGACTTCCCAGTTATAGCAAAGAGTAAATTACAAATATTAAAAAACTTTTTAACTTCCGAATTTAGGTTACACGAATCCTCCTGAGTCTTAACAAGTACCACATTAAATTCGGTAGGTTTAATAATCCGATCGTGTTTCTTTTTTCTCTCAGCTGCCTTTATTTCTAAGTACTCCTTTCTTTTTAAATACTCTCTCACTTTTTTCATCGTTTTATCTCTTCTGACATCTGTATTTGGTGGGAAACTGATAGCTTCCGATATCTAATTTGGAGGATCTTTTCCAGACATAACACTAAAAGGAACACAGCTGGAAATATCGCTTATCACATTGTTCGTTATTACTTCAATCTCTTTCAGAAACTTTATCCATACACTATGCCTTTGACTGCAGTAAGTTCTACATAATATGCCAATTTCCTCATAATTCTTTCTGTTGGATTGTTTGCCGTTTAGTAGGCAGATATTTTAGATGTTAGGTATCGTTATCCTCCATAAACTTTGCCTATTTCTTCGATATAAATTGGCTCCCAATATAAGACTGGATAGCTTTCGGGAATCCCACCTTTAGGAATGAGATGTACCATTCGGCAACAAGAAATGTAGAAGTTATACTCAACGGTTTTATTGTCATAATTTACATTAATTTCAGTAAGTTTATTTTATGTGATTATGCATTTAGTGTGGTTCGCGGACGACAAGATATCGCGAGGAATATTTACTGTCCTTACTTATTAAATATGGGAAAGGATAATGGTTGAATTTCCATACAGGCAGAGGGTGTAATAAAGAATGTAATGTACCGTGGTCTGGTTGGTATCCAAATAACAGACGGCCATTATGTTCCATGATGTCTTCGTTACTAATTTTTCGGATGATGTAGATGCACTCGCATAGTAAAGTCTTGTTTAAGACAATGGGCACAGTATTATCAATAGCGGAATATTGAGTTTGTCTGCTTGGATATTCGACGAATCAAACCTCTTCCAAACAACGATCGTAAAGTGTCAGCCCGTCCGTATCTGCTAGACTCCTTACTGATAACGCTGGCATAAACAAACGAGTGAAAGCAATGAAATATTTGTTGGTAACAAAAAGCTTGTACATGGGCACAGCAGGTCAATGAGAAGAGAGAATCTGTTTCTGTCTCGAAGGGACGACCTACCAAGGAATTGTTGATAGTGGTAGGGATATATGTGATCCAATATAAACAATTCTGCTTCTTTTCTGATAATTATTAATGTTTGTTATTATGTGGGGTCAATCGGAGATGGACTGAAGACCGCCCCGCCTCCAGGCAAGTTGCCCAGCGGGCTGATGGAGGTTGGGAGCGGACATTCGGTTCAAGGACTCGGCGCTGAGGGTTCGACTGAGCACTCTGGCCTAGGAGCAGGTCTAATGCTGTGCTGTGTCTCCTGTTGGTCTCATGGGAGACACCAGACGCCCCGTCGTATGCCTACATGCCACAGCACACCCATCACCAGCTGATCATCTCACCGCAGGTCGCCAACTCAGAATTTATCGTTCCGAGGCAACGTCTCGCACGTCACCTGCTCAACCCTACGGTAACTTCGACGTACACAATCAGCTCCAAAGTGACCACAACAAGCTCCCCATTAAAAGAAATTAAGAACTGTAAATTCCACTGGCTGTGAGGAAACAACACTCATTCATGAGAGTAATTGTTTCGTTCAATTAAGTTGGTTTTCATGTCTTAAAGTTTATAAAGTCAGTATGTACTTTTGGTATTTATTATGTTTGACTTGCGTTATTGTGATTGTCCACTCGGCAGAGAACCACCCTCACAATCAGTTATTTATTAATTAATTAATCAAACTGTGTACCATAGCAGTAAGTCCCGAGGAATATAAGGTGGGACACCACAGTAAATACTCTTTCTCCATCTCGCCGACTAATGTCTTTCCCGTCGCCATTTTCATACCATACAATTTTACGTACTTCAAAAACACCTCTAACAATATTAAGACGTATGTCAACCCCACTCTTATCTTAAGTAAGGGTCCATACAAATCCACTGCGACTGAGTCCATTATCAGGAATTATACATTTTAATAAACCTCTTGTTGCATTTGTAGACACTGTCATACGCTGGCACTTGTTACAACTTGATAGTCTTTTTGCAACCCTCTAATCCATACTATTAAATCTTACGTTTTCCTTCAGCTCTTGAACACGCATTTTCGTGCTCCGTAGTGCCCGTAACTCAAATGAGTAAATCTACACTACATTAAATACCTTTTTTATTTCCTCTGCCATCTAGATTTAGTTTCACTAGTTTCAAACTTTCCTCATTATTCTGCTCCTCCTCTCATTACTATGTCCCGTCATATAAAACATCTTACACATTCTAAATTCTTCAACGTCATCAGCTGCATCTTGTCCGAGACGTAACATGCACAAAGCATCAGATTTTTTACTGTCGCTGCCTTTTATATAGTGGATTTCGTAATTGAATTGTTGAAGAAATAATTCCCATTGCGTCAACCGACCATGTATTAATTTACATTCTTGTGGAAGTGTTAAAGATTTGTGGGAGGTAAATACCAAGGACTTATGCCCCCATATGTAGAATTTAAATATCTCAAATCTCCATACAATTTCCATCCACTTTCCGATACCCCGTATGGTCTTTCTTGATTGTTTATAGTGTGATTGACAAACGCAATGTACATACTTTCTTTCTTGTTGTCAATTTCCACTACTTGGAATAGATCCACGCTCAACCCATAATTAGAACTGTCCATAGGCATGCAAAGAGGAACTCTCAAATCGGGGTGATACAACAAACTGCTGTTTGTCAGTTCCTGTTTCAAGTTTTCAAAGGCATTTGCCATCTTCCAGTGCACAACCAAATAACATTCTTACTTAGCAATCTATTCAAGTTAGGGTCGTTGATAATGAATCAAATACGAATTTTCTGTCAAATCTGCTTAGTCTGGTAAAAAATTTCGATTGCTTTCTACTTTTTGGAATAGGAAATTCTGAAATGGCACTGATCATCTTAGGGCATTAATAATGTGACCTAAAAAATTTATTTCCTTCTTAAGGAATTAACAGTTTTGCAATTTCACTGTCATTCCTCCTCTTTGTAGAGCTATAAATAGTGCTCCAAAATTTCACGGTGTTCTTCTCAAGAACTTCTACCAGTCAAGGTACCATCTACACATATAGAGAATCTGCTCAACGAGTGTTCTCCCGACACTTAGTCTAAAGCCCAAAATAAATAAAAAAACACAGAAATGTTTAAACCGAATACTTCTACTCGATATCGGTAGCACTTGTCCCCGTATTGGAATACAGTGTATGATCTAGAATCGGGCGAAAAAGGAATCTGTTAACACCCCGCTGTTAAATCCAAGCTGCTCATATATCTGTGGCCGTGAAACTTTTGCAGCATTTCGTCCAAACTCTCAGGCCTGTCGTTTTCACGGTACACAATTTTGTTCAACGTTCTTGCATCCAGCATTATTTTCACAATACTGTCTTCTTTCCAACAATAATCAACGGATTATTGTATTGACCGTTGTTTCTTTCCACAACCCCTTATTTTAGCATTCGGTTTATTTCCTGTTCCACCATAATTTTTTTCGCCAAAGTAACCGGATATGGTTTTACAAAGAAAGGTGTATGCGGTTTTAATTTCAAGCAACACTTAAAATCTTTTGCAATCCTGGACACTCAGGAAACATTCCCTCGTGTATTCTCAAAATTCTGTTCAATTCTTCTTTGTTCTCCTTTGAAATCCCTTGTATACTTTCAAGTTTTATTACCAGATTTAGTACTACGTCATATCCCTCGTCCCATCCTATCTAAACACTATCGGTGGAATTAGCAATTTGAGACAAATCTCGAAACGTTGATAGAATTTTCAGATTCCCTACAATTTTCCTGGCATTTATGAATTGCCTACCAAAATACTTCACATACTCCACGTCTTCTTTCTTAACTTTAAGTAAACCTCTTTTACAGCCTATTTTTGCTGTAAATTTTTCAACCATTTAATCTCTTATGATGGATCTATCAGTTTGCTCATTTCATTTTTTTTTTTTTTTTTTTGTGTTGTTTCCTTGTTCTCTTGAATTAGAGTAAAGTAGTTAACTGCATTACTAGGGTCAAAAGTAATTCTTATTTTAATAATTAAGTAGCGCTGGTTTTTCTCTAAGAATAATACTGTTTTTTCAATGATTTCAACAACAAATGGTGCCAGTGACATGCAAAAGTATATACTTTGTAGATAAATAATCCAATGAATAGAAGATGAGAATATATATTCATTCTTTACACATTAAAAGTATTAAAACACTGTATAACAGACATCCAACACAAGGCAAAGACATAATCAATAATGTTTTTCTACAAAATGTTTTGTTGTTTTCTTCCAACATTTTTAGTTTAGGTACAGTCATTTGGTATAAATTGTCGTTGTAACGATAGATAAATACCTCATGGTTGAACGTACTAACGTAATATTATTTGAAATATCAGTCTATCAATACATCAACTGACATTTCTTTAAAAAATACAAAACCGTTTGGCTCTATCTGAATCTTTTATTTCCTGCAATGGCATATTTCAAGAAGAATACAAATACGCGAAAAATTGTCGGTGATGCAGAACGTATATTATTAAGTTTTTGTTTTCTTAGTAAGTATACCTTTCTGAACTTTTGACGTAAAAGCATTGACTGTATTATCATCAGCATGTTTCCCATAATCATAAATTGAACATCTGCGTCTTTTACTATATTTCTTACTACGGCAAAATTGTCCAATATGACTGTTGTGGTGATGAAACCGAAAGAGAGAGCCTATATTTGATACTTAGCCTATACTGCATTCAGTATTCTTTTCCGTCATTTTGTGATGCATACTTTCTATGAGTTGACTTTCGGTTTGGAATATCGAAATATCGGCTCTAATGTTCATTTGAGTTCAGAGACGATACATATACATGCTTGTATTCGAATCATGGAGGAAGGAATATATGGAGACGACGCAAGGGACCTTCACCACGCACTGGAGTGAAACCGGGTAGAGAGAAGTGGGGTGGGGAGGTCGCCATATTGGTCGGCCGTAGAAACACGGGGAATAGGCAAAAAAACCTCAAGGGATTCATACGACAACCGTGGCACTGCAATTTGATGATGGATTATTATGTAACTCGACGAGACAGACCAAAATTTTTTTTTTTTTTTGTTGATATCCTGCTTAGTTCTCGAGATACTCTATCTCAAAAGTGAGGTGTTTGGGGTTGAAATTCGGAAGAAACATTTCCCCAAGGTAAAATTTGGTGTTCGATTCTTATGTAACATGGCGAGACAAGTCGAAAATAAAGAATAACAATTTTCGAAATCTCGGTTAGTTCTCTAGATATACTGTCTCAAATGTGATGTGTTTTAAGTTGAATTCAGATGAAAACTATCCCCAAAGTCAAATTTGATAATGGATTCTTATGTAACACGACAAGAGAAACTGAAAGTAAACAATAAAAATTTTCGATATCTCGTTTATTTCTTGAGATATGCTGTTTCCAAAAGTCATTAGCTTAAATGGGAGTAGTATACATTGCGATACGTGATACACGTTGTGTCACTAAAATGGTGCTTATGAAATTACTTACAACTGATAATAAATTGTTTGTCCTCTCTGGTACAGGCTGCATTTCAACCTACCAACATATCCATTAATATTGTCGCTACAAAATCAAACTATATGGATACACCTAAACACATTAAATACATCGCGAACTAAATTTCGGGTAACAACAACGTTTGCTTCATCAAGTTTCATAGTTCGCACAGCACAAATTATCACAATTAATTTCATTGTATACTTTCAGTGTAAACTGAACTGGACTAAAGCATGCAGAATACCATATTCATTGTATCACGATGTAAACTTCACCCGGTTAATTAGACTTCCAACACTTGTTTACAATAAGTCTAGCCTTTTATGTGCAAAGTAGTAACATATGCTGATTGTCTACACTACACCAACAAGTATTTGAGAACGACATTATCCTGTTGAGAGCAATGAATAAATTTATAACGATATGCCCTAATGTTGCAGTTACCTATCAGATACTTCAAGAACAATAATTAATGTTGTAGTTACCTATCAGACACTTCAAGAACAATAATTACAATGTGACTTATTTATGAAACGTTATTCCAGGTTGTTTCCTATCTTGTCTGTTTGTGCAACCATATGCAACACAACTTGGCACTATAGAAAACTTTAGAATATTAGAAAATGAAATATTCTTAGCAGCTGTTACAGTGCAAACAGCCCAATGTTTTGGGGTTATACCCATGGCCGCAGCGCATGCGCAGTAGGAGACGAGTTTTTATATGATGTTTCACAGATTTAGCGTTATTTAGTCTCCATATATTCCTTCCTCCATGATTCGAATACATTTACAAGGCTATCTCTGAGTGAACAGTTGAATAGTGGCAGTACCTGTAAAGACAGTCCAACGTAAACAAATAATTGATTGTGTTCTTTCGTTTTGCCAAATAGAAATAATTAGTTACTGTCGTAGATAATATCAAAATAAGTTATAGTTCTATTGCCACTGCCACCATTTAGTGAAACTGCATGATCACAGTTCCGAAGTTTGTTGAATAATCAAACAAAACATTTTTTCTTGGTGTGCCGAGAATTAAACGCATATTATTAGGTTATGGCCCAAAGCTATGACCCAGCGTTATTTTCTTCCATATTACAGTGAACAATATACGTAAAAAATCGATCGTGATATCATAAATAACTAGTTACATGTTTGAAGATGGCTTCAAATTTTGCAGTCAACTTCCCTAATCTTAAAGGCAGATAGAACTACAGTGTGTGAACTTTTGCGGTGGAGAATACCTTGGTGTCAAAAGGTAGGTCGAGATTAATAAAGTAAGAAGAATGTGCAGTCGCTGGCATCGCCACTGTTATCCACCGTTATATGTGCATATAAAGCGAGCTAAAACAACGAAATAGCTATGGGTGCAACTGAAAAGTATGTTTACACGTAGAATAACCTTACTTAGTCATCCCATACCGATAAGGCTTGATAAATACGAATCAATGACGTCATATGTGATATAAATAATTGAGACATCACACAGATTAAGTGGGACCGCATTCTAGATAAACGACGAATGGATTGGCTCATAGTTGCTGGCTGGTTAGCCAGAAAGATTTTCATCCATGATCATGACGACTGAACATTCCTATTACAGCGGATGTCATTAAAAACAAATTGATGGTTATGGAAACTCAAACGAATCGAAAATACAAACTGCTTTCGCTTCTAAAGGTTGGCAGAATCGTAAAAAAAAAGCCTGCCAACAGACTCAACAAAGGGGAAATTACATTGCGCACATGTCATCGTCAAAATGACAGGTATCAAATCAATCACTTGTTACCGGTGTAAACAGACTGGGTATTATAGAAATCAACGTCCAATGCTGGCTACATCAGATGAACATAGGCAATCAAACTTTTTTTTTTCAGCAAGTTTGGTAAACAAAATTGGTACATAGACTTCGGCAGAAGTTCTCATATGAAGGCAAATTAACAGTGTGTAAAAATGCACTGAATTCGTCAAATGTGTGAAATAATGTGGTGAATACAGAAAGATGTAAATAATTATAGTAACAGTTATATCCTTTCAAGATGTAGCGTCCTTAGCTGGCGTACTACGACAATATAAACATCATGTAATTGATAGTCAAGGAACTGTGAAATTTTACAAAGCCTGAGCCAGGTCGTATTCGCCACGGAATTTGCAATGGTCAGCAGTGCCGATACAGCACCTAGCCAGCGAGGTTAATGCCACACAGCCCGCGTGCGTATTGAGCACAAAGTGACGCAAATATAAATGGGCAGTGTTTGTATTACTAAAAGGCATAAAAATTGCAATGGCATTGACTAAAGATATGGAATGTTACCATCCCTTTAATATAGTTAAAAAAAATACCTTTCAAAAAACAAGTCGATAATTAATAGTAACGGAACTTCGATAACACACGAACTGGTTCAAGGCTGTAGACGCGAAGCAGGCAGTACTAATGTATGCATGTAGAAACTGTCAAAATAATAACCCATGTATTGTAAATCTCAGTAGATCTGTATCTTAAAAAATTGTTGTTAGAAATTCTTTGTAATACTACCTGATGTAATATAATGTGATCATGTATTCACTAACCAACAAACAACTGCAAGCTCGCACTGTATTTGTCAAATAACTACCAATGTAAATATTGTTATTCATTTACTAACTGACTCATCTGAAACGTTTTTTGTTTAATATTTAATAATTTAGCATTACATAACAGTTACCAATTAGCAAAGTGAAGCGGGAAAATATGTTAATTCCTTACACAAAACTTTCTTAGACTGTAAAATTGAAAACTCTTTAAATGGTTTCGCCAGAAAACAGGTTTGGCCTGCCCCCTCGCGGGGTCGGGAGACTGTGGAGGCTATCCGATAATCCACACAGCTGAGAGGCCAGATTAACCAGTAATCAAACCAGCGACACTGGCGAAACCTTTAATCAAATTGTATAAATGTGAGATAAATAATAATAATAATAAAAAAATTCGCCAAATGTAACAGTAGGTATCATTGTATACAAAACCAAAGTATCTTCGTTAAACACAGGCGATGTAGAAATAACTACAGATTGCGGTCATAATATCACTGTGAAAAATACTGCCGCATGAACGCCAGTGTACCGTCTGCCAGCATGGCGCAGCGGGTAGCGTCACGAATTGCGGTACCGAAGGTCGCCGGTTCAATCCCGCCCACTGACAAAAATTATTTAATTCTGTTTATTATTTCCAGAAGATTCTACATGTTTCCTAAGGTCACTTGTAACTTCTACACATTTCATTTGTTAACTACTCTTGTAATCTCTAGTACGTTCTATCTGTGTATAAATAGAAGAGCATTCTGCCCAAGAGGCAGTCAGTGCTGCGTGTATGTTTGAGTTCTCAATAAACCTGTTCTCAGTTTAAGTGCTGTGTTCATTGACAAGTAACCTTCGAATTCACACCTGTCCCGGTTCCAACGCGACATAGTTTGGTGGAGACGCCGGGTACCCTGTGCAACAGCTGCATCGTCGTGGCTCCGATTAGGCAACGTAAAAGTCGCCGCCTACACGGACTGGAACCGGACTACAAAGGATATACTCAGTACGTCCTTCCGAAAGTCCGCGTCATTAGGAAACCCATGGCGGGAAGCCAGCTGCACATTCGACACCCATCGGTGTTCTCTGGAGACGCTGGACAGGATCCTAACAAATGGCTAAAAGGGTTCGACCGAGTCGCCAAGTACAACAGGTGGGATCATACCATGTGCTTGGCAAATGTTTATTTCTATCTGGACGGAACCGCCCAGCAGTGGTTCGAGAACAACGAAGAAAAACTGAATAACTGGGAAATGTTCCAGACGGAACTTAAGAAAACGTTTGGGGACCACCAGCGACAAATCCGCTCGGCGGAAGAACAACTGAAGAACCGGGCCCAACGACATGGGGAGCCGACGCAATCTTACATACAGGATGTTTTGGCCCTATGCAACGTAGTCAACCCGAATATGACTGAAGCCGACAAAATCACGCACCTAATGAAAGGTATTGCAGAAGACATGTACCAAGCTCTTCTGATAAAAGACGTCGCTACGACGGAAGAGTTCATCAAGTGGTGCCAGCGGATTGAGGAGATGCAACAAAGGAGGGTTGGGCGAAAGAAGTATGACAGACTTCCCAACGTAGTCCCTATGGCAGTTGTGGAAGACCAGCACGACTTTGCGTCTCTCATACGACAAATTGTGAGAGAAGAATTACAACAGTTCATGGCAGCTGGGACTCTTGAACCGAGTGAGCATCAGATCATGGCCATGGATGTAAGCCCAGTGGGTCATGAAGGAGCCGACGCGGCGGAAAAAGAGGTATTTCAGACAATAGCTCCTGTCTGCCGAGCCAATCGCACTCGACGTGAAGAATGGCCTCGCCCTGATATGACGTATGCTGCAGCTGCCAAACGGCAGCCTAGGAACCGGCCGACACGGCCACAACCAAATCCTCCGGCACCTATGACGTCCCGCAGACGAACGGACGTCTGGAGGACAGAAGACAACGCGCCGGTATGTTTCCACTGTGGGCGCCCTGGACATGTCATACGCTACTGCAGAGAGAGAAGACGAGTATTTGACGATTATTTTGCCGCAAGACGTCCGCCATCCGAACAGTTCTACCCCAGGCAGCCACCCGCTGACGAGTTCGGTCGACCTACGGGAAGAAGCCCATCGCCGTACCCTAGACGAGGTCGATCCCCGACGCGCCGCTGCCGTTCATCGTCGCCGGACAGAGCTACCAGCCGCTCCCCTAGCCGCCGCACGCAGGAAAACTAAGCAAGGCGACCATCTACGGAGGTGAGGCCGCCGCAGATGAAAATCCTCCATGGATGACAGTCACTAAGATGTCGGGAAATCTCATCAACGTTATAATCGACGGCCAACCTGTCCGGGCGCTGGTTGATTCAGGAGCTTCTTTCTCCGTATTGTCGGACAATTATCGTCGCACACTAAAGAAGACAATGTTCCGTGATACGGGGGCAACTGTGCTAAAGGTCGCAAATGGAAAGTACGTCCAGCCAGCTGGAGCTTGTGTCGCGAGAATAACCATCAACAACAGGACCCAGCCAGTTGAATTTGTCGTTTTAACAGAATGTAGTCATAATGTCATCCTTGGATGGGACTTCCTTAAGGCATCCCAAGCTGTCATTGACTGTGGAACGTCTGAGCTGCAAATTGAAGAAGTCGTTGCGACGGGTACACGTAACACAGAATCTTCTGGGAAGTTATTCGCCGTTGACAACGTGACAATCCCGCCGTTCGCAATGAGAAGAGTCCCAGTCAAAAACACGGACGACCGCAACCTTGAAGTGCTTGTCGATAGTAGAAAGTTTATTAGGCTCACGAAAGAAATCTACATACCAGCGGCTATCATAAGCATTATCGGTGGTCGAGGAGACATTTGGATCATCAACTGTCACGAGCAGTCACAAATTATCCCCAAGGGAATGTGCATAGGGACAGCTGAACCAGTCCAGGAGGGCGAGCTCAACGTCATTAACGAAGATCCATGCTCTGTTACTAGTACCGACAACACGCTGGAGGAAACAACTATGGAACTGCCAATAGGGTCCGGCCTGACCAAGGAACAACACCACCGGGTGTTAGCTATACTACGCCAATTCTCTGGTGTATTCACACCCCAGCAAAAAAAAGGTCAGACGAAACGGCCCACGATAAAGCATCGTATCAATACTGGGGATCATCCGCCCATTAGCCAGCGCTCGTACCGATTGTCACCAGTCGAAAGGCGAATAATTCGAGAGGAAGTGGAGAAGATGTTGCATAATGACATTATTCAACCTTCGGAGAGTCCTTGGTCATCTCCGGTGGTCCTCGTAAAGAAGAAGGATGGTACGTGGCGATTCTGTGTCGACTATCGGCGGCTGAACAAAATCACAAAGAAAGATGTCTACCCACTGCCGCGCATCGACGACGCCTTAGACTGCTTGAAAGGAGCTACATACTTCTCAACCATGGACATGCAGACAGGCTACTGGCAAATCGAGGTTGACGAAGCTGACAGAGAAAAGACGGCTTTTATTACACCTGATGGCCTCTATGAATTCAAAGTAATGCCATTCGGATTATGCAACGCTCCGGCCACATTCGAACGCATGATGGACAACTTACTTCGACACCTTAAGTGGACGACGTGTCTTTGTTATTTAGATGACATTGTTGTTTTCTCGAAAACATTTGAAGAACATCTGAGTCGCCTGTCAACGGTGCTGAAGTGTGTTCAGACTGCAGGACTCCGCCTCAATCCGAAGAAGTGCCTCTTCGTCGCCAGAGAGATAAAAATCCTGGGGCACCTGGTCAACGGAGATGGCGTCCGCGCTGATCCAGATAAAGTAAGGGCAGTCATGGAATTTCCAACTCCTCAGCACATTCGTGATGTGAGAAGCTTTCTTGGGCTGTGCTCATACTTCCGGCGTTTCATAAAAGGATTCTGTAACATGGCACGTCCACTGCAAGAACTTTTGCAGGGAGACGCCAAGTTTTACTGGGATGAAACTAAAGAAAGATCTTTCCAGGCACTTAAGGAGGCTCTAACTTCCGCACCAGTTCTAGCCTTATACGACGAGAATGCAGAAACTGAACTTCACACTGACGCCAGCGGTTATGGGATCGGTGCAGTGCTTGTGCAAATTCAGGAAGGTGCTGAGAAGGTGATAGCCTATGCATCAAGAGTATTCTCTAAGCCCGAGATAAACTACTCTACAACCGAGAAAGAATGCCTCGCAGTTGTCTGGGCTATCAACAAGTTTCGTCCGTATTTATTCGGCAAACCTTTCACCGTCGTAACAGACCACCATTCTTTATGTTGGCTAACCAGCTTGAAGGATCCATCAGGTCGACTAGCAAGATGGGCACTTAGACTTCAAGAGTACGACGTCACGGTGGTATTCAAAAACGGACGCAAACACAAGGATGCCGACAGCCTTTCAAGGAATCCTTTAATAGAACACAACAGCATGAATGGAATTTCAGCCCTCGCTGAATTAGGTGACGTTGCAGCTGAACAGAGGGAAGATTCAGAGTTATTAAGAACCATAGACGCCTTGGAGAAAGGAGAACCGGCCAAAGGAGGGTTTCAATTGATAGATGGGACATTGTATAAGAACAACTACGATCCACTGGGCCCCAAGTGGCTTCTGGTCGTTCCAGCTCATCTCCAGCCAGCTATTCTCAAGTATTTCCACGACGCTCCAATATCCGGTCATCTGGGATTTGTGAAGACCCTGGACCGAATCAGACGCAGGTATTACTGGAAGGGTCTCTACCGATCTGTCAAGCATTATGTGAGTCACTGTAAAGAGTGCCAGCGACGGAAACATGTGCCGCAATTACCTCCAGGTCATCTAGTACCAATTCCACCTGCAGCAGTTCCATTCCACCGAATTGGGATCGACCTTTTGGGGAGGTTCCCGAAGTCGACAACCGGTAACCGATGGATAATAGTCTGCACCGACTACCTCACGCGCTACGCTGTCACCAAACCTGTGCCGACTGCAGAAGCTCCAGAGGTTGCAAAATTTCTAGTAGAAGACATTATTTTGAAGCATGGAGCACCACGTGTGATGATATCCGATCGTGGAAAGGTATTCCAGTCAAGACTAGTATCAGAGGTCATGTCAAGATGCGACGTTGTCCACAGGATGACAACTGCATACCACCCTCAGACAAACGGTCTCACAGAACGCTTCAACAAGACATTAGCCGATATGCTGTCGATGTATGTGGATGTTGAGCAGAAGGATTGGGATACAATACTGCCAGTGGTCACATTTGCTTATAATACAGCAAGGCAAGATACGACAGGCTTCACTCCGTTTTTTCTGCTCCATGGCCGTGAAGCTGAGACCACAATGGATACGCTGTTCCCATTCCAGCCGGACGACACTCAGGATGACTATATAAAACAGCTCATTACCAGGGTCGAAGAAGCAAGACAGCTGGCTCGCATACGAACACTGGCCACCCAGGAGAGGGACCGTCAGCGGTATGACGGCAAGCACCGACCGGTTGCGTACAACCCAGGAGATCTCGTATGGATTTTTACCCCTGTCCGGAAGGTTGGGCTATCAGAAAAGTTACTGAAGCGGTACTTTGGTCCGTATCGTGTCATACGCCGCCGGTCAGACGTCACATACGAAGTCGAGGATTATGAGCCGTCTTCGAAACGACGAAAGCGAAGGGACATTGTTCACGTCCTCCGCATGAAGCCTTACTACAATCCTGACGAGCAGCTAGGCACAACCAGCTTCTTGTTCAAGGACTCTGAGGACGGTTTGGATACTGAGGAAGTCGGACAGGAAGATAATAGTACAAACAGGAGGGGCCCTCCAGAACTGCCATACAGAGGACCCACGACAAGATCAAGATCCAGGACACTTCAGCGTGCCCCAAAAGAAATCTAACAGCGGGACGCTGTTTTCCTCAGGAGAGGGAGCAATGCCGCATGAACGCCAGTGTACCGTCTGCCAGCATGGCGCAGCGGGTAGCGTCACGAATTGCGGTACCGAAGGTCGCCGGTTCAATCCCGCCCACTGACAAAAATTATTTAATTCTGTTTATTATTTCCAGAAGATTCTACATGTTTCCTAAGGTCACTTGTAACTTCTACACATTTCATTTGTTAACTACTCTTGTAATCTCTAGTACGTTCTATCTGTGTATAAATAGAAGAGCATTCTGCCCAAGAGGCAGTCAGTGCTGCGTGTATGTTTGAGTTCTCAATAAACCTGTTCTCAGTTTAAGTGCTGTGTTCATTGACAAGTAACCTTCGAATTCACACCTGTCCCGGTTCCAACGCGACAATACATTCTGCCTTGTAATCACAAGTCCGACGACTAACCTCTTGTCATTTGGTGAACTCATAAAGAACGGAAATAAAGTTAATTTCGATTCAAACAATTGTTTCATACATACCGTGAATTTGTGGCTGTAAGATAAATGACTTGTTTTGTTTACAAATTAAAGATAAAATATAATATGAAAAATGACCACAGTTTACTGAGTACTCCTGTGTTCGTTGATGGTTCTACATGGCATCGAAGACATGGCCATATAAATAGCACAGATCTGAATGAAATGAAATCTGACGTAGTTGATGGACTTAATTATCCTGACAAGTTTCAAACGCGAAAATGCAGTTGTATCGTGTACTTTGAGGGAAAACAGTCAAGACTCCCTTCACATGTACAGGAGAAAGAAGTATAAAAAGATTTCTGGTCATTCATGCTGATGTGTGCGGCCGAATGGAACATAAGTCAGTGTGGAGCGCGATATTTCTTATTGCTGGTGGAAGACTTTAGTCGCCTGGCATTTATTTACTTCTTGAAAGCTATACATGAAGTATTTAAAAGGTATGATCGAAATAAAGGTTTGATAGAAAACCAAAAGAATAAGGAAATTAAAATTTTTCGCATTGAAAATGGCTTCGAGTTTTGTAGCAACGACTTTAAAGATTTTCTGAAGTGCGAACACCTACAACGATCAATAGTTCAGAAAGCAAGATGTATGTTATTTGGTGAAAAGTTAGATACAAGGTATTGGGGAGAAGCAGCAAACACGGTTGTGTATTTAAAAAACAAATCAATTGCATCAGGAACTCAAAACAAGACATCATGTGAGTTGTGGTATAACAACAAACATGATTAAAGCCATATTCGTATATTTAGCAGTGATGTGATGGTCCATGTTCCAAAAGAGAAACGCTTGAAGTTGGACACAAAGTCATAAAAAAATTTCTTGTTGATTTACCGAAAATGTAAAAGGTTAAAGAATTTAAGAGTGCAATAAAAACAAACTAATAAGAAGCAGCAATGTTATTATCATGGAGAATCGAGAAACAAATTGGAAGATATGAAAACTGAATTAAGAAAATAAATATCAGAAATGATAATTTCAGGGGGGAAATCTAGTTAAGAATAACAATTGACAGTAACAGACGAATCAGAATTACTAAATTCATCCAGAGAATCTAGCAGTTCATCTCAGTCAGACTATCCTGAGGTAGAGGACCAAGATAACTTGGAGATGAAGGCATTACTAAACACTAGGAAAGCACCCGAGCACTGGAGGCAATGCTGGTGGGTTGAAGAGCAAATGCACAAGAGTGTGAAAACCTAGGCATCAGTGATAGAATGAATGGTGTTAGCGATGGTACAACTTGCAGAAGTGTGGGTAAATAGAGAAAGGCAGCTCTGTCTCGGATAACATCATAAAGCATCTCTGGCTCGGATAACATCATGAAAGATTTCCAGGAAGAGATGCGGGAGATAAAGGCATTAATAGACACGAGAATAGCATCCGAGCACTGAAGGCAAGGCTGGTGGCTTCAACAGCAAATGTACAAGCGTGTGAAAACCTAGGCATCAGTGATGGAAGGAATAGTGTTACGGATAAAAGTTAAATTGCCTAAACCATGTTTGACGTGTGCCTCGAAACATTAAAAACTACTGAGTAAACTAGTAATAGTAGGTAGCACCGTGTAACGCTGTTTAATACTACGTGACGTACTTACTTATTTCGGTATAGTGGGAGCATGGAGCAAAGAAAAGAGTGGACACAACGCAAGGGACCTTCAACCTGGAAGAAGGAAAAGAGAGGAATCGAAATACCGCTAAATCTGTGAAGACTCCTGTTATCACTCGGATCCTTATGCGCATGCACGGTGGCCATAATAGATTTCCCAAAACATTGCACTGTTTGTACTGTGTTTGGTGCTGTGAATATTTCATTTTCTATTTAAATGTTTTTTATAATGCCAGCTTGTGTTGCATACGGTTGCACAAACAGACCAGATAGGAAACAACCTGGTATATCGTTTCATTAGTTAGTAACATTGTAATTATTGTTCTTGAAGTATTTAATAGGTATCCGCTAGACTAGGGCCTATCATTATACGAGTAGATTCATTGATTGTCCTCAATAGGATGACGTTGTTCTCAAATATTTTTGTTGGTGTAGTGTAGACAACCCGGGCACCCTCTTTCCCTTAGCATTGGAAACGGCTCCTAAAGGCGTATCAATCAGAAATGATCAACGGCATGGGGATGCAGAAGGCAACGGGAAACCACTGCATTAAAGACACCAAGGATATCCCGAAGCTATGTGATCCTGTCAAATTACATACAATATGATGGTTTCTTCCTGGGTAAAATATTACGGAGGTAAAATAGTCCCCCAATCGGATCTCCGAGTGGCGAATGCTCAGGGAGGAGTCATCAGAATGGATAGACACATTCTACGAGTCAGAGCTTGGAATGTTAGAAGTTTGAATACGGCAGGTAGATTAGAAAACTTAAAAAGGGAGATGGAACAACTTAAGTTAGATGTTGTCGGGATTAATGAGATTAACCGGAAGGATGAACAGGATTTCTGGTCTGTGGAACACAGAATAATTACTACAAAAGCTGTCAGTGGAGTTACTGTTGTAGGTTTTGTAATGAATAAGAGAGTAGAGAAACATGTGAGTTATTATGAACAGTTTAGTGACAGGATTATTTTTATGGTTTAAAAATTAAGCCCGCCCCAACCACGTTAGTACAAGTGTATATGTCAACGTCACAGGATGATGACGAAGAATTAGAGAAAATATACGCCGAAATTGAAGAATTAATCCAATATGTGAAGGGGGATGAAAATACAATAATCATGGGTGATTGGAATGCGATAGTGGGAGAAGGAAAAGAGGGAATACTGCAGGAAGTTATGGTCTAGGACAGTGATGGGGAAAGCATGGCCCGCGGGTCAAGTCCGGCCCTTAGTCAATCCGGCCCGCGACATGGTTTCGAATAACCCCTACAATTACACATAGGACAAAATATATTTCTGCATAGCTAGAATAGAATATTTCCTTCTTATTGCGTTTTCAGTACGGTATTATCGCATCTAATATTAACTGAGTTTGCGTAGTGACGTAGTATTTGTCTGCAGATCGGTAGCATGGCGATGTGGAGTACAATGCGCGTGTTGCTCGGCTAATTTCGGAACGACTCGGGCGCTACCATTGTCGTTTAGTCTGTTCTCAAGGGCAGTGCAGTTCGGACAGTCGCGTAGTCAGTGTCTGTCTCTGGTCAGTGTCAAGTCATCTATGCGGCTGTGTGTCTGGCTTGTGTTTCTATAGTTTTCCTTTGTTGCTAGTGTTTTTTTACATTTTTGATCGTTACAATGGCAAATAAAAAGCGTAACGTTGATTCAGAATGTCGTGTTTTTAAATCTGAGTGGACTTGGAAATACTTTTTCACGCCTATTAAGGATAAACCTATGTGCCTCATTTGCAATGAAGCTGTAGCCGTATTCAAGGAATTCAGCCTCTCACGAGACTTTATGACAAAACATAACTACGCCACTTATGAAACTATGACCGAAGAAGATCGGAAGCAAAACGCAGGAGCTCTACGTAAAAAACTGTCAGATCAGCAAAATATTAAAAAAAAAGCTGTTCTCAAAAGCTAGTTACACATGTTAGTTACGTTGTAGCATACAATATTGCAAAAAGTAACAAAGCATTGTCTGACGGCGAATTTGTTAAAACTTGTATGCTCCAAGTATGTGACATTTTGTGTCCTGACAAAACAAAGGATTTTGAGACAGTAAATTTGTCTCGAACAACAATTTCTTCTAGAATTGAAGTAATTGATGAGCATTTTTTCTCACAACTAGAGTCAAAGATAAGGGAGTTTAAATTCTGTTCTTTTGCGTTGGACGAAAGTACGGACATAACTGCCACAGCTCAGTTACTGATATTTATAAGAGGTATTGATGACAACTTTTGTGTTACTGAAGAATTAGCTTGCATGTGTTCATTAAAGGGAATGACAAAAGGATCAGACATTTTTCAAGAATTTCAAGAAACTATCACGTCTTTGAAAGTTCCTTTGATCAATATTTGTAACATTTCTACTGATGGAGCACCGAATATGATAGGGACGAAATCTGGTTTTGTAGGCATATTTAACGAATCATTTCCTGGGAACGAAGTTGTGTTTTTTCATTGTGTCATACATCAAGAAGCTCTGTGTAAATCTGCTCTAGACATGAAACATGTGCTTGATGCTGTTGTTAAGCTTGTTAATAGCATTCGTTCTCGAGCACTCAATCATAGACAATTTCGAGAATTTCTTGACTCATTGCAATCTGAATATTCTGATGTACTTTACTACACTAAAGTAAGGTGGCTCAGTGCAGGACGGGTTTTCGAACGAGTTTGGGCTCTAAAAGACGAAATAATCTCTTTCATGGAAGAAAAAGGAATGGCCAAGTGTGAACAATTGAAAGATATTGTATGGCTTTCAGACTTTGCATTTTTTACAGATCTTCTCAGTCACATCAACAAATTGAACCTTAAACTCCAGGGAAGAAATCAATTAATCCATGATAGTTGGAGTCATATCAAGGGTTTCAAAATGCAATTGAATCTATTCTCCAAACAACTAGTCAAGAAAGACTTTACTCATTTTCCAAGACTAAAAACTATTGCAGTTAGGGAAGAAAAACTTAGGAGCTATGAGAAAAGCTTGAAATGTCTTCATGAAGAATTTGAACGAAGATTCCAAGATTTCAGAGTTATCGAACATAACCTTGACATTTTTAGCATGCCATTTAATCTGGATTGTGAATCAGTCAAACCAGAATTGCAGCTCGAACTGATTGAGTTGCAATGTATTACTGAATTGAAGCAACTATTTTTCAACATTTCTAAAATTGAGTTCTACAAGGCTCTGTCAAAATCAAGTTTCCCAAACCTGAAATCTCACGCTCAGAAGATAATTGCGATGTTTGCATCTTCCTACATCTGTGAACAGGTGTTTTCTACTATAAAGCTTCGCAGAAACAGTGTTAGAAACCGATTGAATGATCACCATTTAGCTTCACTACTGCGAATCAGCTCATCCCAGTTTCTACCAGATTATGAACAACTTTTAAAAGCTAAGTCACAGTTTCATCTGTCACATGCACCTTCCTACTCTCAATTTTTGTAACTTTTTTCTAAGGTTTTTTTTTTTTTTTTTTTTTTTTTTTTTTTTTTACCCTTGTAGCAAATAATATAAGTTGTGTGTGATGTAAAATTAAAAATAAAGTTTATAACTTACAAAAAAAAATATTTTCTGCCCGCCTAGATAATTTTTTATTTTATGTGGCCCTCCCCTTAAAAAGTTTGCCCATCACTGATCTAGGAGAAAGAAGTGAGCGAGGAAGCAGGTTAGCATTTTGTGAAAGATATAAGCTAGTTGCGACAAACACACTGTGAAGAAGGATATATTACTGGAAACGTCCAGGGGATACAGGCAGAAATAAGCTAGATTATATCATGATCAAACAGAGATTCAGGAAATAAGTTTTAGACACTAAACCTTATCCAGGAGAAGACTAGACGCTGGACGTAATTTGATAGTAATCAAGTGCAGGCTGAAATTCTAGCGAATAAGGAGGCAACATAAGCAGAACAGACGGGAAGTAAATAAACTGAAACAATGTAACAAGAGAGAAAAATTTGCAGAAATGGTAGACTTAGGTCTAACAAGTAACTCTGAAAGGAGTTCAACCGAGGACGAATGGAATGCATTGAAGGGAGAAATATTTAAAGCTGGTAAAGAAACATTAGATTTTAGAGAACAAGCCTCCCGAAAACCTTGGTTCACAGAGAAGTTTTGGAGTTGATGGATCAGAGGAGAATGGACAAAAATGCTCAGAATGAATCAGGAAGAGAGCAATATAGGCAATTTAGAAATCAGATCAGGAAATACAAAAAAAGCAAAAGAGATATGACTACAAGAAAAGTGTAAAGAAGTAGAAATGGAAATAGTCATAGGTAAAATTCTGGAGAAATGAAGAAAAGAGGTGTAAACATTAAAGATGCCGATGGGAAACCTATTTTTAGCTCAGACGAAAGAGTTAACCGATGGAAGGAATACATTGGGAAACTGTATGAAGGGGATGACTTGATCAATAGCCTAATAGAAAATGAAGGCGATATCAACCTTGATGACTTAGGAGATCCTGTTTTGAGGACTGAATTTAATAGAGCTCTGAATAACTTGAAAGCAAATAACGCAGTTGGAATTGATGAGATCCCTGCAGAACAACTTAAATTCCTAGGAGAAGAAGGAATCAAAAGGTTATTCTAACTGATATCAAAAACTTATGAAACAGGAGAAATTCCAACTGGTTTTAGTAAAAATATCATTTTCACAGTTCCTATGAAAGCACCAGCCATCAAATGTGAGAATTATCGCACCATTAGTCTAACACATGCTCCAAAATTACTGGCCAGAATAATATACAGAAGAATGGAAAGGGTAGTAGAAGAGATAGTAGGTGAAGATCAGTTTGGGTTAGGAAAAACCGTTTTACAAGAGAAGCAGTTATGGTTGGCTTTAATACTTAAAGGACGGATCAAGAAAGACATACTTTTTTTTCGTTTGTTGATTTAGAAAAAACTTTTGATCATGTTCAAAGTTTTAAAGAAGTCAGGTCTAAAATATCGAGATAGAAGAATACTTTATAAATTATATAAGAACCATTTGGCTATAATAAAAGTAGAGAATCATGAGAGACATGCATCAGTTAAAGAGAGTGTGAGACATGGTTGTTGTCTATTCCCTTTAATATTCAACTTGTGTGTAGAGGAAGCAGTAAAGGAAGTAAAAGAGAAATTTTCATGTGGCATAAGGGTCCAAGGCGAAAAAATCAGTATGCTGCGATTTGGCGATGACATTTTTTTGTTAGCAGAGTAGGCTGAGGATACTGAGAAGATAATGAATGCCATTAAAAAAATACTGAAGTAAGATTTTGGCACGAATATAAATCAGAGCAAGACAAAAGTGACAATATGTAGCAGAAATGATACTAATCACAGTAGATTAAATATAAAAATATGATCAGATGCAATAGGAGAAGTAAGTGAATCCTGCTGCTTGGGAAGGAAAATTACAACCGCTGGCCGAAGCAGGAATGATGTTAAAAGCAGAATAGCAAAAATAGCCTTCATGAAAAAGAAATCCATTAGTTTCAAATATTGACCTAGGACGTAGAAAGAACTTTTTAAAACTCTACGTGTGGAGCACAGCACTTTATGGTAGCGCTACATGGACTTTAGGAATACCAGAAAGAAAGAAAATTGAAGCATTTGAAATGTGGTGCTACGGAAGAATGCTGGGAATTAAGTGGACGGACAAGGTACGAAATGAACTAGTTTGGAAATGATGGGTGAGGAAAGAAGTTTCTGGAAGAAACTTACAGAAAGAAGAGAGAGGCTGGTAGGTCATATTTTGAGACATGCTGGATTGGTTAATTTGTTAGTGGAGGGAACAGTTGAAGGTAAGAACTGTAGTGGAAGACAGAGATTAGAATATCGTCGTCGTCGGCCATACTCGTTTCCGAGTTTATGTTACTCTCTTGCGTGTTTATTTATGTGTGCGCTGGTGGCTGATCAGGCCGATTCTTGCATAGAACAGTCGTCCGCACACACTGCACCCAAATGTCGGTGGCTGGCGCGGTAGGGTTTGTCGGGCTTTCCGCCTTAAACGGGATTCAGCTGCCAGACTTCGCCGCTCCTCTTCGAAACGTGCCACTGCTGCGGAGATAGTTTTGCGCCATAGAACGCGGTCTTTTGTGAGGCTGTCCCAGGTGGTAAGGTCTATATTAGTTTTCTTCAAGGTCTTCTTGAACTGATCTTTGTAGCGTTTCTTAGGGGCACCGCGAGGTCTGCTGCCAGTGCTGAGCTCACCGTATAAAAGTTGGCGAGGGAGTCTACTGTTGCTCATACGCTGAACGTGTCCAACCCATCTAAGTTGGTGGCTGATGATGAGGGCTTCAATGCTATACATTTGAGCTCTTTCCAAGACTCTAATGTTGGACACATAGTCGTCCTATTTAATGTTCATTATAGAGCGAAGTTTTAGCTGGTGAAATCGCTCCATTTTCTTAATATCTCGCCGGTAGAGTGTCCATGTCTCACACCCATACAGCAACGTGGACACAACTACAGCTTGGTAGACCATCAGCTTGGTGCTTAAATTAAGATCTTTGTTTAGGAACACTCGCCGAGTAAGTCGTCCAAAGGCTATGTGTGCTGCACGAATTCTGTTTTCTACATCCTTCTCTGCTGTGCACTGTGTAGAGAGAATGCTTCCAAGGTAGGAGAAGCTATCTACTTGCTCAAGGGCTGTGCCGGAGATGGTAACATCAAAGTCTGGGAGTGTAGCTCCAGGGGCAGGTTGCGCTAGCACTTTAGTTTTTCGGGTGTTGATGGTCAGGCCAAAACGGTCATATGCGTCCTTGAAGTAGTTTACGGACTGTTGTATCTGCTGAGGAGTATGTGCTGCAGAGGTGTTGTCATCTGCCTACTGCAGTTCTGTTACCTGGGTGAGGAAAGTTAATCTTGATGAGCGGAGTCTTGCTGGATTAAATAGTCCTCCGTCAAACCGGTATCTGATCTCCACGCATGTGTTGGGGGTAGATGACGTTTCGTAGAGCATTGCTGCCAAATATAGGGCAAAAAGTGTTGGTGCAAGAACACAACCTTGTTTCAGACCATTTGTGATAGGGAACTTTTCAGAGGCGTCGTTCTGATAAAGGACTTGACCAACCATACCTTCGTAGAGTGCTCTAATCAATCCCAGAAAATGTTCAGGGCATCCAAATCGTCTTAATACCATCCACATTGCAGATCTAGGCACGGTGTCAAAAGCTTTCTCTAGATCATAGAATACCAGAAAAAGAGGCTTCTGTTGTTCTCTGCACTTCTCTTGAAGTTGTCTAGCACAGAAGATCATGTCTGTGGTGCCCCTCGAGGCACGGAATCCGCATTGAGATTCTGGAAGTACTCTCTCTGACATAATTTTAAGGCGATTCAGTAAGATTCTAGCAAAAGTCTTTCCTGCTATAGATAGAAGAGAGATACCACGATAATTGTTGCAGATACTTCGATCCCCTTTTTTGAAGATGGTGACTATGTTAGCATCCTTCATGTCCTGAGGCACCTCCCGAGTTTCCCCACATGAGAAGAATAAGTTGGAAAATCCTGGTTTTCAAGGGTAACCCCCCACTTCGAATCAGTTCTAAAGGAATATTGTCTGGTCCAGGAGCTCTACCTGGATTCAGGACTATTCAGTGCTTTGCAAAACTCCTGGAAAGTTGGCGGGACTGACATCCAAGGTTGTGGAGGGTGCTGCGGCATATTCCTAAGGAAATCGTCTGCAGCAGTAGAGCTACGGTTCAAAAGAGAGTTATAGTGTTCTTTCCAGCGCTTCAAGATGTCCTGGCTCTCGGTAAGAATGGTAGTGTTATCAGCTGCTTTTAGTGAGCCAGATGAGCTGCGAGTAGGTCCATATAGCTCTTTAATTCCTGCATAAAATTTTTTAAGATCCCTAGCGTCTGATAGAGTTTGGAGTTCCTTTGCTTTCTGTTGCCACCAGTTATTCTTGATTTCCCTTATTTCTGTCTGACATTTCCGCTTAAGGGCCTGAAAGCGGGTTTTCTTCGTCACAGAAGTTGGATCTTGAACGAGAAGTTGATAGGCTTCACGTTTCGCACTGATGAGGGTCAAAATTTGTTCATTATTGTCATCAAACCAATCTGGCCTTTTTTTATTCTCGTAGCCAATTACTTTCTCTGCAGATTTCGTGATGATGTTTCGAAGGGTGGTCCATTCTGATTCCACGTTCCTTGTATTGATTGGATTGTTGGACAGTTGTTCTAAAATGTCATCTTGATATTTTGAGGCGACAGTATCGATGCGGAGTTTTCCTCTTGGAGGGGTTCATGTGTAAGGAGCGTGATTTTTTACTTATTGAGAGTCTCAGGCGGCTCACAAGAAGTCTATGGTCTGTCCAGCAGTCATCAATGTTCCTTGCTGTCTTAGTGATGAGAACTTTTTTATCACGTTGTCGGGTGATAACATAATCAATGAGATGCCAATGCTTGGATCGTGGATGCATCCATGTAGTCTTGAAGCGGTTTGGTATGCGGAATTGAGTATTTGTAATGAAGAGTTCATGTTCAGCACACACAGAGAGAAGCAGCAGTCCATTTGCATTGCAGTTCCTTACACCTTGTTTACCTATAACCTTTTCCCATAGTTGGTTGTCTCTTCCCACTCTAGCATTGAAGTCACCGAGTAGTAGCAGCTTATCACTGGTAGGTATGTTGGTGAGAGTTTCATTCAGTTGGCAATAAAACTTGTTCTTTGCATCTTCATCATCCATTAAAGTGGGAGCATATGCGGAGATGAAAGTAATGTAATTGTCCCCTGAGAGTGGTATACGGAGAGTCATGAGCCGTTCGCTGATAGCAATAGGAGCAAGTCGATGTTCGCTTACCAGTTTTGTTTTCACTGCAAATCCAACCCCATGAATCCGGCGTTCTCCTTCCCCTTTTCCTTTCCAGAAGATGGTGTATCCTGAAGTAGCTTCGCTGATTTTTCCTTCACCCGAGAGTCTGGTTTCGCTCAGAGCAGCAATATCAATATTTAGTCTGGCTAGCTCATGGGTGATGAGAGCAGTTCTTCTTTCAGGTCTGTCATGATTATCATTCAGGTCCAGTAAAGTCCTTACATTCCACGTGCCAATAATAATGGTTTTTGTAGTTTTTGAAGTTTTTCGACCGCAAAAAGGAGTGACCTGCTGGGTGCGGTTTCCCAGCCAGGTTCAAAAGTGATCTTTCGATGTTTAGCTCACATGTTCTAGAGCCTTCCCCATTCAGGGTGGGCAGCGGTGTCCCTGAATAGGCCTGCCCAGACACAGATGCAGGACCGGATTCCTGAGTAGATCACAGGGTCTCAGGAAGGCGACCATCACACATCTGCCGCCAACGTGCAGGTCAAGACTAGCAGCTCCCTGTTTCACTCAAAACCTGCCACCGTTATCTTTATCCCATCGCCGTTGGACTTGCAAGAGAGAGTGCCACAGGCGTGACTTTGTTTAAGGTGGATCTCAACTTGCCAGGAAGTGACCCACACACTATGATTTTGGAACCATCCGCTGCGGCACATATAGCATGGGACATGCAGCATCAAGAACCGAAAACTGCAACGGACTGCCGCAACACGCACAGAAGAAGGTGAAGCGCCTTTTTAGCCAGTCCGTCTGGCTAGGAACCTCTTCTGGTTTCACAGCCGTTGGGAACCAATGTTGTACAATGGTGCCTCTTCCGCCTGCTTGCCATGAAGAGGAGATGCCCCTTCCGCCTCACTCTCCGTACCGAAGTCCATCTTCTACGCAGAGTCAGCCGTTGATGATATGATGAAGGTAATTGAGGACGTGGGTCTTAAGGGGTCTTAAGGGGGGTGAAGAGGTTAGTACAAGATAGGAAGGGATGGAGGATTGCCTCAAACCAGTCGGAAGACTGATTACAAAAAAACAAACAAATAAAACAGCACAGCATATCTTACTACATTGCACATAATAGGCTAGCCTTATTGTAAACGAGTTTGAAAGTCTGTAGTTCACAATTAATTTTTCTGTGTTGTGGTGGGCACACTGTCATAACGGTTGCGATGGAATTTGATGATTACTGAATCGATGAGACTAATCGAAAATCAAGAGTAAATTTTTTTGATATCTTCCTTATTTCTTAAGATATCAACTATCAAAAATTAGGTATACATATCGTTTCTGGTGGCTTTGGTGACATTTTTATTCTGATCCAGGTCGCGTTTCAACCTAACTACAAGGGCTAGTAAAAAAATATAACACCCACTCTGCATGTCCAGCGGTAGTTCGTAGTGGCTTTGGCAAAATTATTTTTGGTCCATGCTACATCGCAACCTAACAACCTAAATTTGGAGATAGTATATCTCGAGAACTAAGCGAGACATTGAAAAAGAAAAATTTTATTTTTTACTTTCGATTTGTTTTCGTCGTGTTACATAAGCATCTACAGGGTGTCCAGAAAAGGACTCCCTGATTTCAAAATTAAATATCTCGAAAACAAAGATCGGTAGAGGAATGCAGTAAACGGTATGTTTATTGTGACAGCTGTAAGAAGTGTATACAGCAGTGTGAAATAATAGTTACAAAAGCTGCTAACAGATTGCGCTCTACAGCTCATATCAGCATACATAAGTGAAATAATCGTATGAAAACAATATTTGCAAACAATCACATCACAATGTTTTCAAAATGTTCACCATTGGCACTACCCTAAGCTTCGGATCACTATTTAGGCATTACGTATGGCGATTACAGCGCCATCTGTTAGGAGCTTTTGTAACTATTATTTCACACTGCTGTATACACTTCTTACAGCTGTCACAATAAACATACCGTTTACTGCATTCCTCTACCGATCTTTGTTTTCGAGATATTTAATTTTGAAATCAGGGAGTCCATTTCTGGACACCCTGTATCATCGGGGAAATTTTTCTTCTGAATCTAAACTCAAAACATCTCACTTTTGAAACAGTATATATGGAGAACTAAGCACGATATCAGAAGATTTTATTCTTCAGTTTTGATTTGTCTCGTCGAGCTACATAATACTCCATCATCAATTTGCGGTGCCACGGTGATCGTATTATCCCCTTGAAGTTTTTGTGCATATTCCTAGTGTTTTTAAGGAAATCTACCACCCTTCCTTCTGCGGCCCTTTACCCGACTTCACTCCAGTGCGCGGTGAAGGTCCCTTGCGTCGCTGTCACTATTTTCTTTACCCCATGTCTTCAACAAGCAGTGAAATGGAGGCAGGTAGAGAATAGTGGGGAGAGGAGGTCGCCATAATGGATTTCCTAAGAAACTGGAAGATGCACACACACCTCAAGGGGATTGTACGAGGCACCGCAATTTGATGATGGATTATTATGTAACTCGACGAGATAAATCAAACATGAAGAATACAATTTTTTAATATCCTACTTGATTCTCGTGATATACTGTCTTAAAAAGTATGTGTTTTCGGTTGAAATGTAGAAGAAAAATTTCTCCAAAGTCAACTTTGATATTGGATTCCTATGTAATGTGACGAGACAAATCGAAAGTAAAGAATAAAAAATTTCTATATCTCGCTTAGTTCTCGATATATACTGTTTCCAAATTGAGGTGGGTGGGTTGGAATGTGGTCTGAACCAAAAAATAATTTCGCCAAAGCCACAATGAAATACACGCTGGACATGCAAGAGTGGATGTTTCATTTTTTTACTACCGCTTGAGCTTAGATTGAAACGTGGCCTGTACCAGATTAAAAACGTCACCAAAGGCACTAGGAACTATACCTATAAGTTATAACTAAATTTTGATACTCTATATCTCGAGAACTAACGGAGATATCAAAAACTTTTACTCTTGATTTTCAATTTTTCTCGTCGAGTTACATTAGAATCAATCATCAAATTGCATCGCCATGGATATGATAGTGCTGCCCACCTCAACACATAAAATTAATTGCGAACTACATTTCGAGTAACAAGAGCATTGCCAATATCAGGATTTCTAGTTCACATTACACCAACAACTTTTTGACAGTACCATCGTCCTATCGAGAGCTATGAATTATCTTTTTCAACAGGCATTCTAAATCTATAATGATAGGCCATGCCGCTGCGGACGTCGCATTAATCATTTGAAGAACAGTAATTGCAATGTGATTAAATTATGAAATGATATTAGAGATTGTTTCCTATCTGACCTGTTTGTGCAACCGTATACAACACAAGCTGGCATTATCAAAGCTTTGAAACATTAGAGAATGAAATATTGTGAGCAGCAAATACAATGCTATAAGTCCGATGTACAGGGAAAAGCAATATGGCCAACGCGCATGCGCAGTAGGATCCAGGTTTATATAGGCGGCTTCATAGTTTTAGCGGTATTTCATCCCTCTCTTTTCTTTCCTACATGTGGGAATGTTATAGATCATGGAGGAAGAAATAATATGGAGACGACGCAAGCGACCTTCACCACGCAATCAAGTGAAGCCAGGCGGAGGAGGAGTGGGGAGGCATGGCCGGAGTGGAGGGGACATGGCCGCTTCCCAACAAACACGGGGAATATGTACAAAAACCTCAAGGGGACTCTAGGATAAACGTGACGCCGCAATCTGGTGATGGATTATTATGTAACTCGATGAGACAAATAAAAAATGAAGAATAAATTTTTTTGATATCCTGCTTAGTTTTCGAGATATTCTGTCTCAAATGTTAAATGGTTTTGGTTGAAATTCTGAAGAAAAAATTATTCAAAGTGAAATTTTATGATGAATTCTCATTTAAAAAGACGAGACAAATAAAAAATAAAGAGTAAAAATTTTCGATATTTCACCTAGTTCTCGAGATATACTGTATCAAAAGTGAGGTGTCTTCAGTTGAAATGCAGAACAAAAATTTCGCAAAAGTCAAATTTAATGATGGATTCTTATGTAATATGACGAAAAAAATCGATGATAAGGAATAAATGTTTTCGATATCTTTCTTAGTTTGGGGGATATACAACATCCAAATTGAGGGGATTAGGTTGGGATGCAGCCTGGACCAAGAATTAATTCTGTCAAAGCCACAATGATTACATGGTTGACATGCAGAATGGATATTTCAGTTTTATTACTACCACTTGTGGTTAGACTGAAATGTGTCCTAGACCAGAAAAAAAGTAAGAGGACCCACTCTAGGGATGAGCAACCCAGACATTTTGTAGGCTGGAACCAGAAATAAAATGTTTCCGCATAATTTATAGTTAGTATAAAGTGTATCAACAAAAAGTAAAGAGTGATAGTTTACTATAATGTATGGTTGGCATCATGCGGTGTTCTTTGAAGTAACTTCAAGCAAGTGTGCTCCAATCATAAATGCGATGATGAGTCACTGTATGAACAAGCATATACTTTTTTTTTTAACAAAATAACTTATCACGCAAGAAGAGCTCTACTTCAACTTGTGTTTAAAAGGGCAGAGACTTTATTATTACCTTTAAAAATAAAAGAGTCATTTCACAATTGTTGCTATTACAGGAATGTACAAGGAACTTTATGAGACAGAATTTGATTCATTATTTTCCTTTACTTCACATTCTTAATAATGAATTAACATGTGGTTAAAGGTAGGGACCGTGTACAAACTACATGGTCCGGTCCAGGGGGGGGGGGGGTGCTGAAAGGCTACGTTGGGCTATGGAGGGGGGGAGGGATTCCAAGCCAGGCCACGTAGCTTTCCTTTCATAAAATTTGTCACAGTTAAAATGAGGAACTGAATTCACAACAGCATGTGAATATTTATTGGTTTAATTCTAGATGGCGATACAGCTATAGCACCTTTCTGCCGCACGCAGCTATCAAAGAATTATCCGAATCACTTTTATGACATTTTTCTCCTGGTCCAGGCTGTATTTCAACCTAACCTCAACTGCTAGGAATAATAAAAAAAAGCTAGATCCCTGTACTGGCAGTAGGCCTAAAGTAGTTGTAGCAGTATCATGATCTAGAATTAAACCTATTTATTTCCCTCAGCTAATTATCTCCTTTTGTAATTTATAATAGTCTGACAAGAGAAAACAGTGCAAAATGTCTTCTGGAATTAAAAGGGGGAAATGGCTATTTAAAAAATTAATAAAACTCACAGCTTCTTACATAACAGTTAATTTCATCATCCATTGTCAGTATAATCAGCAACGTGACGAAAGAAATCTTAATAGTAAATTCACTGAATCGCGATGTAAAACACGCCCCTTTAAACACTTTTCAACACTCATCAAAAAATAATGCTAGTCTATTATGTGCAAAATAGCAAGGTTTGCTGATTTTCTACACTAAACGAAGAAAAATTTGAGAACAAAGTCATCCCATTGAGAGCTATGACTAAATATTTATAGACATACTCTAAAGTTTGCGATGTCTACCGCTCACTTCAACAACGATAATTACAATTCAACTTACTTATGAAATGATATTCCAGGTTCATTCCTGTCTGTCCTATTTGTGCAACACAAGATGGCATTTTGAAACACTTATACACATTACAAAATGAAATAATCACTGCATCTACTACAATGTGAACACCTCAATTGTTGGGAAGCGCCATATGGTCGCTGCCGGTGCTGCCGCCATGCGGCCTGCTTCACCGATTTAACGTCACTTCTCCTCCATATATTCCTTCCTCCATGTTATAGATGATATCAAAATTTGTTTTATTATCGTTGACACTGTATGATCGCTGTTCCAAAGACTGGTGAATAAACAAAAGACGTTTCTTATTGTGCCGAGAATCAAATGTGTTGTAGTTGTTAGCTTGTCGTGTTAGTTTAAAATTGTCGTGTTTTTACTGTTTCGTTTAATTTCAACCATAAACAATCACACTGTCGTGTAGTGCCATTGTTATTCTATATCTGAGATGATTAAAGTATATGCGAGACTTCCGGGGGGTGAAATAAAAACACATGAGGTGAGATGTAGTGTTGTAAGCGCATAGAATGTCGTTCGGAAATAGTTTTAGATTATGTGGTTTTTTGTTAGATTTCAATTCAACCAAAAGTATCCAATTCAACTGTGTTTGGTTGTTTTCTATTTTTAATACAAGTGGAATGTTAAAGTAGCTATGTTGGGGCCAGCATAAAATTAGTAAGTTGAATGTAACGCCACCCTTCCTTTCTTCCCTCTCCATCACCGCTTCTTTGGCCTTGCTCTGATACTGCAGAGTAGGGACATGTGTTTTCACCTTTACTGCAATGGAGCGCACACTCCATAGGAATTTCCCTACACATCCATTTTCTCTCTTTCCAATAACCGCCAATTTTTGTTCTCTACGAATGTCAATTTTATATTCGTTCAGCATTTTTGGTAAATTATTCCTGATATCTTTTGGTAATTTATTCCAATCCCTGACATCCATAATTACGAAAGAGAATTTTCTGGGTTAATTCTAGATCGCGATACCGCAACCACTAATTTTCGCGACGGGTACAACAACGATGTAAACAGAAATTGCTGCTGTTATTGATGACTTCATTGTTTACTGATGTGACATTCAATGCACGGACAGATAAATGTCACCTTACCTGTATGGAAAATACTGGTTTTCTCAGGCAGGACCAAACCTAATGTAATTTAGTTACAATTATTTTCAGTTAGTAATAATAGTTTTCAGCATTAGTGGTATCATTATTTAGAATTAAGGCTAAAGGTTTTCTGATGTATAGATTGTGTTGTTGGTACAGGGATCATATCAATGCACACTGTTTTGTTCCTGGCGGTTGTGGTTAGGTTGAAATGCAGCCTGTACCAGGAGAAAAGTTTCATAAAAGATATCAAAATGCTGTATTTGCATACAGCGAAAGCACTTGATCTCTATCGATTCAGCATAGTGAGATGTTTCCATCATTAAGTTATGGAAAATATTTTCCTAGCATTAATTTACTGTGACTTTTTGCAACAAAGATAAGATGAAATGTTAAGAACACATATTGCAGTTTTTTAAATGTTGTATCGGCAAAATAAATCTAACCAAATTTTTGAGAAGTTTCAAAAGGTTGAATTATTGCAACAAATTTTTTCCAGCAAATATTCGTTGAACCCTGTATCGTAAGTTTGAAATTTGTGACATTACCCTTCTTAAACAGTGCACTTAGTACTTCTAGGTTATTTTTAGGGTAAATTTTTACTGTACAAAATGTGGTTGTAGAAACATACTCACATGTCAAAAACCATTGCAGATCTGTTTCCTTTTATGATAGCTAGAAACTTAATTAAATTGAGCAATCATTGCCATCATTCTAATATGATTTTGGGTTTTTACAGATTGTCATTACAGAGGTACCACGGGATTACTGGAGATCGCGATTCCGCCAGGAGTTTGCATCAAAATACTGCAGTGGTCAAACGCAAGACTCCAATAGAAATTCTTTCCCAAGTACATTTAACGGTTTCATGCTGGTCCAGGCTGTATTACAACCTAATTTCTGCTTCAAAATAATGGTCCAGGCTGTATTATATCGTGATTAGTGCTTGAAAACAATACGTCTTGTGACTGACTACAGCAGTTTTCCAACGATATTATTGAATGTTGTTGTAGCGGAATCGCGATCTCCAATAGACCCAATACCACCATACCATCCACATAAACAATGATAGTATTTAAACTTTTGTATGATAGGGTAAAACTGGGATTACTGGAATCGAACGCAATGCACTACTAGAAACATTTTTGGAAGCACGTTTAATGGTATCATACTGGTCCAGGATGTATTACAACCTAATTTCTGCTTGAAAATAATATGTATTGCGACTGACCACAGCAGTACTATGATGTCAGTAGTGAATGTGTTACAACAGAATTGTGATCTTCATTAGACTTGTAAAACCATATTGTGTTTATCAATGGATATTTACACAGAAAAATGCTGTTTCTGTGGTGGAACTTAAGGGTTGACTCCAGCATGTAACATTCCTGTCCAGTTTCCCACACCACTATGCTTATCTCAACCAACAGACAACATTCCTCCATTATTGTTATATGCTGTAGGCACGTGTTAATTTGTTCGAATTAAATAATCGAATTAACTGATTTCTGTTATGTCTTTATCTGCTAAATGAAATGCCAGTATCTCCTTTCTTAGACATATTTTTAACATCCTAAATTTCTGAAGGTGTGTCTTCCTCAACTGAATGTTCAGTATTGGTGCTATCTCTTTCTGTTGTGTCTTAGGATAGAACAGGAAGCAACTACTCTGGTTAAATGCACTGACTTCAGAAAACATTTCGATTGTAACCTGAATGGAAATGAACTGAAACAATTTCTGGCATCTTATTTGATGGCTTATAATCTCCAATGGCTAAGTTGTATGCTGACATAGCCTAATTCATTTCAAAATTGTGATGGATTTCCTGTGCACCAATACTTTGAAATTCAGTTTATGCTTCCATACCTATTAGCTTAATTCCTCCACTTGAGATTGCAGGATTGAATTCTGGGACTGCATGTTTTAATTTAATTGGTTTAGGAAGACCATAACTGATCCCAAATTTGCTGCCTCTTGTTGCATATGAGCTTTAAACTTACCTGCATTGTCTGAAGCAAAATGAGTCGCCATAGTTTCATAATTTTCTGGGCTAATTGGCGGACCTGCTAGCTCTATTGCTGCCATTTCTCCCTGTTTAGCTGAGTTGTCCCTCAGATCCATGCTGATATTACTACTTGTTTGCCACACGTACAGGAATAATTATGAAATTCATGGAAACAAAAAAATCGCCAGATGAAAAGAGAAAACATAGTTAATCAATACATGACTGAACAAAATATTGGACAACATAGTAAGATAGAATGAGGATAAAAAAAATGAAATCTACATAGAGATGCTGGGCCCTGCTAAGCTTCAAACTCTATACGAAGTATTCACAAAATAAACTACATAGCAAATGAGCACAACATTTACTGCGCCATTCGATGAAACAATGCTCGCCATCTGAAAATGAGTCATAACAACACATCTTTATACATGGATAATGTTTAAATATTCTCACAAAGTGAGAGAGATAAATTTTGCAAACCAATAATCAAAATTAAATCTTGTATTTATTCAGAAATAGTAGAAACTGAACAGTCGGCTCTGATCTATCGCTTATACTATTTACGTACAATCGTGTATCCAAACGGACTTTTAAAATGTGAATTCCGATTGGAAATCTAGCCACGAGTTGGAGGCTTATGAAATGTTGTACTTACGTGGTGAAAGTAATCATTTACAGGATTAATTATTACTGCTATTACTAATTATTATTTCTATACTTGACCTGACCAAATTTGCACATTAAAAATGGCCCAGAGTATAGAAGTCTGCAAATGACATCTCAGGGATAACTTTAAACATCAAAAATGAAAGGTTTGCAGTGTCTTTACAGATTTTAGCAGGTGGCAAATTACGGTATTTAAAGGACAGAAATCTTTTACAATTGATTTGAATCGAGTGATAAGAGCTGGTGGTTCATTACTGTACACATTGTATACCTCTCTCGTCATTACTGCATGATATCTTGAAGAAGCAATGTATTGTGATTGAGCATGGTGGGTAGTGGTTAACGCTCTGGCCTTGCATTCGAGAGGACATTGGTTCGAATCCCCATCTGGGCATCCAGATTTGGGTTTTCCATGGTTTCCCCAAATCACTCTAGGCCAGGGGTGGCCAACCTAAATGGTCTTGCGGGCCACTTTGTAAGTGCATCATAACTCCGCAGGTCGCATATAAAATTATATATCCCCACTAGAGACATTTTTTGGAGTGAAAAATTGCAACTTGAGTTGTTATTGTGTTTACTATTATTCTTTCATGTAAACATAGATAATACAATGATAATGATACCAACCACACATTGTAAAGAAATATATAACACTAAAAATGAAATATAAATAATATTTTGTGGAAGTGTGATGAATCTCGCGGGCTGGAAAAATGTTCAAGGCGGGCCGTGGCTTGGCCACCCCTGCTCTAGGCGACTGCTGGGATGTTTCCCACAAAAGGCCATTGCTGAATTCCTTCCTGCTCCTTGTCCCCCATCCTTTCTCGCCTCTTATGACGTTGACAAGGTGTAAAGCCTTAAACAAAAAAGAAATTATCTTTCCCAGCAGAACGCTTAGCTTACACAGACCAGCTGACCACAAGATGTTCGTTGTTTGGCAGTGTGTCTAGTCATTACAGCTTTGTAATGGACATCTCAAAATTGCCAGAGACTTAATACTCTCTCTCCCCTTGATGTAGCAGATCTACTGGCGATTCTAAGAACTGCCAGAACCTCCACCTATTGAGCCACTTCACAGGCCCTCTCTCTTCTCCATATAAAACAAAAAATTAACTTCACTTATGATTGACTAAAAAATGTAATATGGTTTAAGCATGCTTCTCAATATCTGGGCGGCCCAGCATCCTCTCAGAAACGTTGTGACATTAGCGTGTATCAACAGCTCTAATCTACTTTAAGTAGAGTATATTCTCTTTGATGACTGAGTAGTTCACCATGTATGCAGTATTTAACACAGTGCCGTGGATATTACAAAGAAGAATCAGGAGTAATATTCTATGAGTCAATTAGTGAAGAAGTGGTGGGGGGAAGGTAAAAGTAACAATAAGGAAAAACGGTGAACTTTGTGCCTGGTCTCAATGTATACGTTATGATTCAACAGATCAAGCTTCCACTTACCACTTCCGTAAAACATACAGCAGTGATTTTCAGATGTTCTTAGTGGATATGTATTCCTAGTAAATAACTTCAGTTTATGGCCAGACGTAAATATGTATTGGGAACAATAATAATGAATAAAAGCTTGTTCATATATGCTATTTCTAAGTGTTTGATGTGTTACTCCCAAGTCCCTTACAGTCTGAATTGATAAAGCTTGCAATACAAACAAGATTTAATCTATCTTGGCTATTGACTTGGCAACTGGGTCATTTAAATAACAAATTTTGATGCTTATCAAAATTTAGGTACATTAAACAAAAGGCTTTCTCAAACATTTACTGAGCAACTAAAACACAAGATATCCCGGCTTTTAAAATCACAGACATTTGACAACGTATTCTTAAATATTGTACTAGGCTTACACGTACTTAAAAGAAACCACCCCTGAAGTTTTTTCTCCTTCCCAAAATCAACTTTATCAATATAACAAGTCTGACACTGAAAATAGAAATCCACTTGGCTTCCTTTCATAGTTGTTGATACTGCACCAGTAGCTTTCAAAAGGGGGGTGAGCACCTCACCCCACTAAACTACAGAGATAGTTTTTTATATTGACACCCCATAAAGTCTTGGTTCTGCAAACAGTCTTTTCCTAAAAGCCTTCATCCATAAATAATTCTTTGGCAGGTGTTTGGCATTACTGCAGATGTATCCATTACCTCACCTTCACTGTAAAAGATTTCTACACAGTCTGCTGGAGATCACTGTAATTACCATGTTTCAAAATTCAATTATGCTCTATAAACACTGTTTGACAAACTTTCTTATCAAACATTATTATTTGCAATTTCCTTGGCAAAATCTGTCGAGGTTAAAATCCCGCACTACACACTAAAGATTTGTAACACATGCGCTATAGTTATTACATTAATCAAATTTATTCTTAAGTGTGACAATGTAGTGTCAAACCCCCGATACACTTCAATATGCTGTCGTCAATTCTGGGTGCCATTGACCTACTCTACGCTGGAATTGTTGGATACACATAGAGCAATTTGTTCTCTTGAAAATGTGAAGTGTTATGAAATTTTGAAAGTGGCAGTGTTGTTTTCTCTTCTGTTTCTATGTCTTGGGAATAATAATTAAAGTATTTTTATCTACTTAATAATTACAGTAACTTGACTGAGGAGTAAACTATTCCTAAAGCTACGTTTACATCTGGCACAAATTCAGAACATGTATTGGGATTTGTATCAGAACTTGTATTGACACATGTGTCGGAACATGTCTGAGGCCTTCATTGACTTGTATGAGTATGAACCTAGCATTTACATCAGTATACACAAGAATCAAAACCTGCTTGATACTTGTGTACACTGATGTGCTATTAAATGTCATTATTTTCATTTGAATTGTCAAAGCATTAAAAAGTCACCTGATGAGGAAATTTTTTTAAGTCTCTGTGCTTACATGATACTGAAAATAGAAAAGGAAACGTAGATGGTGGCAAAAAAAAAAATACAACCATATCTAGTCTTGTATCTGGGCGTGAATGAGATACATGTCATAGTCAAAGGTGAAATGAGCTTATACAAAATGTATGAGTTACTTGTATGAGATACTCCAATATTTACCAAATGTATGAGCAGTTTGTGTGAGGTAAAGTGCCGCGACTTGTCAAATGTACAAATCTCGATACAAGTTCCAGCACAAGTATCCAAGTGTGAACGTAGCTTAGTGAAGCCTGATGATAACCTTGTGGGGGTGTCAAGTAACTGAAGGAATAAGTGATTATGAAGCAGTTCTGATGGATAATATTTGAGGATTCAGTGAACCACAGCCAAAATTGAAGGGGGAAATAGTTACAGGTATAAAAAAAGCACAGATTTTGAACTCGAAGAGAGATTTCAGAGAACGTTTCAGCAGTTGGAAGGAAGGCACAAGTACAGTAAAGGTGGGAAGAGTTCAAGGAGATGTCAGGAAGGGGGGAAGAAATATTTATTCCAAAACAGAAAATAAAGAGAAGTAGTGAACCTGTATACTATAATAGAGAGGTGAGGAAGTTAAAGAGGTTGGTAAGAAAAGAACAGAGTTGAGACAGCAGGGTAGTAGGGAATATTTAATACAACTAAACAAGGACTTAATAATAGCTAAGAAGGTGGCTAAAGATGGGTTTGTGAAGAGTATTGTCAGTGCATGGGGACCATTGACTGATGCACCGAGAAATTTCTATGGCTATGTTAGAAAACTGAGGGGTTGAGAGGGTGTTGAGATAGATATGGATGGAGAAGTAGTTACTGAGGATTTGAAAAAGGCACAGAGTTTAAGTAACTGGTTTAGTGAGACCATTAGGGAAATGAATCAGAAACAGGAGGGTCTAAATTGGATAACGAGCTTAACAAAACAATTATACCAAAAAATTTGAAATTCATCCTGAGGATATCATGAATTAACTAAGAAATCTGGAAAAAAAAGACACATAAAAGGGCTGATGCAGATAATATTACTACATACGTCTTAAAGATAGCAGGATGTGCCATTTTACCTTATATTGAAATATTATTTAAATTAAGTCTGGATACTTGCTGCTTACCAGAGGAATGGAAAAGTGCGTAGTAGTGCCGGTACATAAAGGAGGGATAAGAAATAGAGTAAAAAATTATAGGCCAATTCGTTTGACGTCAGTGGTAGGTAAATTAATGGTGAGATTGATATGCAACCACAACTGAAATATATGTGAGGAGCGTAAGTGGTGGAGCGTAAGTGGTTTTCAACTAGGCAACATGGCTTTAGGCAAGGTCATTCACGTGAATCTCAATTGGTGGGATATATGAAAGATATTTCGGATGAAATGGACAAGGGAGGCCAAATTGATAGTGCAGTACTAGCTAGATCTTTCAAAGGCTTTTGACATAGTGAGCCAAAAAATAAGGTAAAAACTATTGGAGTGGATGAGAAAGTGATTTGCTGGGTAGAAGAATTTTTAAAAGGTAGAAAACAAAAAGTTAGAGTAGGAAATGCAGTATCAAAAAAAGTGGAAGTAAAAATGGGAGTGCTACAGGGTAGTGTATTGGGACCATTGCCATTCATTAGTCTAATGTATAATTGTGTTGATGGTTTAATATTAGAAATTAGATTGTCCGCAGATGACATAATGCTATATAAAGGGATCAAAGCAGTAGAGGACTGTAAACAGCTGCTGGATGATCTGGACAGGATATCTAGTTGGGTTGGTTAACATGGGATGAAGATAACTTCAAAGTAGAGTCAGCTTATTAGATATTAAGATAAAAAACTAATGTTTTATCATGATGATAGTGTGGGGAAAGAATTGCTTGTTGAAGACTTGAAATGTAAATATCTTGGCATTACATTTGATAAGCTTAACTAGGCAGGACACATTGGACAGGTAGTAGGAAAAGGTTTCAAAATTATCCACTTTTTGTAGAGAGTGATGAGGGGCTGTATGAGAGAATTAAAGGAATTTGGTTACAAAACTTTAGTCAGACTATTGCTTGAATATGGTAGTGTAGTATGGGACTCATATTTTGAGTATCAAATGCAGGCATTGTAGAGGGTGCAAAGATGGGCTGCTGGATTTGTTTCTGGAAATTACCACAGAATGCAATCAGTAACAGATATGATAAAAGAGCTAGATTGGGCTTCATTGGAAGACAGAAGGAGGGTAAAAAGAGTCATGTGAGTGTACAAGGCGTATATTGGTGATGAGGTATGGAAAGATATGGGTGTAAGAATTAAAATTAAAGCATGGATGGGAAAAGATGACCCTGACCACAAGCTGACAATGGTGTAGGAAGATTCTCTTTTTTAGGTAAGAGTGTCAGGGATTGGAATAAGTTACCAAGTGAAATGATGAATAATTTACCAAAAATATTGAAAGAATCTAAAGCTGAAATTTGTAGAGGGCAAATGTAGGTGAGTGCAGGAAAGGGGGAAGAAGGGTGTGTAGGGAAATTGTCACTGGAACGTGCGCTCTATTGCAATTAAATTAAATACAGATAAGGTGAACTGGAGTATCATACAAAGCTGTAAAAACACTCCCAGGTGCTGGTATGTACTCTAACCGTAATTTGATAGTAATGAAATGAAAATTGAAATTCAATATATAAAGGAAGTAACACTGCCCAGAATCACATAAAGTAAGAAATATAAAGTAACTTTCAAAGGAAACAGAAATTTGCAGCCTCTAATAGCATTGTAAAGGTCCAAATATTATTATTATGGGTATGAGAATAAATGTTGTAAGATTGATTCATGAACATTCGAGAGAGCTGCTCCACTTATGCGCACAGCCGATGCGGCGTCAAGCGCTGATCTGCACATTCCACGCGCGTGCCGCAGAGCAATGGCCTAGCCAGTGTCAGTAACTTGATAGTATTTAAAGGGAGATGCCATATTGCCTCGCTCCTTGCAGTTCAGTTGACCAACGGACTAACACGATGTAGCAAGGTAATAGTTGCGAGTCAGTCTGCTGCCGCATGGCAGTAGGACTTAGTCTGTTCTAGTCTTCATGTAGCTAATTAGTATTACATTCTGTTCTATAGCTCGTCTGTCTTAAGTTCCAGCATCATCAAGCATTCCTAAATTCATAGTTTAACTTATAAGTTGAGTCTCGTGCATCTCTGTTTTATAATGTTCGCATTGGGTTTTAATTAGTTATGAACAGTCTTGACAGTTATCATTGTTTCCAAGTCATGCCATAGTTAAATCAGTATCTCACGTCAGATGAAGACTTCGTTCCATTATTGTCGATACCATATTGGTAAATCTGGAAGCTACTGCGCGTGTTATTCCTCCCGTCATAACTTAGTTGGAAATGCGGACGCATGTATTATTTTTCGGTATCTAATGAATAAATACTCTCATTCAACCCATTCTGCTGGTGTTCCCCAATCATTTATCAGTCGTTAGAGTAAGTTACTCAGTTGTTTCAGGTAGGTATAATGTATATGATGTGAGTAATATGTCCCCAAGTTAAGAAGTACATGTTTATCTATTGCTAACAGTAATGTTAGCCTTCATTTACTACTAATTAAGGCAGTTGGCGAATCTGCTTCACTAAACTCGCCTGGTGTCAGACTGACGATTAAATATAATTCTGTATTAATCTGCCCACTTGATAGTTGCTCAATCTAATAATATCATAAAACGCCCACAAAGTGAAGGACCACTGTAACCACGACCAATCCTTTACAGCATGTCTAAAAAATTCAACTGAAGAAAAACAGAATACATTGTAGACGAGCATAATCAAAGTTGGTAAAAGATTGGGTGTAAGAAAAGAAGCTTGTTATTGCAGAAGAAATTTTGAAGATCCTGAAAATTTGATAGTAATACTAGTTTAAAGGGGGCAAAGTAACAAATAAAAATTAAAGCAACTTTCTGTTATGTTTCAAATAAATCCAACAGATATTAGTTTGGTGGAGGTGTTTCTATGTTGCAGGAAGTAGAGGTTTAAAGATGGACAAATTACTTTATGAAATCTCCGTTCGTAATGTATTAAATCTATTATTCACATTGAAAATTTGAAATTGACTTAATAAACTTCTTGTAATACAATGTCAGAGTGGGTGTAATCTTGCAAATCAACATGTAGTCCATGCATACTGTAAAAATTTCTTATTTATGTACCATAATTAATCGAATGTGACATTGATTTATGGAAAGATCTTTGCTTCCCAATGAAGCCATGCTTGTTGGCTTTTTAATAATTCCAAGTATCATTTTCAGGTATAAAAACTTAAAAGTTTTTTGCAGTGCAATGAACTTTATTGAAACATGCACACAGTGTATTTTTTGTTTTTTTTTTGTGTTTTGTTTATAAAGAAGTTCACAGTAGTGGGCAGTCATATCTGAAAAAATATGTGTGTATGAAATGCAACAACTTGTTTAATAAATGTATGAATTCATTGGTAGACAGGCCCATTCAATTTTAGATGGCAAAAAATGTAAAGCTGTAATGAAAATAATGATGAAACACTGTTGTTGTGAAGTGTTGCATAATGCTTCCTGGTCAGTACATTTTTTTTTTCTTTCATGTTATGTTGTCTTACCCATGTTCCTCATTGTTTCTCACATATGCATTATCATGAAACTCACATCATCTTTATATTTACTGCCTGCTGCTACTTATTAGTGGTGGAGTTTTCAGCTCTTTTCATTCTCTTCTGCTGCACTAATATGAGATATATATCTAATAATTTGTTGCTTTAACGTAAAGTTTTCGATAGTTATAAATAATATAGCAATGGCACTTTAATATTGTCTACTGTGTGCACTTTCCTGGGTCAGTGTATGTATATTTACTGTACTCTCATTCAGACAATACTATAAAGTTTATGAATTTATTTCAGTTGCCTCCCGAAGCATCCCTTATAAAACTGAAAGAAGCAATTGAGGAGTCCAGTGGTATTCCTGCAGAGAGACAAAGGATCATTTACAGAGGTGTTGCAATAACAGGTATATAATGATTGTTCTTATCATTAAAAAAGTCATGAATGCAGTTGTAAATATTTGAAGGATTTTTTAAAAGTAAGAGTACACATTTTCATTGTATTAGTTGCAAAATGACACAATGAGTGGGATAAAACAAGAAAAGTAAATACTTTTATATATATATATATATATATATATATATATATATAATGGAGCACTACTCAAAAGGCAATATTACAAAATGTTTTCTTCTTATTTTATACAGCAGAGCAGCACCAGTTTCTTAAATCACAGAAAAAATACAGTAGTAACTAGATATATGCATGCTGTACAAGGTGATTAGTGATTCTTGTCACAGAGTCTGGTGGGTGATGACAATGTGGTTATTTGAGAGACCATAGTCGTGGATCCTAAAATTTCCTTACAGATTTTAGTTTTTGTGGTTTCTTGAAATCATTATAGTTGAACCTATGGATTGGGGTGCAGGCTTTGATTGTTGAGACAATATCTTGATGGACTTTCTTTTGAAGTTATTTCAGAAATTCACAAATGAATTTTCAACAAACTGAAGCCAATATTTGTCACAAGTTTCAAAATTACCTCACTAACTGAATGAAAAAAAGTCTTATAGTATTGTTGAAAGTGGTCAATTTCTGCCTCAGTGGTTCTATAAGTAAACTTGTCAATGAAATGTTATTTTATTTAATTTATTTAGATATACATCTTTCCTTGGTTTCTGGCATGTGATTTTTTTACTTTTTGCCATGAAATTTTCTTGTAAGGAAAAATAAATATTGAAGACAGTGTAAAATTCTATTCTCACCTGTAAATGATGTGGAACCATTTCTTATTATATTTATTTGAAGGCTTATTTCAGTAATCACTTTGTGAAGTCTATTTAGGTCAATCAGTAGGGGCACACTATATCCTTTAAACATTAAAACCACATAGAAAACAGGTTTCTTTACCTAATAACATGGTACTATAAATGTTAAGAGTGAAAGTCTGTATTTAAAAAATGTATTTTTAGAGAATATTAATTATTTTGTAGCCCATTTTCAGCTTCATACTAGCATAAAGTTTACATGGTTTGCATACAGGTTGTTCCTTGTAAAATATTTCTTATTATGCAAAAATCATTATAGTAGCCTCCAGGAACCATCAGATTGGATCAGAATGATGATTGCTGAGACACTGCCTGATCTTGAATGTTGGAAAGGAAAAATACGTATGCTGCGTTTGATAATGTTGCCGACCCCAGTTGTGGCATCAGGTTATGTTTGTGATTGGGCATGTGTGTGGATGGGAGGATGGCTGCCACGTGGGTTCTATGGGGTGTTTCCTACGATGCCCTATGAATTGCGCCAATTATCTTCATGAATCTTCTGCTCTTGAGTTCTTGTTCTTTGGACGTATCCTCTTCTTCTCTTGTACTGCTAAATAAACATGAGCATTGAGGGTAAACTTGCATCTAGGAGAGGGAGCGGACAACTAAGAGTTACTTGAATGAAACAATCTCTTCTGGAAACCTCATTTAATCCATACTAAACCATAAACCATCTACAGCTGATGATGTTCAAGATAGAGAGGTATTCCGTAACCCGTGATACTGATCCTAGGGATAAAACTTAGCCCTATAATTCACAACTAACAGAGAAAGGTAAGGTTGGTGCAGCGACTATCTATCTATTCCGAGGCCTAGCTGGTAACTTGTTGCCCGACAGTGAAGTAGTGAGAGTGATCAGTGTATCCTGACTTGCTGGTAAAGTATTGGCTTGCATGCTCAGCACCACACATGTAACTTGCAACCTGGAGTGTCGAACAAACGGGACGTGCTAACTTGACATCTGGCTGCAATGAAACATAACAAACTTACATGACTTCAATACTAAAATGTTATACTAAATAACGTCCCATCACAATGTCATCAATATTTGGGAAGAAAGAAATCCTATGAAGATAGTTATAATATTGATTAAATACATGCGGACATTGAGCATGTATTCATTTGTTTTCAAAAATCTTTATGGTGGACAGTAGTTCATTAATTAAGAAGCATGGGCACAGAAATTTCCCATATTCTGTTTTATCTATCACCAGAAAAATATTTCAGTTTTTACATTTGTGCTCTTTCATTCATACTTCTTTTTGAAGGGAGTAATGTGTGGTTATGTTTATTATGCTCCTAACATTAGTGTTACTTCCCATTTTCATCGTATTACTTGAAGAATTTTTTAAAAAAAGTTTCATGCTGAATATTGGTAAACACCGCAGGTGGGCACAGTTAACTTCGTTAATCATTATTCCGCTACTTAAAAAGTTAACTTCGATAATCGTTAAAGTGTTAAATGTTTATAAATTTAATGCAAGTTAAAGTTATCCGTTAAAAGTTAACTAGTCAAAAGTTGTACTGATGTATTAGTATTATAGTACGGTAGGTATAACTGCTCTCTATCTCAAGGTGTTATGTACCATGATGCAAGTGTGGATTTATTTATAAAAATTAACAAATTGTGGTTACGCTATTGCCACAACAACAAAGTGGTATTCCTGTCCGTTTTTATCTTTGTTGAGACTGTGATCAACATAACACTTGCAAATTGTCTTACGAGAGACAATTAAGGTACTCGTGACTTTATAAAAGAAAAAGTAGTAAAAAAAACAACAACAAAAAAACAAAAACATGAATGCAGAATGAAAAGCAACAATATTATAGAAAACAAGTTGGACTGGGTCACCTGAATATGTGAAATTTGCGGCCAACCTAAAATCTACGACCAATGCCTGTTACGGTTACCTTTGTGTCACGGCCTACCTGTGACCTAATGGCCCCTTTAGACGACCCGGCCTGGTTTCACTAAATCATGGCCTGCATGTTTTTACGTGAACAAATAGAACGGAAGTTAGTCAGCGACATCCTTTTACATTACACGGCTGAAACTGCCAAACTAGCTTCTACTTTTTTTTTTGTCATAGCACATTTTCTTTCATAACATAATGATCTCTTATGTATGGCAGGGGTGTTGTCTTGCAACTTTTAATTGTTAACGATGTTTACAAATTAATACACCTCATTACAGATAATAATGTTGATTTATCAATAAGATAGGTTATGAAGCTTTTTAGTTTATTTACGTTTGCAGAATTCACAATATAAAACAGTCACGCCGCCGGCGTTACGCCGCTGCCGGCTGAAAATGCTCGGCGCGCCGCCGCCAAGCGCCCACTACTACACTGAACATACGAGCAGCGCTGCTAGTACAGCCAACTTATATTATACCGCTGTCTCTTTGAAATTATACAGAATGAAACCAAATTATACAAAGGGGTCATCCATTGATTACATACATGAGTGAAAGTGCTGGGAACAAAAAAAGTCCACGAAAAGTAAACAATGTATACATTGATAAATTTTGAATAACAAAAAGGAAATAGATATGCAGGAAGCAGGTTGCCAACTCAATGAAACAAAGGGCAAACACTTTCAAAAAGGTGCTGGAATGTACTTTACTTTTAAGTGCTCATTTTTGTATCCCTCATTTTTGTATCCAATTATACAAGGCAATCTGTTATACAAACAGGATACAAGAGGTAACCAAATTATACAAGTTTTGTATCCAATTATACAATCTGGCAGCCCTGCATATGAGTGGTGGCGTGGCGCACAGTTCAAACAAACGAAAAGACGTCAACAACCTATGTAACGGACTAAAGTTAATGGAAGTCCAATTTAACGGAAGTTAAGAAGACCGTTAATGATTTTTTAGGCTAACTTAAAAGTTAAATTTTCGCAATTTTTTTAACTTCGTTAATTAACGATTAACGGATTAACTGTTTTGTGCCCAGCTGTGGTAAACACTGTCATTTATGGTAAAGTTTCAAAATAGGATGCTTCTTCCTTGTACATTTTTCCTTGGTTATTTTGCTACCCTTATTTTCATTGATAATGAAGGCTTATTGCACATTACATTCATTTTGTTTACTCTGCAATTAATGCAGAGAAACCAATGTTGCGTCTAACATTTTTAATCTAGAGAGTAATCTCTAGCTCTAAACTGGTTCAGGAATGCTTGGCATTGTAAGAAGGATTGAGCCATTTGGCTAGGGAGGTATGTACACACCAAAGCTTACTCCATGATTGATGCCAAATGCCCCGATCTTTCTTACACGGATAAGGTTTTAAAACAAAATGTTGTACGTATTGTTGGTCTTGTGTGTTGAATACTCATTGCAGCCTCCAACTTTGGTTAGTGTTGTATTATTTTCCCTATCCTTTGCTATTTATATTGCCTAAACACCATTTCCCTTTTTTTTTTTAGTATCATTACTATTGCCTGGTGGTCATATTTTGTGTTTGTCCCATATGTTCCTACCTCATGTTATATTACTTTATCTTTTCGTCTTTTTGTGTTGTGTCTAGCTGTTTATACTTTTTTGCATTGCTTTGTTTGTCCTGAGGTTCCAGCCACTTGGTTTATTTATTTCCGGTGTCAGAACACAACCCGACAGTAGCCCATGTGTGTCACTTTTATTTTTCTTTATATAAAAGTCCCTCCATTTTCCTGCTATTGTCTAAATTCTTTCAATTACCTCATAAATATTTTCCTTTCAAAACCCCTTTTCTGTCGTTACACAAATTTCAGAATATTTCTATTTGAGAGTCGGTTTTTCGTATATATATTTCCCCCAATTTTTGTTTTTTGTCTACACTCGCCGTCTGTTTACTTGCAGTGCCAGAACACAATTCAATAACACTTCACGTGGCCTTGAATTAGTGATACATATTATTTATTTTTTCCTGCTTATTTTTGTTTTCTCTCTAGATTTACCTACAGATGCCTTACTGGTGTTCGTTTATTTACTTAGACATTTTTCACTCTCACAATTTCCCTCTTCATAATTTCTGGTTGCACTCACCATTTTCGGCATTGCAAGAAATTTTTTCTTCCTTCGATAATTGTTCTGTCATCTTTATCGACCACATATCTCAGTAGGTGGTTACTTTTCCACTCCTCATCAGTGTTCTATTATTATTAGTGACTGACCGAATATTCGATTTTGGTTTCGGCCAAAAAAATCTAGTTTAGGCCACAGTTTCACTTTCTGACAAAAAATAGGCTGAAACTATTAACTCGGATTTATTTGTGATGAGAATTATGTAAAAGTAAAAAGAGGTTATGTTTGATTCACAGATTATTTACTTTCATTTTTAGGTAATTCTTGATAGATTACACTTTGTACCCATATTTTAATTTTAACCACCCAGACAACTACCTGCTGTGTGACCTTCAGTAACTTTATTTTAACAGTGAGAAACCGGCTATAGCTTGTACAAATTAAGTTGTCACCTTGGCCCCTATCCCGCGTAATGCGCGAGGTGCCTAGTAAATTTGGACGGGTAGTACGTGCAAATTTCCATTTCTAATTGGAATTCATATTTACTTGAATTGATTTTCCTGATTTAGAATGAATGCCATATGCCTGCTTTATTATAGAGGTTATATTTTATGTGATCTGTGAGGTATTATGTATTTTTCTTACAATATTTTCTTTCAAGTAAAAATAACGCAAAAAGAAAAAGAGAAAAAAAACCTATAAGGTAGTTTTTTGGAAAAAATCTACAGATTCATTTAAAGATGTTTGCAAAATTTATAACAAATCATGTCCATTGGTAAGAAACAAACCCCCTCCCCCCCCCAAAAAAAAACATCGTATTGGAATAAAGCAACATTTATCAAAGTTTCATTGGGCGATACACAGGCAGGTCTTAAGATGACAGTCAGTGATAGACGAATTGAAGAACTATTTAAATGAAGCTAAATTAAAGCAAATGGGTTCAAAGATCTCGCTGCAAGTATTCAGTACTGACCAACCAAATCTTGTTCAGTCAACGATCTCGAGTTTGACCTCTTAATCTAAACTTGTACAATGGGCTGATAATCATGAAATTGCAAAAAGGATTGACGAGGCAATAATGACATGATAATTGAGGACGTGCTACCTTATGCTTTGGTGGAAGGCAAAGCTTTGCGGCAACTCAATTTCACTGATCCCCACACAGCTCACAAATATCGGATGAAATCTGAAAAATATTTTATAACATCACTGATGCCACAAACGTGTGAGAAAATTAAGACTAAAAGATCTTAAAAGGCTAATGGGTGAATGCTATCACTGATATCTGGAACAACTTCAGAGTTTTACAGCTTATTTTATCGTAAATCATTTACACCTAAAAGTTATGCTGGGTGCTTGCGTGCTGGAACAGGATCATACCTTTAAATACATTGGGCAAAAATTTCTAGAGATCGTAAATAAATGGAGTTTAAATGACAAGACTTTTCCGATCCTAGGTGACAGTGCAGCAAACATGGTTTGCTTCATGCATAGTCAATATGAATCTATAGTTTGTGTGGCACACACACTGCAGTTGGTGATAAAACACTCACTATTTTCAGATGAAGAAACCAAAGACTTATTTTAAAAAAATGGAGAAAAATCGTAGGCCATTTCAACCACAATGACCAAGGAACCGGAAAATTTACAGAATGTCAAAAACAATGCGGACTGCCAGAACATTCTTTGTTGCAATTGGTTGATGTGAGGAGGAGCAGCATATACTTGTTGTTACAAAAGCTTTTAGAGCAAATCAATGTAGTCAACTTGTACAGTGTCGAATTTGGGAAGATTGACATTTTTTTCTCTAGTGAATGTGCGTTGTAAAGAATCTCACAGACGTATTGATATATTTGATTTATAAACCGCAAGCTCGATCCAAAAACGAAGATGACTCGCTGTACAAGTCATTGAACATCAAATTCTCTTTTTTAAAAAGATACCCTTCATTGATTGCTGCAACAATATTTTACCAAAGAATTAAATTGAAATATCTAAAGTCCGATGAAGTGGATGTTGCAGCGTCAGAAATAATATCTTTTTTGACAGAGTACAGTCCGCCGGCGGAGAAAATGTTCCCTCAGTTTTTAAAGAACTGATCTTGCCACCCTCAAATATACAGCAAGAAAAGGAGAGTCTTTGAGATACACATGATAATACTCCTAATCAGGTGGAGACAACTAGATCTGAAGATAAAAAAAATAATTATCAGCTTGGTATATTAATAATTCCATGTAGTCGTAATGATTTGGTGAAAGTGTTTCTTTTGGCTGTGCTTTTGTCTCTGTAACAGCCACCTTAACTTAACCCAGCAATCCTACCTGGTATGGGGGACCTACAGTTTAACGTGAAATGCAAACCACGGAAATGTTTTGGCGTACTTCACATTACACAGCAAGTTGTGCCATAGGTGAAGGTCAGGTAAAGAGCCTATGAAAATCCCCGCTTAGACAGGTATTTGAACCGGGGACCATTCGATTCCCAGTCAGATACCTTAACCACTGAGCCACCAGACCGATCCAACATCTTCTTGGTGAAAATGTGGAAAGACTGCTTTTCTTAGGTGAGTCCTTCTGTTAGGAAACTTCTGTTACAGCAAAAGAAAGTCTTCATAGAATTTTCTGCTATAGCAGTGAAAGACTACGTTGTCGTTCCAAAATGCAATAAATGTTTGGATTTAGGACACGTCAGTAAGCATTGTAAGAAGAACAATAGTTCTTGTTCACACTGTGGAGAAGAGAACCACCAAAGGGATCAGTGCAAGAAAAGTTCTCAACCTTCAATATGCATACCGTGTAACAGACGGGGAAAAAGCTGCAACAAGAAGGGCAAAGAGTGTCCTACCTACCAATTACTCCTACAACGAGCTGAAAACAGGACTGATTATGGATAGTTTAATACAAGGAATAGATATGGGAAACGACATATACTCTCAACTGGCTAATGTAATTAGGAAAATAGTTGAGGATGTAGTTGGGAAGCAGACTACAAAAACGAAAGGAAACCCCCCTTCAAGACAAAAATGAAATGCAAAAAGGGCTGACTGCTTCAGAGAGAAACTAAAAATGGAGAAGAATCGTAAGAAACAAGATGTTGGAACGCAGACGGACGACCACTTATTACAGATTAACGAAATCTCTTCTAGTTCCGCCAGTCATCCCCGGAACCCTTATGTCAAAAGGATTGGTCGGGGTCGAATACAGACAGACCAAATTGGGTTGAACATTACTCACGACTTGTAGCGAGTCCAAAATTGGTGGAACAACCGCTGAAGATTGGAAAAATAGCAGACAGACGCAGTTCTATAAACCCTAAAACAATATACAGTGATTTTGAAACTAATTTAAAACTCGGTCGACTGGAGGAGGCTCTGAATCTCAATGTGGCACTGAGGCATCTAACTCGAATAGCGCATCCGGCAGGTAAATATGTAACCTTCCCTCAGCTAGAAGTGATTGATCGTATACATCTAAAATCTATCAATCTTCCTACAGAGACTTCTCAGCTTCTATCTCTTGTGCATAAAGTCTTCGAAAGAAGGAATGAAACTTTTGATCCCGATCAAATATATAAACAGTACGTATTAACTCATGGGCGTATAGTTTTCGATTCAAAACTCCCGTGGCCACAGTGCAATATCCACACCAGACATCCATAAAACACAAAATGTCTTGTAAGCTACGAATTGCACAACTAAATGCCAGGAGAAGCAAGTTGGTTTTGCAGGAGGTGAGGAAGCTGTCAGAGGAACATAAATGGGATGTCATATGCCTTCAGGAGACACATTCATGCTTCGGGAAGATCCCTTACATGCCGGTATCGTCACAGATAATCTCAACAGGTAGAAACCCTATGACAGCAATAGTAGTGCTATCCAGACAAGTTACTGTAACTAAGATAGTGCAGTTCTGTGATGAACATACGACGTGTGGAGCTCATTGCTGACTGGGGTAGTGTAATTCTCGTCAACGTGTATTTTCAATATAGTGATCCCATTGAACCATACATTGGGAAGATTGAGAAGTGTGCACTGCCCTAGACAACAGACCAATAGTGATAATGGCTGACGCCAATGCTAGATCCGAACTCTGGCATAGCGGGTAGAGAAATATGAGAGGCGAGCTTTTAGTGGAAGCTATTAGTGAACTGAATCTAGAAGTAAGAAATCTACCACATAAACCCTACACATATAGCAACCGAGCAGGAGCTAGGTCAAACATCGATGTAACATTGACCAATCTGCGAGGTGGGAACTTATTGAGGAATTGGAACGTTTTAGAATTTTTAACTACCAGTGATCACAATGTTATTACTTTTGAGTTGGTCAGAGGGAGGAACGATTTTGACACATCGGAGGCGCAGACTTCCAAGGTGCATTACAACATCCGACAGGCAGACTGGAACAGGCTGAGGGAAAGTTTTACACAACAAGAATTCCTATTAGATGATAATGATGTAGATCGAGCCACAAAGGACCTTACTCGGGCACTCCAAATATCAATGAGGAGATCTATTCCTCTTAGGAGAACCATTGGCACAGTCGATAGACCTTGGACTGATAGACTGCAAAGACTACGACAAAGGATGCACAAAGCAAGGAAAGATTACCAACGTTGCCTCATCTACAACGTTAGAGGACGGCTCCTGGAAAGATATAGACAAATTAAGAGTGAATTCCGAGAACTGTTAATACTAAGTAAACAAAAAAGTTGGGAAACATTTGTGAAAACAAACTTGCGTACAGACCCCTGGGGTATCCCATACAAAATTGCAGCAGGGAAGGTAAAACCCCCAACTACACTGTCTACTGTACAGAAACAAGATGGAACCATGACTACGAGCTGGAAATCTACTTCAGAAGTGTTACTCCAGGAACTCCTTCCAGATGATAAAATGGAAGATGACGAGATGGAGCACAGCTCCGTCTGGAAATTGACCAACATAGGCAAAGTACCACCGACACTCCTGATATTAGCATCTTGGAGGTAGTACAAGCAATAAATGCCTTGTCCAGGAATAAACCTCCGGGTCCGGATGGTATTCCAGCTGAAGTAGTACAAGAACTGGTAGTGCCAGTAGCCCCCACTCTGTGTAAGCTCTATAATGCATGCCTGAATCAGGGAAGAGTACCAAACATCTGGAAGCAGAGTGAGATATTAATCATCAAGAAGGGAGATGACAAGGATCCAAAATTACCTAAATCATATTGTCATGCAGTAAACCAAATTCAGAATCCTAGGGCGTAGCGGGGTCGTAGACGAAACACTCACTTTAAGGCAACGAAGCTTTATTAACAGTTGGCACAGTACAGAAACACGAAGCGAACTGACTCCGGCTAGAAAGGAGTATCGCTTATATAGTGATGAAGAACAGTCTAGAACATTAACACTAGTAACAACAAGAATATTCCAGAACAGTTTACACAAAGTTAAGAAATTAAAATTTTACAGCACTTAATGGATTCGAACCCACGACCTTTAGTCCCACAGTCTCTTAGCGTAACCACTACGCTACGACAGTCTTTCCTTCTTCGTCGCCTGACCCACTTGATGTGCGACAATATCGACCCATCTGCTTGCTAAACGTGCTGGGAAAAATACAAGAAAAGGTGCTGTGCAAGAGGTTACAAGAACATTGGGAGAAGGAAGGGATGAATCCAAACCAATATGGATTCAGAGCGGGGAGATCTACAGAAGATGCAATCAACCGGACAATGAATCTGATACAGAACTCAAATCAGAATTACGTGATAGGGGTTCTTGTCGATATATCTGGGGCATTTGATAATCTATGGTGGCCTGCACTTTTTGTACGGCTTAAGGAACTTAATTGTCCAAAGAACTTGTATAACACCTTTAAAGATTACTGTAAGAACAGATATGTTAAACTTAGGTGTCCTGGAGTATCCATTGATAAAAAACTAACAAAGGGTTGCCCACAGGGATCCATTTTTGGTCCGATATTTTGGAACATTGGGCTTGAACCGGGAATGGCAAGGCTGCAAAGAATGCCGGAACTCCTGGGACTTGTTGCATTTGCAGATGACCTATTCTTAATTACAGAGGGTAAAACCAGAGCCATAATTGAGGCTAAAAGTGCAAATGTTCTGCGTGAACTCAGTCGATGGTGCAGACAAGTCAAACTAAGATTAGCATCTCAAAAAACCTGTTATATGTTACTGAAAGGCAGATTACAGAGCAATCCAACCATTAAAATAGACGGAGTTACAATAAGAAGAAGTTCCTTCAGTCGATACCTTGGTGTGAAATTAGACGAAAGTCTAAATTTTATGGCCCATATGGAGGAAGCATGTGGGAGAGCCACCTCAGTCATGAATAAATTAATCAGTATGGGACAAAGGCATTTCCAACTTTCACCGCTTGTTATTCGAATATACCACAATACAATATTAACTTCAATTGTAGGGTATGCAGCCAGCGTCTGGGCGAAATACCTCAGAAAAGTAAAACCCAGCAAACTTTTGAGGAGGACACAGCGAAGTATTCTAATCAGGCTGAGTGGTGCTTACAAAACAACAGCAACTGATGCCCTTACTGTGGCACTGGGGGTGTGGCCTCTGGACTTGGAAGTTCGCAAGCGGGGAGCATTATACTGGCTCAGGAAAGGAAATCCGGAACAGGTAGAGAAAATCACGGGAGCACCAACAACAACAGCTGCAGAAGTAAACAAATTGTTATTGGAAGAATGGCAGCAAAGGTGGAATGATAGCACAACAGGAAGAAGGGACATATGATATGTTTCCAAGTGTCTGTGAAAGGCTCAAAATGTCGCATCTTCTCCCATCGCCTGGGCTGGTACATTACATAACAGGTCATGGCCCTTACAACAGTGAATTGCAAAGAAGAGGAGTAGTGGACAATGGTAGCTGTGACTGCGGAAGCGAGGGCACTCCGGAACATGTTGTATGGGAGTGTATTTCAACAGCGGGACAAAGAACCCCATATCAGCAAATATTACAGGGCAGGCGAATTTTTGACATATTGCGTGACCAGGAATTGTGGTACTATCTTGATGAAGCTTGCAATCTGGCCTCACAAGCAGCCAAAGAAAGGTTCTTGGCACTTAGAAACCGTTTCAACCGACAGCGACCAGCGACTGAGCAGTGATAATTCCCGAATAAAGAAACTCCCGATGGGTCGAAGGAGGACGCCTCTACTTCCAGAAGTCATCTCCTGAGGGAGGTAAGTTACTCCGAAGTGGCTGTGCCGGGAGTAAATGTGTAAAAGTGTCGTAAATATCCAAAGTGAGAAACAGTGGGACAACAGTGAAATAAGTGATTTGTGTATGTGAAAGTTTCTTTGTTTAATTATATATAGTAGTATTGTGTGTGAATTTATGTTATTCAAATTACTAATTTACAGTATAAATGTATATATCAAAAAACACTAACACATATCATATACATTCTTACACATTGTTAATTTAATTATGTAACAAATTTTTGTGAAATTTGACAAGTTTATGCGTTACTAACTTGTTTTACATCCTGAACAATATTTAACTATTAGCTGCAAACTATAATTTTATCTTATGTACCTCTTGTAATATATTGGAAATATGGGCCCAGAGTAGAAACTAGGTGCTGGGCTATTATGTACCAGGATATAAAAATAAAAAAAATATAAAAAATAAAATTTTCTTAGCGTACAATATACGACTTTTTGGTACGGAATACTAAAATAAATAAATAATAATGTCAATTTTTTCTTTTGATTTCGTAACTTTTTAAAAAATTAAGTACTTGACTGTATTAAAATTAATTATTGTAATCTTTGTTGAGACTGATAATTAGGTAAGTTTCTTTCTTTCTTGGGACTGATAATTAGGTAATCACCAAGTGCTACATAAAAAATCTCAATACATGAAATATGTATTGAGATCTTGTATGTAGCAGTTGGTGATTAATTTTTTATTATTTAAAATAATAAATTAATCATATAAATATTGTGAACACAATTAAAATACTCAATTTATAATGAGTCTGTACTTTATATCTGTGTGTTGATTTTTAACAACGTTTATTTACAAGAGTAAGTCTTTAACATGTTTATTATTTTTCTTTGTGTTAAATTGTTAATATAACATAAATAAAGCATTATTTTTGTTACATACTTCATTTATCATTTTAATTTCATTTAACACGAGTTAACTGTCTGTATATGTGTAAAAATACAATTAATTTCTCTATACAAAAGAAATTTTAACATGTCTGAATAAGTTTCGGTTTCAGCCGAAGCTGAGATTGAGGCCGAAGAATCAGTTTCGGTTTGAGCTGAAAATCCTGTTTCTTTCGGGCACTAATTATTATCATCCCCTTGTTGTATTTTCCCCAATATGTTGCATTTGAGTCGTGGTGTGCATAAATCTTCCTTGTCACATTGCCTGATTCTTCTTACATGAATATGGTTTTAAACCAAAATATTGTACGTTTGTTTTCATCTTGTGTGTTATATACTTGCCGCAGCCTTCAACTTTAGTGAGTTATGGGTTATTTTATCCATCATTTGTTATTTAAAAGAATAACAAAAAAGAAACACCATGACTTGTGAAACCATTTCATTATATTATTGCAAAAAATAAAAAAAATAAAAGCCAATTCCTTCCTTACAATTTAATGAGATATTTGAGTGAGAAACAGAAGGATGCAGCACAAATAACTGTAATATTGTGATATTTTGCATGTGCTCAGTAAAGCAATGTACAGTACCAAGGATCTTTGAAGTTACCTGGTAAAATAGATTTTAATCAATTCACTTTTGAAGTTAGTAGAAGGTTTAAAAAGAAAAGAAAAAAGAAACAGGTCATTTGTTTGTCCTGTCAGCATAGCCGTTTCCTTAACAGAGATTTCTGTTCTTCAGCTAATTTTAGAAAAATTATCTGAAGAACTAAACAGCTTTCTTGTAAAATATTGGTCTTAAGTAACTGATATCAAGTTATCAACTGTCTCCACGGTATGAAAATCGAACAGTAAAACACCATTAACATTGAAACACTTGTTCTCTTCTAGTGAGATCATTTGTTTATGCAGATTAATTTAAAACTACAAAATTCAATTTGGTCTGCTGTTTATATTACCTTTTTGTAACTAAAAAGTCCAAGGAAGTTCTGGGGTTTTTTTTTTTTTAAAATCTGGTATGTTTTGCCAAATAGTTAATGATTGTTATCCATTTTAATTTTGAAAATTAAACAAATAAATGAATATCTAGATCGAGGGTCCCCAAACTTTTTACCCCGTCGACCCCTTGAAAGGATATTTGCCTTCTTATCGACCCCCACAAGTATTTAATAAAAAACATTAAATCATTTTTGGCATTTCTGATGCTAAGCAATAAGGAGGTCTGCATAACAACTCAGCGAAATAATTTATAAAATCCCCCCAATATTATTAACAGAAAAACGAGATACTATCCACTATTATTACAATCTCAAAAAATAGGAACCAAACTATGGATAGATGGAATAATTTTCAAAAAAAGACCTGCCAAAAAGAACAGATGGTTGTTGTACTGTTTTAACTTGTCACATATTTCATCATTTACTTCACATGACTTCGCAAACAGACGAGAATTGAGAGGATGAGCTTTACTTTAATTCATTGGCCTGATTTTTAGTAGAGCATTCCTATTTTCTTTCCCGTACAGTTTAATTGATTCTCTTTAGCATTAATCGACCCCCCTGTATTAATCGACCCCTGGAAATCTCTTATCGACCCCAAGGGGTCGGTATCGACCACTTTGGGGACCCCTGATCTAGATTGAAAATTTATTAAAGTTCATTTTCATACTAGTGTTACTGTGGAAAAGAATTAGTTTTTTATCTGTTTCCACACTGGGGGTATTGAGCCTCAATATTTCAAAATTTGATAAATTAATTTTTTTTTTTTTTTAAAAAAAAGGGTCACATTCATATTTCTTAAATACACTTTGCTGGATAGCAGTATTAGATATCGAATTTTGACATTCATTGCCTTCCGTAAGATACAGCCCATCAAAAAACTAGGATTCGCTAGGTCTTAATTAAACGTTGGTATTTTGTCCATTTAGGTCAAGTTTTATGCTTCTCTTTAAATTTACTTAGCAAATTTTGGTTTTGGTTTTAATGTCTTGTGATTAACCTGTCATGAGTAATTAAATTGGCTATAAATGTTTCCAAATATAAAATGTAAGTTTGTCAAAAAATAAAAATGTTTGCTGTTGGCAAATGGATGAGTATAGAAATCAGAGCTTTTTTAAGTTTAATGTCCGATGCTGGACCACTTAAAGTGGTTTTATCATGAGGTTATCTTCATCACTCTACAGTTTGCTGATTATGTCTCACATGCCCCATTGCTGTGCCAATCTCTGTTTTTGTGTTTTCCTTCTCGTATTGTGAATGTATTGGGTTTTGAATCATTGAGTCAAAACATACTTGAATTTGGTTGAAAGTATAATATAGCTATAATTTCTCATTTCCTCTGTTTCCTACAAGTAGTTGTTATGCCCTTTGATATTTGTAATGTCTAAGCTCTGTTGTGATTGTGCAGTGTACTGATTGATATCTTATATATCTGTTCACACCTGTTTTCTAATTAATCGCATGTCATTTTACTAACAATTATTGTAGTTATGTGTAGTTCTGACTAAATAATTCTCATCAGTATTATCGTTTATCTGCATATTGGCACTGATTTTATAAAACATTTTCTGCTGTATTTTCTTTTACAGTTTCTCACTGTCTTTCTGTATGCTAGCGGAGAATTCGCAAATCACCAAAGACGATTGCTTGAGCATTTCTAGGAGATAGTATTTTATTGCATTCCAAAGAAATTTATACCAGAATTGTCCACAGAAGATTATCATTTAGGTTTCCCGTGTGGTATTCTATAAAATCAAGCGGCACAATACTTCACTTAACAAAGTACACTTACAGATTTCAATGTATAACCTGATGAAGGCAACGAAGGTAGTTGCCGAAACATCGTGTATAGAGTTAAATAAAGAAACTAACTGGCAGATAAACCGAGAATTATTCATTTCATTTATACGCCTGGAAAAACTTAATTCTCATATAACATTCTTCTTGCATGGTAATTTACATTTGTCTATTTACGTGTTGTTGATAGAAAAATAAACTAAATGATGTTGTAATATGCCTGTTGCACATGTCATCTGCTGGGATGAGGTTTTTTTCCTTCCAACATGAACATGATAGTTACCAAGGATCCTTTCATTTTTGTGTAACCATATGTCTCGTTACATTGGAACGGACACTCCATTTTTGGTAAATTTGGTTTTCAATACTTTAATGTATTTGCAAAACTACATTAGTGGATGTCTTATTTCTGGAGCCCAGATAATATGAATTATATGCTGTTGAATATCTTGATTTGCAGTATTACTGTAAAAATGTCGGTACTTATAGGGATCCATTTGTAAAATGCATCTATAGGTTGTGCCAACAATATGATGGCCATTTCCATTTTGTGTCAATTTTTTTTTCTTTTTTTTTTTTCTTTTTTTTTTCTTTTTTCTTTGCCAGTAGTGGTGCTAGAAATACTTTTCACGTTTTTAAAAAAGATTGAGTTACCTTGCAGCATGATATATTTGGTGTGTAGGCATTAATTTAAGTGAACATTAGCCATTATGGGAGTAGTTTTAGCTAAATGTATATTCTCTCCCTGAACCAGAAGGGGTGAGGACAACTGTTTCTTGTTCATATATTTTCTCTCAGTTTAGGATAGTAGAAACCAGAGTAATCTGAAACCGAGCGTGGTGGTGTAACGGCTAGAGTTCTGGCCTCACATTCGGGAGGACGGCGGTTCGAATCCCCGTCCAGGCATCCAGATTTGGGTTTTCCATGGTTTCCCAAATCACTCCAGGCAAATGCTAGGATGCTTCCTTCAAATGGCCATGGCCGAATTCCTTCCTATTCCTTGCCCCCATCCTTTCCCGTCTCTAAAGACCTCGCTGTTAGAAAGACGTAAAGCAGATAAAAAAAAAAGTAATCTGAATTCTGTTGTAAAAATGACAGTTGGAACTTTTCTAATAGAAATGGGAGTGATTTACAATAAGGAATATGCATGAAATTCAAATTTACGTCTAGTATTTTTATTTTGAAACTTTATTGGTGTAGAATTACTGCTATAACGTTTTTTACCTATTTATTCGATTTTTATTTACTAATTTTAATTAGTCAAAAGTGCTAAAAATACAAGGGAAATGTAACTTCGCAAAACGCAATACTATTGGTCGAATCGAATCGTGACGACCAAGTACACGATATTATTGTGAACAAAGGCATAGTTGCTGGAAGTTCTAATAGCTTTGCGATTGTGTTGAAGTTTATATTAACATATCGGCATAACTGGCGAGATATTGTATTCTTGCTACAATATACACACCAAATAATGACTGAAAGCAGTTTCCTGAAAGCACAGTCGGATAATCTTCCAAAAATTGATGCTTTCATGATGACAAGAAATTAAGCAACAAATCCGAATTTTACGGCCGCTCAGCTCAGCTCAGAGCAGTGAAAGCTGCAAGGTAATTAAGTGATAGATATTTCAACATTCGCATGCAAATAAACAAAAAATTCTAGATGCCGGGTATATAGTAAATTATTACCCGGTTTTTTCAAATGGCAGCGTGGTCTATGCGGTAGGGTGTTAACTTCATAATTTTCTGACCCGCATTCAAATCCCCGCAGAATTAAATATTTTTATCTTCAGAAATTGTCACGCTTGACCTTTTTATTTTGTTAAAACTTCATTTACGTTCTTTTATTGAGTGAAATAATGTTTAAAACAAATCATATTACCTACAATTCAGTGTCTTTTTTTTTTTTCCCTGAAATTCTTTTTTTTTTTTTTCGTAATGAATCCACGGGTCTACCGACGGATTGTCTTTTCACAACACAAATCAGCCGCACACCCATAAAAACTTCATTGCAATCATTTGTCAAATTCTCCATTCTTACATTTTTCACTTTCTGTTAATAAGTTGTTTCTGTGCATTTTCAATTGAAATAGTTCCTATCATGTTATTTATTTCATCTTTGTCGTTTCTTTACTTGTACATCATCAAGAGGTATTTTAAACGAAATACGTAGCATTGGGGAGATATTTTTTCCTTTCTTTCTTCTACACTTAATTTGTTCCAAGAACGGTTGCTTGTAAATTGTTGAAAATAAAATAGTAGGCCTATCCATGGCGAAAAATGGAGCTCGACAAGGAAATAGAAGAACAAGTGACAAATGCTTATAAACATTGCAAAATTCTTGTATCAGATTCCAGTTTACTAGCAGATTCGTCTCATGACTTAATTTCGTTGGGTATGGAGCGAGTCATATTAGGAAGCCATTGTTGATAATGGGCTGAAATTATGTTTGGTGTATTTGTTATAAGCAATGCGACTTGTTTTAAATTTTAATTCAGGCTATAAATGGATGTAAATGAAGTTTTAACAAAATAAATAAGTGAAGCTTGACAATTTTTGAAGATAAAAATAAGTAAAAATATTTGATTCTGTGTGGATTTCAACTCAGGTCACAAAATTATGAAGCCAGCACCCTACCCCATAGACCAGGCGACAATTTGGTAAAGTGGGGCAATAATTTACTATATACCTGTCATCATATAAGCTGTGAACCCTTCAACATATATGAAGGAGCGCAATCCGTTCTTAAAATGTCTGATGGTCTCCAAGTAAGATATGATTAGGGATTGAACAGGTAACAAATTTTTATGTTACATTTCCTAAAATACGTAAATACAAAAATTCTAAGCAGTTACGTAAAAATGATCTTCACAATAATATAAACAACTAGTTGCAGATCTATTCTCATAGCGGTACACCACTTTTTTCTTATATTCGCATCTCACGGGACAAGAAAATACACTTTATAAAGTGTATTTATTTTAGTATTTTTGCACACAGGTACAATGCTGTACTTATAACACGGTTTTCGACCTCCTTCCATATCGACATTAGTTAGAAAACATGAAAGTTTTGAGATGAAACACTCCACGCTATACAGTACGGCAATGCGGTCGTGTACTTACATGTCACAGTGCAGCGCACCAAAATGGCAGCGTTTAAATCGGCGGAATTATTTATTTTGATGTTAAATCTTAATATTTACATCAATATTATATTTTTTATGGTTATGTACGAATGTAAATAATTGATAAAAAAAATAAAAAAAATTACATGCATATACCCTATTTGGAGGATTTTTACTTTGAGCCAAGTCCAAGTAATATTAGCTTGTATGGAATACTATTTCAGCATATCAAATATTAACAATGTTTGAGTGAGGGTTTCTTTAATTAAGAGATAATATTAATGTGTTTTATGTGTTGACTGATGATAGTTACAATGAAAATATTGTTAGGCAATGAAAATAAGGACAGAAAGGGAAAGTAAACCAGTCACTTACTACAGATGAAGGCAAGTGGGCCATGGCAAACACAAAAACACTAGCAAACTATACAGTATTTCAGTATGAATGTTTATTTATTTATTTATCTTATGGCCACAGCACATAATCAGTAATAAATTGTATACAATTGTTTCACAATAGTAAAAACGTAACATTAAATTATAATTAAAATTCAAAGTCGACTTAGTACAGACAGTGTAGAGCTTCATTTGAAATATCTACAAGGTCTATTGGTGATTCCATGGAGGCTCGAAGTGGGAAATCAAAGGTCACATGATTAATGGTTTGTTTTTCCTTACCACAGTCTCATTTCGGTGAATCACTCATTCCCCATGTGTACAGAGCTGAAGCAGATCTGCCATGGCCAGAGCTAACTCTGTTAAGAGCTGCCCAGGTCTTGCGAGAAAGGTCGAGTCCCTTTAGTGCCTGTTGATTATCGAACAGGGAGTGCCATACTGGTGGGGCTGAGGCTATCCACTCCAATTTCCATGCTTCTCACCCATTAAAATTATTAGTTATAATCTGTTTTGCAGTTTTTATGCTTGGACTTGTTGATTTAATTCTCTGAAATTGGGTTACCATGTCATCGTGGATGGGCAGATCCAAGTTATGCCAGATCTTATTATATTGAGCAATCAGGCGATAATGTCATCTTATCGTAGGCGGTTTGAGGTTACACAAAACAGGTAGCCAGTGCAGTGGAGTGGTCTTGATACATCCACTAATTATTCGCATTGTCTGGTTCAAAACTGTGTAATGTAGACCTGCCAGACAATGCTGTAGGATCTCCTGGCAACAAAAGCACAGTAATCCTCATGTCACCTAACAGTTCTTATCAGAACCAAAAGGCAAGAACCCTTGGACCTTCACTAAGGGTTTGCCAATTTAACATGGAAGGAATAAGCCAATCAAAAGTATGAATGTTAATCATATGCTAGAGGAGTGTATATGGCAAGTGGATCAGATGTGTACACACAGATATTTACCACATGACTAACCCAATAATGAACCAGGTGTGAAAGGTGGTGATGGAAGTGGTGAATCATAGTGTATACACATCCGATCTCCTTCCTACATGGATTACTCTGTATTATACCAGAATATTGTAAAGTGTGTTCATGTTTTTGTATTAGTTGTGGCCCTTCTGCCTTCATCTGTGTTGCGATATGGGTTTACTTTCCCTATCATTCCTTATTTCATTGTAGTGATAGTTGATATTTATTCATACGTGTGTAGTTGTATTAGCACTCATTGTTGGTGTGATTTTTTTTTAAAATTGTTGTCATTATTCTTTTTGCAGAAGATTTGACCCTTGCAGAATATAAAATCCAAGATGAGGCAACAGTTGGAGTCATACAGAAGAAGGAAGGTCAGAAGGATAGCACCGTGCTGAGAGATGCGATGTTCCGTTATTTTCGCCAGTTCTATAATGAGGCAGATTCTCTTAAAGTAACGAGAGAATTCATGATTCATTTTTACCAGTCAATATCAAATCTAAGCCTTGATGACCTGGAAAGGCTTGCAGGTTCATTTTTACAAGAAGAAGAAAAGCTTAATTGACCTACATCTCAGTTTTGGGTCATGGACAATAAAATAGAATAATAAAATATCCCTACTCATCTCGTTTAGGAAATGTTAAGATACTTATTAAGCTTATAAAACTTTTTCAAAAATTGTTAGGAAACCTAGCAATGTTTTTTTTAAAAAAAAAAGAAATCTGAAGGTTGGTTAAATGCTCCTAAAGAAGGCGTACTAAGCCATTGTGTAAGGGGTAAGATCGCACTCCTTTCCTCTGGGACCTATAATTTCACATGGAATTTGAACCATGAAACATCCTGGTGTAGCTTATTTGATCAAACACAACTATTAGAAATTTCTGGCCCCACCAGCATTTGAACCCAGGACAGACAATGAGTTTTTGAAAGCAAGCACCTTAACCAATAAGCTATCAGACCACTCAGAGTAATATTAACAAGAAAGAATATACCTCACTAGTGTAAAGACCGTTACATGGGCAACGTGCATGGCTGCTGAAATTTTATTTAAAGTGCATTACAATAACCACTGTATAACTCACTTGGTGATGTGTTAATCACTTATTGGGAACTGTCTCATAAACAGATAGAAGATATGTATGTGACACTGGCATTTTTTGGACATATAGTGATGCATAGGAAAGTTACTTTCAGCTTAACTTTGTCACTTGTATGTGACCTGAGGTATAAACAACAAAAAATTTTACTTTCATTGCTGACAGGAACTTTCAATAAATATTTTCATTTAACTTTCTGCACTCATATTTGATTTCTGTGTTAGCAGGCTGAAATAGTTTGAGTGCATTGGACTTCACCAGACAATCAATTCTGGCCCAGTGTACTCGTTGCTATCAGCTCTTCTCAACTCACTAATATTCGTTAGTTTCTGTAGTATTCTTTTTCTGTTGGTTGTGTATGGTTAACAAAAACAAATATATGATAATTTTGTTTCGTTTGGTAAATTAATAGCAGCAGTGAGCTGTATTGGGTTTGCAGCATAAAACTGTAGCTTGTTGTGAAATTTGATTTTTAATATGATAAACACTGAAGTATTTGTAACATACAAAAGAAATGTAGCTATGCATTATATAATATTGTGGAGCAATGTTATCTTACTTCATGTGACAAAAATAGTTAATGTTCTTGTGAAAGGTTGATATAATGTTCTTTGGTATTACTATGCCGTAAAATGAGAGAAAATGTTGAGACAGAAATTACCTTACACCCATTTGGCTTCACAGAATGGATACAGTTACTACCATCTGGATTTGAAAATGAAATCACATGCCACAAAGTGGTGCTTAGCCAGCCAGATATTAGGTGACATTAGTGCCTATGTGGATGCTGGAGTGTATTAAACTTAGATATTTTCATTTTGGTGGTCAATGGCTGGCATGGCTTAAAGGGTCATGTTCTGTGCCAGATGAATCAAGACGTCAAACCTTGGGAAAACCTCTACAACCTCATGGCTACTAATGTTTACAAAGGCTTAAGCTGTGAGATTCCTGGGCATTGCATTCCAAATGTGCAGCAGATAGGAGAGGATGAAAGGTGGGGCCGCAACACCTTAAAACTGGTGCTTTTTGGCTAACCTTGAAAGAAGAGTCACTGAGTCAGCAGATTGGGGATTTTCAAAGGGATGGTTTCCATTTCAAGCAAAAACAACATGTTACTCAGAACATCAATAAGCCTTAAGCATCGATAAACCTTAAGAATTGATGACCTTCAAAATAAGCAAGTATTCGCTGTGTAAAAGGATAAGTGATTTGGTATATCAAAAAGCCCTCTTGTTACTGCTTGGAATGTCAGATAAATTTGTAATAAATAACCTGAGATGTTTCAAGAGATAAAGGTGAAACACACAAATGCAACTGTGATATATGAAAATTATTATTTTTTTTAACATGTAACACATTGAAAACGCATTATGGTGGCATCCCCAAAAATTAACTTTCATAGTCTAATAAAATAATAATGATACAAAATGAATATCTAGAATTGTCAGATACTTATGTAAATGTATTACAACCTGTTGATTAAGACTGACAGAGGACATAGTACAATCATTGGAGTGTGCACACCAGAAGAATGTAACAAGGGAAAAACTAAACTGCTTAACAGACAACTTTCAAAGCAATTAAAAAATATAATGATAGTGACAGTTTAATGGTAATGAGAGAACTAAATAAAGGAACAGGAAACCAACCATTCCCTAATATTGTAAGGATCTTTCGAGAGGTTTCCACATTGTGGAGCAATCTTGTAAACCTCTCTGGAACAGTGAATACTCTTTGGTGGAGAGATCTCATCATCTCTTCTGGTGAATATAAACAATTCATCAAGTGAACCTGTAAACAAAGTGGATACATAATTAGAATCAGTCCTGACGGAGGGCCCATATTGGGTTCAAAACGTTGGCTTTAGCAGTAAAAAAAATGCAGTGCAAAACCTGAATAATCAAGTAAGTGCAATTTTTCAAAATGATGTCCTGTGAAAAGTTTGAGATTTTATACTGTACAGACTGCATAGAAATGTTCAATCTGTAACCTTCGTCAGCAAGGGAAAAATCAATACATCGCGCCAAAAGGCATGTGCTGAAAAGGAAATTACAAGCTTTTGGTGTGAAGCTAGAGTATAAAGTGTGCAGTGCACATAACGGGAAATAGGAATGAGGGCTGTTTAAAGTGAAGTGACAGACTGGAACTTTGTCTGTCACATTGTGGTACTTGGTGAGAAAGGATATTTTAGCAGTGAAAATTCTGTATGAATTATTACAGTGTTTAAATCTTCCATAGGTGCTGAGGTTATGGGCATTGGAGCTTCCCACTCTATTTTGTAGGAGGCAGTGACAGAATACCCATATGGCGACTTAGGATTGAATACTGAAGCAAGCTTCTGGTTGGTAGTTTACCTTTCGACACACATGCCATCATTATCATCATCATTCAGTGTCGTTTGTCAGTTAGGCAGGCCTAACTGACTGGCTGCTTCACTTTATTGCTGATCTTCAGCCTCGGTGGTAATGTTATAGTCGGGTTACCCCGTGCTGACGCCATGTCACTCGTGACTGGGCACACGCCCAAGTGGCGGGTAAGAGGCTGTCATACACCAGCTCTTAACAGCTATTGGTTGGCCAACTATGCTGCTAAGGGCTTTGTAATGGGGTAGTTGACTAATTTTGGGAAAGTAGTCAGTATTGTAGCTGGGCGTCTACAACAACCCAAAAAAATGTTATTTCTTGAAAAAAAAACAACTGGGAAAATGTGAAATATTGCATTTTTATGCGCGATTTGAATATTGGCACCAAAACGCTCGCAGCTGTCATGGCGTCTCTTGTGACATCACATCTCTGCTCGTGCCGGTGTAAACATATGGGTGGTTTGCTTATTTTGTGGATAAAATGAATTGTACTGTTTGCAAATGGTGTGTAGTGCCTCAGTGTGTAAACACAACAATTAAGACTTCAAACATTTTTTTTTATTTCCACACGTGCAAAATATGCCAAAAAAAGTGGACAAAGCTTGCAGGATGCGACTTAGCGTATTTGCCTGCAGAGATCTTCAGTATATTTTTGTGAAGTCTACTTTGATGTATGTTTTGACTTAATATTTTATTATGTTTAATAGGCTATGTACCTCAATGTTTTGTTAAGTGAAAAATTTAAAATTGTATCGATAAATAGATTACAACTTCAGATGTTAAAACGCTGTTCGTTGTAAATGGGTAGAAATTTTTTATTAATACAGTTGTCAAATGATATAGAAAATTACATGAAGTATCATAGGCATCACTATCATCACTGTGGCGCCACAGTTTGATGATGAATTCTTATGTAACTTCATGAAACAAACCGAAATTAAAGAATACATTTTTTTGATATCTCATTTAGTTCTCGAAGTATTGAATGTCAAAAATGCATTATAGGTATTGTTTGTTGTCCTTTGGTGACGTTTTTCTTCTGGTCCAGGCCGTATTTCAACCTAATCACAACCGCTAGGGCGATAATAAAACACCTATTGTGCATGTCCAGCGTGTAGCTCTCGTGGCTTTGGCGATTTTTTTTTTTCCTTGTCCAGGTTGCATTCAACGTTCCTTAATTTGGAGATACGGTATCTCTTAAAATAAACAAGATATATGTCAAAAAATATTCTTTACTTTTGATTTGTCTCTTAGAGTTACAGAAGAATCCATCATCGAATTTGGCTTTGGAGAAATTTTTCTTCTAGTCCAGGCCGCATTTTGACCTAACCACCTCACTTTTGAGACAGTATATCTTGATAACTAAGTGAGATATCAAAAAATTTTATTCTTCACTTTCGATTTGTCTCTTTGAGTTACATAAGAATCTATCACCAAATTGCGGCGCTACGGTTATCATTGAATCCCTGCTTCAACGAATACCGAAAAATATTTCGCCCTGAATGGGACAATAGTTTGCGACTTTATTAGAAAATATGATCAAAATAAACTTCTAGCTATACAACAACTTTTATAACCTCTAATGCAGAAAGAAAAAGCTTTATATTCACAAAATACAGTCGGACGAATGTAAACGGACTTTTAACTAACCCAGCGCGACAAAAAATAGTTGAAGAAATCACTCAAGTATTATTTAAATAGTAATTATGTTAACAATTAACAACTACACATGCTTCTGTGAAGAAACAGTTATATTAAACGCATTTTAAAAGATACTACAATGAAATACTTTAAATTACTCAAAATGTAGACCCACTGATTAAAATCACAATTTACAGATTTCTGTTAAGTAAAATGCCTGACTCACACAAAAACTTCTAAAATGCCTTATATTCTAATATTTTATCGTAACATGATATGTATAATGTAACAGATACACTTATTTGGATGTTTTGTCATTGTGTAATTCTGCCGAGCAGAAATCGCCGTTTGATGCAAAAAACATTCCCAGCATCATTATGTCAATACTGGGCAAATTAGAGCTATTTTCCTTGATAAAACCAACTTCCATTTCGAGTATAAGTAGAGCAATTGTTTTACAACCAGCACAGAAATCTTAAATAAGTGACGGAAATATCGTTAACAAACGTAAACACACGCAGCTAAACAGTGTGAGCTGATATCTGACATCATGCATTCCGATTGGTGTTTCATATCATGTGACTAACAGCAGTCTTCTTGCATTTTTATTTTATTAAAAACGGTATGTTTTTAACTCCTGTTCAACAAATGAAGTTGATTTTCGGTATCCTTACAATTTATTCTATCAGTGTAAATTAAGGTTTCATGGATTCATAGTTAATGTCAAGTACACCATTGTGGCAATTATCTGGGCAGGCACAGCTTGAATTGCTAATAGTAGTGTACCTTTCTTGGCCTCCTGCTCGCAGCTGTCAGTCTGGCGGGCTAGATGGAGCCCCGCATGCCTTTCGCTTCTGCACTGGTCAGCGGCCGGGTGCCATCTGTGCATGGAGCTGCGCGTTGTTGGATTCCTCCCTCAGTATAACCAGTTACAGCAGTAGCGGACCTAGTATGCAGCCCGGTATGCGATTGACTGCGCTTTTTCTCTTAGTTCGTGGGAGGCCCTGCGGTGGCCAGATGGGGGCAAAGGTGAGCAGAACACCTACGCCAGCTGGCTCTGCTGGTAGTGGCGCCGCAGCTGCAACACTTTGTTGCATCCCATGGTTGCGGGCAATCCGCAACTCGATGTTCGTCCCCGCATGACACCACATGCATCTCTGTGCCCCGGTGCAGTCCTGGGCGAGGTGCCCGAAATTATTGTACCAGTAGCATTGAGTGATTGCGAGCAAAGGCTTCTTCTTTGGCTCTGAGAGACCTTGTGCCTGAGCAGCTAGGTGGGGCACTTCTCCCACAGGACAGGTCCTGCCAGCTGGACCTTGTTGAGCAGGGGGTGCTCTCCCGTGCCCGGGCATTGCATCAGGTAGACCCCCAGAGTGGCAATCACTGAGCTCTGCAGCAAATGTTTCCTTCGGAGTGTCACTTGGCAGTCTGCGGACTACCAGCCAGGCAGGTTTCCTGTGCGGTTGTGGGAGTTAGTCGATGCCATTTTCATCTAGAAATTTGCGGAGGCATTGCAACCGCTCTCGATGTTAACGGCAGAAACATCGGACCATCCTTCACTGGGAACACTAGGATGAGGTCTGACATTTCCGCTTGGAGCCTCGTCATCAGCTCCACGTAGTTTCTGTCAAACTGCGTCGTCAGCAGGCAGGACCAGCCCCTCCTCTGGCCCCCACTCCAGTGGCTACACCTTCTCAGCTGCTCCCTCCGCTATGCCATCTTGTGCAGCGTCAGCCTGAGGTGAGTCATCAGGCTGTTACAGAATGGCATCTAGTCATTTTGTAAGCAGATCATAGTGATCTTGCAGGAAGAAGTCCTTGGTCCACAGTTAAAAGCAGCCCCTGAACCCAGCTTATCTAGGAGATGTGTAGGCTACTTTGCTGTATCTGTGGATGAAACCCAGGGTTGGGAATGACCGTAATACAGGAAGTTGGTGAAGAGAGTGCTGGTAGTATATGTAGTATATATTGTGGGTAATGTGTGAAGGATGGTTGTTGGTAGAGGAATGATGAGTATTTACTGAAGGGAAGCGATGACTGGTCACAAGGAAGTGGTGGGTTTTGTCAGTCCCCAACTTAAACTTTTCAGCTTGCAGCAAAATTGAAGTCTGATTGGTGCAGCAAGACTTAAATTGTGTGGTCCTTGCCACTACACACACTAAAAGTGATTAATGAAATGCCTACTAAATGGAACATATTCCAAATTATACTTGATTGTTAGTGGCCACATACTGTAAGATAGATGTCTTTTCAATTCGGGGGTATTGCCGTATATGACTTTCTTTTTCCTCAGCAAGGCATGTGTGTTTTGGCCAGTTCTGGAGGCTTCTAATGTCCTAGATACACAGGTCATAGGAGCAGCCACTCTAAATACTGGCAAGGTAGCGTTCTCTGCACAGATGACTATTAATAAAAATTAGTTGATAGCACCCCTTGCCAACTCAACAACATAGGCATTGGTGTTTGCTTACATTGCAATGTGAAAACTGTAGTATGTTACATTCTGAACTAAATTGTGGAGTTTACAGATTGCATTTCTTTATAATTTTATTTAAAATTGTCAAGAAAATGTGTTGGACAAAATGGAAACAAAAGAGATTTCTAATGTAATTTGTGCGCAGCATTTGTTTACATAAATCTTTTATACTTAAGAAATCTTCAAGTACCATAATTAGCTTGTTGAATCCAAATGTATTTATCTGTTGAGACCATTCATTACAAAATTTTTTACTTAATAACATGTGATACAGCCAGGTTTCCTCCGTCACCACTCCCCATCCTACACTAGTGGAAATCAAAAGTGTGATACCTATACGGAGTTGTGATAAACAAATAAAATTTGGCAGCAAGTATCCCCATATGAAGAGTACTAAATGATTAAAAATTGAAAGTTTTCAATGTAATTGTAAGAGAATTATGGGGCTGTTAATTATGCAAAATTGCTATGTTTTTTAGCATATAAGTGGTGAACAGTGTTGTGCAACGTGACCCTTATTTTGTCCAAAAGTTCTGTTGGCCAACTATGCCGAGGCGAAGAGTGACGACCCTCTACATGCAAACGCGTAACTTTGAGAGAGGTTGGAGAATTGGCATGTTTGAAATGAGTGCATCATATCGTGAAATCTCCTGAAGGATTGGCTGTAGTGCAATGTCAGTAAACAGACTTGTTACACAGTGATTGAGAGAAGGCTCTAGTTTTCATAAGCCAGCACAGGTTCATACAGAAGGACAACAGCACGTGAAGATGGCCAAATTGTGTGGGTGGCTGTTGCTGACAGACAGGTGACTGCAGGCCAGATCCAGACAGAGATTACAGAGATTACGGTGATTGTAAACCAATTGTTTGAAGCTGGGTTACCCTCTCTGACCCAAATGCAATGTGTTCTAGTCACCTGATTTCATTGCCAGCATTGTCTAACCTGATGTAATGCAAAACACAAATGTACATGTGAATGACATACATTTGTGCTTAAAGTGAGTCTTGATTCTGTCTGGCAAAGTGATAATTGACAACATGTATGCAGACGTGGGCGGGAAACGGCTTACCCTGCTGTGATTTCAGAACGTCACACGGGTCCAGACACTTGTCATGGTTTGGGGGCAATCGGTTTTAACAGCAGGACTGAGTTGGTTGTTGTTGAAGGCACAATGACAGCCCACCACTATATGGACAGGGTGCTGCACTCAATTTTTATATCCTGCATGTCCACCATCCAAAACACATCTTCCAATATACCGAGGCCATCTCAACACAAGCTTTGCAAGGTGTTACGATCTCTATTTGGATTGCAAGGTTCTCAGATTTGTCCCAATAGATCATATCTGGGATGCTAGGAGGAGACACATTACATCACATGGTCAGCCGGTACAAAATGTGCAACAACTGATTGCACAAGACATGCAGGCATACAGACATTCCCCAAGAAGACATCCAAACACTTATTGATTCAATGTTGGCAGGTATCTATGAATGTATAGGTGCTCAAGTTGGTGCACTTCTTACTGACAACTGTATCTAAAGATAATAAACTTAACCTGATCCGTTTAAATTTGTTATTTCTTTTGGGTATGACTCTGGATATATCTACAATGTTTCCTAAATTTCCACCATTCTTGTCTGGGTATTGCACTTTTAATTTCCGCCAGTGTATTTAGTGCAACTTCCTTCTGCAATGCAGTTCAGCTTCTAGAAATGTCTCACTAGTGCTCCTGTTCATGTCTGAATACCAGCTGAAGGCAGTTATGTAAAATATCTAACCGTTGGACTGTTGTCGAAACAAGATTTTACTCAGATGGCGGTGCTTGAGGAAATTGTGCATACCCGTGTTAATCTAACATATGTAGTATGGGTTTGGCTAATCCCAGTGTTGAACACAGTGTCTGATTTACTTAGCAATAATCCTTACTACCTCAAAACAAGCCTACCACTCGCAGACCACACCGTCTCGGCAATTTTTTCCACAATACGGTTCCTGCAAATGATGGGTTTGTCTGCGAATCAACATGGTGGAATATGCGCCACGCTCAGCCTACAGTGATCAGTGACTGAAGAAGCAGTGGCGGCGAAATTCTAAGTGTTTAACATGTTAGCTGATAAAGTGCTATGTGATATTTCACATCCATTGTTACCAATAATGTTTGATGTGTACAGTCATAATGTGTATGTGAGTGAAGTAACATTTGTCCCATGTCCTTCATTGGGCTAGTCACTAAAAACTTGAAATCATTGCCTGTAAAAATTTGCAAATAAATGATGATAAGCAAATTATTGGCAAAACTTAGATTACTGTAAACTTGGATATCATGTTTGCAGCATCACTGTGATGTGCAGTGACTCGACTATAAGTAGAAATTAAGTTTTCTAGTATATTATTATGAATATCAGTATAGATAAAGTGCATTATATCTCATTTTATTGCTTTTTTATTTATTGTACTCACCACTGGGTGACGAAAAATATATTTCAGACAGCACGCATAGAATTGTATCTTTACTGCATTGTACAGTAACCGGTTTCCAGAAAAGTACCGTTCCATTTCAAATGGTGGTTGTAAGTCACCAAACCTGTTGAAATACTTCACTGTACTTGCACTTGATTTATGCTACCCAGTGTGATCCAATGCCGTCACTACTGTTCAAGTTGATGATACAACTTTCACGAATTTTATCAGGTAAGGCGGATATTGTACACAAGTGCTTTATATTTCAGCGTGTATCCTCATTAATCATTGGTCTGATTAACTTTATCTTCTTTAATTCCTCTACTTCTTTTTAATAACAAATGTAAGCATTTACCCCCTCACTTCAACTGCCTCAACAACTTTGTCGTGTTTATTATCTTTGGCCAAAAGCTTTTTTTCTTCTTTAGCCTCTTTAACAGCTCTAACATGATCGATCACCCCTTTTTCACCTCATTACAAGACCCGCCAATCCGGCAAAAATAGGCAATATAGAAGGATGCTGCTCTCTTCCTTATTTTGATTTTTAATTCCCACATCAAACTTTGTGGCAGGCATAGCCCTGTTACTAGAAATGCTGCACTGTATTCGTCAAACTTTGCATCCTTCATTCTGCTTGTTCTCCACAAGTACACGATCTGCATTTGCTAATCCACAGGCTGCTTATGTCCCTACATGTTGCATCTAGTACATTTATATCCATATGGCTAAGTTTTAGAAGCTTTCCGAGTTTTGTACCCAATCCACAAAACTGATAGGTGGGTAATTCTGCCTCAAATGGTGTCATTGATCAGCTTATTTAGGAATCCACTATTCATCTTTGTGGGAAGCATTGTTAACAACAGATTGTTTTTGCATGTTTATGCACATATATGTAGCCGTCACGATCACCTATACCTGTCAATGTGTGGTTTATAGAACAACGTGCAGCATAACCTGTGAGTAAAGTTGTTAACAGCACTAAATAGAATCGAAAGAATGGTCGATGTTCCAATAATAGAATAAAAGTACTTAGTAAAACAATAACATGTATTGAACATTATTCTAAGTATTGTAGTCACGGTTACCAATATCAACAGATAAGATGAGGTTGTTGGAGCAGGTGCCTGTTACGTTGTATAGAGCTCGAAGTGTATTCATGAATGGTATCTCTGCATGGGAGAGGAGGGATAGGTAGGGCAGTTGAACTCTGCCACCCCCCCCCCCCTTTCCTCCCCACAAGACATCTTCCAGCATCTTTTTCTCTCACTCTGTTCTCTATAAATCCTTGAAAGTGGATCATAGTTAACCAAATTTCTTCTTGGTGACTGACATGTCTGTACAGTACTGCAGTTCGGATATATGATAGGAGAAGTATGGCACTTGAGGTGAAGTCACTACATAGTGCTTCTAGTGAATCGTGAATGTTAAATCGATGCAAGTATTCCTAAGAGTTGTTAGCGTGGAACTCTTGCTGTCAACATTGAATTAGGATTTCATAATTTTGATTTTTTTATTATCAGAGTCTGGATGCTATACCATTGTAGAACCGGAATATCGGTGTCCGGGTTCGTACTAGGGAAGATCAGTATAATGCCTACGTAGCAAGCACCTAGCATATGAAACATGGAGATTATCCGACTGATCCCTGTGTCACTTTGGGGACCTTTCTAAAGTCACCAACCAAGTCATATGTTAGGGAGGAGCAACGGTTAAGTCTGACCAGCGATAAGCGACGCTGGTAGTGACTTTCGCCGTGCTTTCTACGTTTTTTCCTTGATGTTTATAGGCTTTTGTAAATCAAATTCGATCGCGAGCTTGGCTAAACATCTTCTCGAATTATTGATTCCCATATTTGGTCTAGTTTGTTTTTTCAAATGTATTTCGATTTCGCTCTGGCTTATGTGGATCATCAACGATTTTTTTTAGAGCAAACGCGGCTGCAGTGCCACTGACACGACTGAAACTTCTGCAGAGCGGGCATGGCGGCCGCCACGGCAGAAGCACCCGTGCAGTCGCTGGCAATTTGGTCGCTACCGAGGAGAGACTCTTGCATCCTCGACCCTTCTTAATTCGTCCATATGCTGTTTTAATGGTTATTATTAGATTGTTGATAAGACCTTTCATTTCAAAATGTTTCTGGAACCAGTATATGTCGTCACTGTACTGATTACTATTTATTTTCAACTTCAGTCCCATTTTAGCATCATAAAGTAAGTTTCAAAGCACGGCGAAACGAACGCAGTATGACAACGGAGCCCCCACTCCCGTCTTTGACGCTTTGGCTATCTTCCGCTATAGTTATAATTTGATTTTATGAAATGCACACTCCCCTCATTACCAACCATGTATAGAAGCCAATTTAAAGACTTATCAACAATCCAGTGATACACATGAAACCCAATATCTGATGGCGGAGCATGTGTATCCAGCTGATTCAGATCGACACAGTATTATATAATATTCGCAGAACAAATTTATATTTAGTCTTCATTCTGTAGTTCCAGTATTAAATAAGATTAAATAGAACAATACCTTTAATATTACTTTAACAAAAATATTTTACTATAATTTCAGAATTTTGCATGATACAGGAAAAGGGTTCAAATCGGAGTCAATTTGATCAGCATCACTGAGTAGAGAAACTATTGCCGAATCCAAAGATTCTCTGTGATGCTTTCTTCTAAAGGCAATAGCAGAATTCCTTGCCGTTCCTTGTCTACAGTCCTTTCTCGCCTCTAATGGCCTCGACCTCGATGTCTATGAGGCGTAAAGCCATAAGCAAAAAAAGTAAATATAGCCTCATAGAGGCAAGTTAAGGATACATTCCTGAAGATTTTGAGAGGTAGAGGAGAAACACTGATACAACTAGAAATTTCTATGGAATGTTAGGTAATTGAGGGGAAAGACAAAATTCAGACAATTATTGAAAAGGATGAGGAAGTAGTTACCGAGAATATCAATAGAGGATATTAAGCAGCCAGCTTGATGAGGTCATTAGGGATAGTAGGGAAAATATCAGTGTGTGCTGCTCCCCATAAGTACACTCCTAGAAATTGAAATAAGAACACATTGACGCCGGTGTGAAAGACCCACCATACTTGCTCCGGACACTACGAGAGGGTTGTACAAGCAATGATCAAACGCACGGCACAGCGGACACACCAGGAACAGCAGTGTTGGCCGTCGAAGGGCGCTAGCTGCGCAGCGGTTGGGCACCGCCGCAGTCAGTGTCAGCCAGTTTGCCGTGGCATACGGAGCTCCATCTCAGTCTTTAAAACTGGTAGCATGCCGCTACAGCGTGTACGTGAACCGTATGTGCAGTTCACGGACTTTGAGCGAGGGCGTATAGTGGGCATGCGGGAGGCCGGGTGGACGTACCGCCGAATTGCTCAACATGTGGGGTGCGAGGTCTCCACAGTACATCGATGTTGTCGCCAGTGGTCGGCGGAAGGTGCACGTGCCCGTCGACCTGGGTCCGGACAGCAGCGACGCACGCCAAGACCGTCGCATCCTACGCAGTGCCGTGCCGTAGGGGACCGCACCGCCACTTCCCGGCAAATTAGGGACACTGTTGCTCCTGGGGTATCAGAGAGGACCATTCGCAACCGTCTCCATGAAGCTGGGCTACGGTCCCGCGCACCGTTAGGTCGTCTTCCGCTCACGCCCCAACATCGTGCAGCCCGCCTCCAGTGGTGTCGCGACAGGCGTGTATGGAGGGACGAATGGAGACGTGTCGTCTTCAGTGATGAGAGTCGCTTTTGCCTTGGTGCCAATGATGGTCGTATGCGTGTTTGGTGCCGCGCAGGTGAGCGCCACAATCAGGACTGCATACGACCCAGGCACACAGGGCCAACACCCGGCATCATGGTGTGGGGAGCGATCTCCTACACTGGCCGTACACCTCTGGTGATCGTCGAGGGGACACTGAACAGTGCACGGTACATTCAAACCGTCATCGAACCCATCGTTCTACCATTCCTAGACCGGCAAGGGAACATGCTGTTCCAACAGGAAAATGCACGTCCACATGTATCCCGTGCCACCCACGTGCTATAGAAGGTGTAAGTCAACTACCCTGGCCAGCGAGATCTCCGGATCTGTCCCCCATTGAGCATGTTTGGGACTGGATGAAATGTCGTCTCACGCGGTCTGCACGTCCAGCACGAACGCTGGTCCAGCTGAGGCGCCAGGTGGAAATGGCTTGGCATGCCGTTCTACAGGACTACATCCAGCACCTCTACGATCGTCTCCATGGGAGAATTGCAGCCTGCATTGCTGCGAAAGGAGGATATACACGGTACTAGTACCGACATTGTGCATGCTCTGTTGCCTGTGTCTATGTGCCTATGGTTCTGTCTGTGTAATCATGTGTTGTATCTGACCCCAGGAATGTGTATACAAAGTTTCCCATTCCTGGGACAATGAATTCACGGTGTTCTTATTTCAATTTCCAGGAGTGTAGAAATGATCATAGCTGGAACTTAGGTTTTTATTTTGAGAATAATATGAGGTAATCAGGTTAAGGAAAAACATAAAGGGACTTAACAATAATATTACCATAGATGGATACAATATGTGTGGTGCAATGAGACAGACGTAATAAAATTGCGAATACTTACAATTATGGACTGTAAGGTATAGTAATACGAGAGTAATACTCTCAGGTAATACGAAATTAAGAATCTATACTGTGCTGTAGCGGGAGTGGGACATAAGAAATATTTTATTAAGAGACTAAGCATGCTGCTGTTTGTCAGCCATTGTGTGCCAGGAAGAGACGCTTAGAGGTCATTCAACCCCCTTTACCCCTCAAACGTCTGGCGTGACCAGCAGGGTCCCGACACCAACCCCACGGACGCAAAAGTCATCTGGTGGGAGTGGTATTGTCTGCGGAATCTTGCGTATTCTTCCGTAAGGCAGAGAGGTTCCAAACGGCAACATAATTTCACGAAGTCAGGGTTGGTACCAGGGCCGGCGTTAGGTGGGGGTAAGCGGGTCAAATGTACCCGGGCCCGCCGGCTGATGGGGGCCCCGATCACCGGCTGGAGGGGCCCCCAGGCCTCGAAGCCAAGAATTCGCCCATTGTCACCCGGCTAGTTTGTAGAGCTAAAGAAAAAAAAAAAAAAGGTCGCTCATTTTACCCCGGGCCCGAAATTCCTAGCGCCGGCCCTCGTTGGTACTACAAACTTAGGAAACACGATTTAACCTACAGTTAGTCGAATGGTATTTAAGCCCCTCAGAACACAATAGTGCTCTCGGTATTGATCCATAGCTGTTACTGCCTGTATCAGAAGCCTTCTTTGCAAAGGTGTAAGCCAATTGTCTCTATTTTTGTACAAATGCTCACTCTCGTTATGTGTGATTATGTGAAGGAAAGTAACAATCCCAAGATAAATTGTTCATTGACTACCACAGCATTACATTCATAAGTGAATGTTGTAACAAAATCTCGATCTCCGGTATACCCCATAAAACAATGAATGTTGAATAGACATGAGAACATATTATCTGACCAGTTTCCTCGGCCAGGTGTGAGCACGGACGCATTAATCGCAGAAACAATTGCAGTGATCAGAAATTATCACATTACCATTTCATGGAGTCTTGTGGTGGTGCTTGAAACCTCTCCCTACACAGTATCATGTACAGGAAATTATTTTACTAGATTGTCTCGGTAAAGCAGCCGTAGGAAACTCATAAGATACAAAATTTCACTCCTCAGCGAATGATGGCGAGACAAAGACGTCAGCTCTTGCTTCATTCGTGGCAGCTCTATCCTCCAAGATTGTCCAACACACTGGGTAATTTCGGAGTCAATCGTCTTTCAGAATCCTCCAGAACCTGCGAAAACAAACGAGCCCGCGATTCAAAACTGTACTCGAACTGCTCTCTCATTTTACATTCTCCCCGCTCACATTCTTTGTTCACGCACCATGTACAAGATTGTCTGCCTGACTGATACATTTTTTCCCTACGCTGGTCGAAAATAGGTCCTTCAAAAATCCGCAATATTCCATATCTCAGTCCAGCCAGCCATATTGTTTTCCACTGGCTTGCGAATGTACCGTCCCGTTAACTTTAAAGCCAACCTACACGATCCCTGAGCGCTGCCGTCTATGTGTGTGTGAAAATCATTTTATATAGACACACACACACACACACACACACACACACGTCTTTGCCCTTTGTTTAAAAACAGGTAAGAAATTCAGGGATACATATATTCAACAAGCTCCCACTGAAGCCAAGGCCCCCCCCCCCCCCCCAAACCAAAGTCCGCTCAAGCCCCTCCGAAACCAATACCCTTGGATCCGCACCGGCGCCAGTATCTTGTATTAATGCAATTTGTGTAATTAATGAGTGTATAGCTGCCCATACACAAACACATTTGCGCGCGAGTAAACTCGCCAAACATTTACGCGCAGACATTCTCGCGACGAGCCTGTACGAGTCAGAGCCCATACACACGAACATCAGTTCCACATATTTGTCGTTCATTTGGCTCGCCGCGCTCAAATGGTTGTGTTTATGGTAGTCGTCTACGGATTTATCCGTCATGATTTCCTGGCTCGCGGCTCACTGGGAATTCCAAAACATCGCGAGCCAAGTGTAGTGAGGTTATGTTACAAGCGTCATGACAATATTGAAATGAATCATGTTTTTAAGTTCTGCACAAAAAATGTATTTATTCGTGTAGCAGCTTATATGAGAGCTGTAAAAAAGAAAAAGAAACGGACAGTATGACAAAAAAAAAGTGGTTGCAGGAAGATTATAAACACGATCATATTACTGCTACTTGTACTATTTGAAAAGCATTTTCTTCGATTTCTCCAGTATTACATAAATGCACAGATACATCTTCCCCTTCATAATTTGGGCTCCCTATATTGCTGATACTGTCCATTGGTTCGTGTTGATCTCTCATAGACAGTAGTAAGTCGTAGTAATATCGTAAATTAGTTTTGTAGATTTTGTCTTCGCCTATTCCACTTCTTGTCGAATTTTTTTTATATATATATTTCTTGCGAAAAGTGCTCCGCATTTCTTTTTTTATTAATGCACTATCAACTTGTATATTATATTTCTCACAAACCTCTATCAATGCACTATATCCTAATTTTTTTAAACTTCTGTTCGCATACTCTTTCGGTTTCACCTTTCGCAATGGAGTGTGTTGCTGATATGTCACAATTAAATGAGCTACGAATGCTCTGCTCGTCTTACTTGTTAGACACTAACCAAGTCTTATCTGCCGCGAGTAAATTGTTAAATGAGATATCTGTGTGTATGGTTACCGTCGCGCATGCTCGCCACGTTCAAATCTGTAACGATTGTCATTTGGCTTGTGATGCGGCTCGTCGTTAGACAATTAACACACACATTTTATCGTCTATATCAGGGGTCCCCAAAGTGGTCGATACCGACCCCTTGGGGTCGATAAGAGATCTCCCGGGGTCGATTAATACAGAGGGGTAGAAAGGGGGTCGATTAATAGTAAAGAGGATCAATTAAACTGTACAGGAAAAAATAGAAATATTCTAATAAAAGTCAGGTCAATAAATAAAAGTAAAGCTTATCATCTTAATTCTTGTCTGTTTGCGAAGTCATGTGAAGTAAATGATGAAACTTTCAGGAAATTACTTTTGCTCACTGAGGTAAGGTGGTTGTCAAGATGCGATAGTTGCAGTGAGTCATATGAAGAATGCCTTAGGAAGATGGATCCATCGCTATGTGACAAGTTAAAAAAGTACAACAACCATTTGTTCTTTTTGGCAGGTCTTTATTTCAAATTTATTCCATGTATCCATAGTTTTGTTCCTATTTTTTGGAATTGTAATAATAGTGAAAAGTATCTCGTTTTTCTGTTAATTTTTTGGGGTGGATTTTATAAATCATTTCGTTGAGTTGTTATGCAGGCCTTCTTATTGCTTAGCATCGGAAATCCCAAAAATAATTTAATGTTTTTATTAAATACTTGTGGGGGTCGATAAGAAGGCAAATATCGTATCAAGGGGTCGACGGGGTAAAAAGTTTGGGGACCCATGGTCTATATGGATCGCCACGGAATTGCTGGCGCAGAAATGTGTGTGTGTATGCCTAGCTTATTGTTCTGTGGCAGTGCATCTTCTTGCGCATACATCTATTTTACTATGTAATTATTTTGCTGTAAATTGACTCCCTGCTACATCCGACAGAGCCAGTCTCTTATTCTGGGATTTATCGAAAATTGCGAATGTGGAGACTGATGTGTTGGGAGTCCTTGGAAGCCAGGAGATGGGCGAAGACTTGATGTGTATAAGAAATCCAATCAAGATGAGATTGATATTGGTCAAATGATTAGGAGTTATTCGGAAGGAAAGAGATCACCATGAGCGTACGCTAGGAATTGCTTTCAGTTATAATGCAATGGGAATTTTTCGTTTGTGGTTCAAGAATTCGGGGAATGGAAAAATTATCTAGGCAGGTATTGAAAAATTTGCCTCAATCAACGAGGGAATTTAAACTAAGAAATCATGTAGTTCAAAAGTAGAATTGTATTGGAATTGCTACCCGTTTATAAGCCCTGTCATAATTAATAACAATTTCATACATTAACTACTGTGAAAATTAACGGAGGCTATTCTCACTCTTATAACTTAATTTTTAATTGTCTAATTAACAACAGCACGTAGGAGAAGTAAAAATATAACAACTGAGAATATGAGATTGCATAAAATGATGTGGTAACTTTCAGTGATCAGAATGTTTGAGAAGAAAGTGAAGAGTCTTATATTCAGTGACAGAAACGGTTGGTTTTCTGACAAAGAGTTTCGCCTTTTCCGTAATGTCATTTCACATTTCAGATTGTAACCCTGTTGGCCTGTTTATTGATTTTTTTCCCCTTTTGTTTTGTCTATCCTTGCGGTATGTTTTTCCTATAGTAATTAATTTCATGTGGAATAAATGGGAAATTGTTTTTTGTTATTTTTAACTTTGTGCACAAAAAACCGCCGTAAAAGAGAGTAATGTATGTAATATACATTCTGCCACAATGCTCATAGGAGCATAATATCAATTTTTCTTCTGATATGAGCAGTGTGTTTGGGTATATTGTTTAATGTGTGTAGCTTGTATGTAGAGTTTTTGTTCACTGTAAACAAAGGGGGTGTTGAAGTTCCTCTGGTCAGCGGGATGAGAAAATAATTTTGTTTCAACCTGAATAATGTGTGTATAATTTTCTTATAATGCAAGCAATGTGTATGTATGTCCGTGCTTCCGTAAATTTCTTCTAATGTGATCTCTGTGTAGATTTTTTTCTAAATTGAACAGCAGCGGCGGTCTTAACTATTGCGACGCTCCGGGCGGCAAATCTTGGCGCATATATATATATATATATATATATATATATATGTGTGTGTGTGTGTGTGTCTTAAAAGATATAAGCAGGGATTTAAAAATAATGTTTGCGGCTTTTCCTAAGACTAAAACTTTTATTTAAAGCACCTGCTTCCTTTAGGTAGCTCGTTTGCTTTTTGAACTATCCGACTCAGATTTTCTACCGGCATCACGATCACGCGAACTTATTTCACAAATTTTGTTTTGCACATGAAACTAACTCGGAAACAAGTTACAAGTAGTTTTACACAGTTTTTTTTAATAACTCACTCTTTACTATAAGTACTGTTAATAACGTAAGATTCACTAAAACTTAATATTAATAGTGTTTATTTACCTACGGAAAGATATATACCATACAAACGATTTTGTAATGCATACTGGTCACACTAGACACTTATTATAATTGGCACTCACTCGACTGAAGTTAGTTCAAACAGCACAGTGTGCCGCAGGTCGACTCACCGTTGTTATTAGTTTGGTGTAGTTTTTAACGGTTTAGTCTGGTGTCGGGCTGGTGGATGTGGAGAAGCATATGGAGGCAGTAAGGAAATTTTCGGTCCTTTATGGCCAAATGTTGTTTTCATGTTATCGATTACCTTAAAAAAAAACTTTTCTTGAACCTCACTTCCATGTTCATCAGCTGATCGTAAAATGCAGATTGCGTCATTCTAAAGCATTCGTAAAATTTCACTATCCATTAGATACTGTGACAAAGGTAACAAGGGCCGGCGCTAGGAATTTCGGGCCCGGGGTAAAATGGGCGACCTTTTTTTTTTTTGCTCTACAAAATGGCCAGGCGACAATGGGCGTATTATTGGCTTCATGGCCTGAGGGCCCCTATAGTCGGTGATCGGACCCCCCCCCCCCCCCCCATCAGCCGGCGGGGCCCGGGTACTTTTGACCCGCTTACCCCCCCTAACGCCGGCCCTGAAGGTAACACCATATTTTTTTATGTTTTGGGATAGCAGAAGCAACGTATACTGTATAGAAGAAGAGTACATTTACTTTATTATGTTTAGAAACATATGTTTCATTACTTACGAGTATAAATTTGGCTTAATGTCTCAGATGACTACGGCGTGCGATTGGGGTACGGAAGATCCCCAGTTGAAATCTCGGTCTCAGTTGCAATTTTTACATGCCTTAAAATTGGCAAAGCATTGATTTATTAATACGAAATGCTAGGACACTCTGTGGTTTGAATGCTACGTTAAACGGTTGGTAAATTTTTCCTGGTAGAATTACCTGAGTAAGTTAGGTGGCTATCAGAGAGGTGCACTGTGCAACCGGTAAAAAACTTTGTGACTAGGTCTGTGACATGGAGGAAAGAAATATATGGAGAAGAAATACCGCTTATTCTGTGACGCCGCCTCTAAACTCACGGCTGATACTACGCATGCGCAGTGGCGGTGGCAGCCATATTACGTATCCATACAATTGGTATTTGGAGACAGTATATCCCGAAAACTAAGCAAGATATCGAAAAGTTTTAGTCTTTATTTTCGATTTTTTTCGTAGTGTTTCATAAGAATCCATCATCAAATTTGGCTTTTTGCGAAATTTTTCTTCTGCATTTCAACTCACTTTTGAGACAGTATATCTCGAGAACTAGGTAAGATGTCGAAAATTTTTATTATTTATTTTTTTTGTCTCGTCTTTTTAAATAAGAATCCATCATCTAATTTGACTTTGACCAATTTTTTTCTTCTGAATTTCAACCAAAAACATCTCACATTTGAGACAGAATATCTCGAAAAATAAGCAGGATATATATTAAAAATTCTTCATTTTTTATTTGTCTCATCGAGTTACATAATAATCCATCATCAGATTGCGGCGTCACGTTTATCCTAGAGTCCCCTTGAGGTTTTGTACATATTCTCCGTGTCTGTATGGATAGGTAATATGGCGGCCACTCCTCTCCACCCGGCGTCACTTCAATGCGTAGTGAAGGTCCCTTACGTCGTCTCCATATATTACTTTCCTCCATGGTCTGTGAGACCACATGGAATTACAGCATCTTTACGGTCTGTATTCAAATGAAAATATATAATTTCATTCTTTATTAATAAAAAATATCCAATTAATAGAAAATAACCATAAACAGAAGTACCACGTCAAGTGCGAAGTGATTGGCGTTTGACATTTCATTGCAGTTGTTCTCAAGAACGCGAGAATCTTTCAATCCAGTATAATGTGCGAAAGACTTTTAATGGTGGTTTGTGAAGACTGCGGTTGACTACTATTTTTGTACGCAAGAGATCAACCAGCGAGTCAGGTAAAGAAAGTGTTTTAACGTACTTTATAATATACGAAAGTAGTAAAGTACGCCTAGGCAAAATAAAAAAATAATACTCTATAACAGAGTACAGTTGGCACCCTTAGCTCTGACCCCCAACTCACTTTTATGGAAATTTGTGAACACTGACTCCATGAAACAACCACGTGAATACTCTAAAAAAAGGTTGAATACTGAGTAGGAACACGTCCTTCACACGGACTATAGCTGTGGACAGAAGAATTGGCGGGTCAGTGTTAACGCGCTGTTGCCGTACTTGGGGACAAACTCGCGATGCGCTCTCTTTCTATCACCTGAAAATTGCAACGCTGTGCGGCCTGTGTTGCCTAGTCCAAGCGGCAGCCCACCTCAAACCTTCCACCTCCCTTTCAACACACAAAAAATGTGTGAACCTGTGAATCGGAGTTAGAAAGTGTGTCAGTGTGAGGGTGAGCTTGCTCGAGAGAGAATATTTTGATTTTAGCGTTTTGCGATTTAAATAATTCGTTTTAGTTATTTATTAATTACAGTAATTTAGTGTCCTAATTTTACCGAACAAAAAGTGCAGTAAATTGTAATAACGGTAATTTAGCAAGAGAATCGTGCTACTAAAAATGGATACTCAGGAAGAGACTTATTCTCCTACTCCAGGTGTTTCCGGACTAACGACTCCAACAAGACGCACGTCATCGACAGCAGAACCACCGCGGCTGAAGAAGACAACAGAGTTTCGCCGGCAGAGTAAATCTATCATTCACAGTGTATATAAATATTTCAAACTCCTTGTGGACAATGATGGTGAAATTTTGTCTTCTACATGCACGCTGGTAAGAAAAGACTTGAAAAATATGGACGTACTTGATGTTAATGAAATAAAAAACTGTAGTGATTTGTTACCGCAAAAAACAACCATATTGCGAAGAAATTTAGGGAATGTACAGGCTATTTGCGCTGAAGCTTGTGGTGTCAGTTTGAGAACTGTCCAGCGAGTGTGTCGTGAGGGAAAATCGCCTACGTTTGTTTCTCCAAAGAAAAATGTGAAACAATACAGCACTATAACAAAGCTTAACGACTTTGACAGGGACATTGTCAGGAGAACAGTACACGAATTTTACGACCGTGGTGAGTACCCTACCTCAGAAAAATTAAGAAAAATATTAAAAGAGAAGATAAATTTTACAGGATCTGCACGATCTGTAAGACGCATATTGAACAATATAGGGTTTAAATACAGGCGTCAGAATGATGGTAGGCGATTTTTGCTTGAGCGAAACGACTTAGTGTCCTCAAGAGTCAAATTTTTGAGGAAAATGAGCTCCCTTCGTAGCTCAGGTGACACGCGACCCATTTTTTACTTAGATGAAACTTGGGTAACTCAGAACCATTCTTTAAAAAATATCTGGCAGAATTCAAATCAAAGTGGGGGCTTAAAGGTACCTGTCGGAAAAGGGGCAAGGCTAATTGTTTTGCATGCGGGTTCAGCAAAGACAGGCTTTCTCCAGGAAAGTAAGTTGGTCTACAGATGCAGCAAAACCAACAAATCTGAAGATTATCACTCAGAAATGAATACAACGACGTTTAAAGATTGGTTTCTCAACAGATTTTTGAATTTTTTGGAGGAAGGTTCTATCATCGTCATGGACAACGCCAAATATCATTCGGCAGTGATAAACCGAGCTCCAACAACCAAATCGCCGAAAGCTGATATAGCTGCTTCGCTAACAGAAAAGAAAATTTCGTTTTTGCCTACGGAGACTAGAGCTGAGATGCTGGAGAAGGTTCGCATGAATAAAGAAGAACCGGTGTATGAGTTGGATGTACTTGCAAACGAAAGAGGACATGAAGTAGTCCGATTACCCCCTTATCATTGCCAGTACAATCCGATAGAGCTCATTTGGGCCCAAGTCAAAAGAGAAGTGGCGGAGAAAAACAACACTTTCAAAATCGCCGATGTCGAACGTTTGTTGCATAAAGCCTTGGAAAACGTCACCGTCGAACAGTGGCAGAAATGTGTTTACCATACCGAAAAACTGCAAACAGAAGATTTCGAAAAGGAAGTGGTCCGAGATAATGTAATCGAGCCTCTTATAATCAACCTCAACGAAGATTCAACGACAGAGAACGAGAGCAGCGAAGAAGTGGAAGATGATGATGATGAAGAAGAAGGCGTTGATGGAGATGAATAATGACAAGTAAGGTATTAAAGAACATTTAACATATTACGCAATAAACTTATCAATTACTGAGCAACTTTAATAGCTTGTACTTAACAGTTTAAGATACTATAAACATTTGCTGTGTTAATGTTATTTAAAACCCCAAACTCATATTTAACTTGTTTTATTGTTGGTAGTAAGTTACGATATTACTGTTGGATATTATTAATTTTGCTTAAAAACATTTGGCTTTCTAATAATATTCATGATGACAATATAACATTTTTGCTTACTTTTATTATGGTTGATTTTTATAAAAAGAACTGCAGTGGCCATACTTCTTTTCTACATATAAATTTTTGGTATACAGCAATTTTAATTCTATAGTCTATATATATATATATAATTTTGTCGTCAATTTTGCAAGTTTTTCAGTGCAGAGGATAACAAAGTATAATTTTGATTTTAGTTGTAAATAAAATTTAATACGTGCTTAGCCACAAATAAAATAAAGAAGAGTAATTCAATACGTTTTCTTAATTTCTCGAGAAAGTATTCTTCAGTTATATCAAATGCATTTACACGAACATAACTTTCTTAACGAAATGACATAAATCAATATTTTATCACAAAATTTCGATTATAAATTATTTAAAATACAGTATAAACTATTACTTCAAGTAAAAAGGTGAATACAACTGTTACGCGCGTGGTTTGGCAACGGCGCATTCTAGGAGACCCGCCAATTGTTCTGGCCAGCACTATAGCTGGAGATAAGTGTGAACACGAGAGGGGCGAGCCGTCACGCGGTCGACGGTGGGTTCGGTGACTGTGCAGACCAATATCAGTCAAGTGTGACCCGAACTTACAGCTGCTAGCAAAATAAGCCTTAGGTGAAAAGAGTTAAACGAAATGAAACACGGGAATTTCTCGATCATAAATCGTAACCACAATGAAAGTAACAAAACCGAGCATTCAAGTGAGTTTTCTGATGCGCGAGGCGTGAATTTAAATAGTAATGAATTTTCCAATCATGTTTTACAGTAAAATTACAAAAAACATTATTAACTCATAAATTAATTAATTTTGATATCGTTAACAACACAGGACAAGTACTAAATCACACGCAGTTCATAGAAAATGGATTCAAAGCTCATAATGTTAGTGGTATTTATTGATTTGTCAGCAGCGTATGACACCGTCAACCATCAGCTACTACTAGTTAATTTCTACAACCTGATCAGAAATTTCAAGTCTTAGTAAGTTCATTGTTACTCTCCAGCAGAGTCGCAGATTCTTTGTTTACTTCCAGGGACAGCGTAGCCGTTGGAGGTTATGGAAGAATAGTTTACTCCAAGGAAGTGTGCTAGCCCCAATATTAAACAACATACGAAAGTTGGAACTTAAATAGTGGCAACTATTTATTCACAACCGATACAAAAGCGTTAAATGTTTGCATCTGTTACTGTCCTTCAAAGTAGTCACCAGCGTTGTGTAGAACCCGTTGCTAGCGATGTGGAAGTCGTAGTATACCGTTAGCAGAGCCTGTTCTGTTGATGGTGCGAATGGAGCGGTCTACTGCCTGTCGAATCTCTGGAACAGTTCTGAAGCGAATTCCATGAAATGGTTCCTTCATCTTCGGAATCAAATCAAAATCACAAGGACTTAAGTCCGGGGAGTATGGTGGATGGTACAGTACTTCCCAGTCCCATCGACCGAACAGAGCAGCCACAGCTTGCGCTGTATGCGTCCGCGCATTGTCGTGAAAAATGATGGGTGAATTGCGCAGAAAGTGTTGCCGCTTCTTTCGCAAAGCTGGTCGCAGGTGATGCTCCAAAAACGAACAGTAATACTGTGCATTGACGGTCTGCCGTGGAGGAACGTAATGCGTTAGGATAACACCATCACAGTCGTACACGAGAAGTGCCATAACTTTCTCCATGACGCACTTTAGTCTTTTGCGGCGACCCATAATGACGCCATTCGTTGGATTGACGTTTCAGTTTTGGCTCGTACGATGTCTCATCCAGTGTTACGATACGGCGTAAGAAAGCCTCTCCTTCGCGCTCATAGCGCGCCAGGTGCGTCTGAGCAGCGTCGTAACGCATCCATTTATGCATTTCCGTCAATTCATGCGGAACCCATCGTGATGCAATTTTTCGCATGCCCAGGCGTTCCTTCAGAATGCGAAGCACAGTGATATGCGCTAATCCGGTTTCGTAGGCGAGATCACGAATCGTCTGGCGTCGATCACTGTCCACTAACGCGGTAACAGTATGCACTTCTTCTTCATACACGCTAGGACGACGTGCCCGATGCATATCTGCCACAGTTTGCCGACCTTCGTTGAAGGCTTTTTCCCAACGCGCCACTGTTCTGTACGACAATGCTGATTCCCCGCACGCCTCTTGAAGACCTTGATGACACTGTCGTGCTGCACGACCTCTGGCACATTATTCTTGATCCATCTCCGTTGTTCCCGTATCAAAAACATAGTGACACTGTTACGTTAGACCATTCGCTCACAAGTGACTGCGTTTCCCTCGATGGTGCGCACGCCGGGGACGTGGGACGGGCGAGTCCATTTGCTCACAGGTAAGGTAGGTATGTCAACAACGAATAGTAGATTCCATTGCATAGTGTGTCTACAGCAGTGTTGCCACTACTTAAGTTCCAACCTTCGTATATCTCAACCTATATCCTCAAAATGCAGGAGTTTCCTGTATCTTGCTCTGACCTCACAGAGCAAAGACTTTGAATCAGTGGAAGATTTTTCAAGGTATTATAGCACAAACCAGCTTAAATCAAATCCTGCGTAGACACAAGTATATGCTTTTCATTTAAGGAATAAAGACGCCACTCGTAGGTTAAAGGTAACATGGTCTGGGGTCGAACTGGAACGCTGCGACACTCCAAAGTCCAAGTGACCCTTTACAGATTTCTTACATCCAAGAAACATTGTATGAATTCCAAGCTGAAAGTTTCCACTAGGAACAATCTTCCAAGAAAACTGGCTGAATCACAGTGAGGTAGCCAACCTGAAACAATTCGAACTTCTGCCTTAGAACTATGTTTTTCGGCTGCAGAATATGCCTGTCGTACATCTCAACTCATGCCAAACAGGTGGACTTTGCACTTAACGACACTTGCATAATCTTAATAGGCTGCTTAAAATCCACTCCAGTCGAATGGCTCCACCGCCTCGCAGGAATAGCGTCACCTTCTGTTCGAAGCGAAATAGTGAACAAGGAGAGGAGGAAAGTGGACCATGAAAGATCTCGGCCATTATATGGGCATATATAACACAGGAAAAGACTGAAATCCGGGAAAAGTTTCATAAGAAAGTCTCAGGAACTTACAATTAGAACTGAGAAAGCCAGGTTACGACTATGGCTGGGGAAGATTGTCCGAATCTTTACCACCTGGCTATGACAAGTGATGGTTGATATGGAAGTCTCTGAATAGGCTAAGATCAAGAGTGGGCAGATCCAAAGTCAACTTAGCAAGATGGGGCTATGAGGAGATCGATGATATCAAGTGTGACTGCGGAGAAGACCAGACTGTTCAGCACATGCTCCAGTGTCGACTTTGTCCAGCATCCTGCTCGGAATCTGATCTGTATGAGGCCTCAGAAATTGCACTAGAAGTGGCCAAGTTTTGGTCCAGTACAATTTGATGTGTGTGACTGTATGTTTCTCACACGAAATAATAATAACAGTTAATCATACTTTTATACGAATGTGACATTGAATAAATCTCAATGAGAAATTTTATTTAGGTACTTATTATTATCAACATGCTCTTTACTATGCATTAACCAACTTTATTTTATTGTTAAAACTAATAACTAAGGATAAAAAGTTTATATTAAAAAAAAATATCTACTCGGGTTGTTGCGCGAGGCCCCTGCAAGAGCGATGCCCCGAGCCATTGCCCTACTCGCCACCCCTAAGGCCGCCTCTGTTGAACAATATGTGTGTAAATTTTCCTTTTAATGTGACCAATAAACACCAATAATTTGCTTCTAAGGTGAGCAATATGTGTCTGGTATTATCTTCCATTGTGCACAGTGGTTGGATGATAGTCTCCTACTTGAGCATTGTGTATACAATTCTCTATTAGTAAAAGTCTGTGCATTCTATTCTAATTTGAGCAATGTGTGTGTGAGAAATGCGTCAGTTTTTATTCACCTGTTCTGTGTGTATGTGTGTTCGATTGGGTATTCTGCTTAGTTTGATTGTTTTGCTTAAAGCATGAATGTTTACCTGCTGATACAGTGTTTTGTTAATGTTGTTGGTTTACACTCTCTCACCGAACAAACAATGCACCTTCAAAGACACACCAAATACAGCACACGTTACTCAAAAAAATCAACATGTTATCCATTTACGCTTAAGTGTACATTGGCAAACCATTTTTACTGGATTTGGAAACGCCCCATAAAAATGTTAGCTTGTCTCTTCATATCGAAAGCTCGCAAACTGCAATAATCAGTTTATATTAATTTGGGGGCAAGGTAATAAATTATGAGCGTGAGTTATATATTTTGAACCACATTTGCATGCTTTTACTTGATTATTAAATTCGAGGTCATTTTAAATGTGTGATACTTCATATAGATCCGAGTCCCAGTGACAATTCCGCACGTGAATAAAGACCGTTAGGAGATTATGTTCTTACCATGAATACACCGCACATTTATCCTCAAATAATTGTGAAGAACCTTTGACAGAATTTGTACTGTATTAATCAAAATACTTGTTTTTTTTTTTGCACAAACCTTATACTGTCATGTTTATTGACCTTGAGAGCGTCTTTTTTAAAAGAAGTCCTATTATATGATGAGTTAATGAATTTTTTGAATTGTACACAAAATGTTGAAAATTTGAGACAAAAAAATCACACGAGGAAAACTAGAAACAGATACTACCACTGTAATAAAATATAAGAATATTGACTGAAAGGATGAAACTATTGGTACTGTATTGGCAGAATAGTTTTTTACTACTTGAAATGCTGTTATAACCTTCACTTGATGAAATCAACAATGTAAGCAAAACTAATGTCATATTGTCGGCTGAAGTACAATACTAAATGAAGTAGAGTTTGTTTTAATAGAGGGGGGGTTCGAATCCTCGTTCGCGCATCCAGATTTGGGTTTTTCATGATTTCCCCAAATCACTCCAGGCGAATGTCGGGACGCTTCCTTCAAATGCCCATGGCCGAATTCCTTCACGTTCCTAGCCCCCAATCCTTTCCCGCCTCGACGTCGACAACGCGTAAAGCCATAAGCAAAAAAAAAAAGAGCTTTTTTGTGGAGGTTGGATGGTAGGCTGAGTTATTTAATTGGCATAGAGTGTACGCTCCGGTGGCAGTTTCCCTACAAACCCACTTTTCCTCTTTCGTCTACCCCCTGCTTTTATGCTCTAGAATTTCAGCTTTAAACTCTTTGGTAAGTTATTCATCATTTGTCTTGGTTATTTATTCCAATCCCTGACCCCCCCCCTCCCCTTACCTACGAAAGAGAATTTTCTTAAAATAAGTTTTAAACTCGAATACTTCGTTCAGGGGCGGATCCAGGGGGGGGGGGGCTAGGGGGCTCAAGCCCCCCCCCAAATGTATCTAGGTCCATCCCCGACATTGTAATTTTGGCAAGCACTCTGAACCAAAATTCACTCAAGCCAAGCCCCCCCCCCCCCCAAACCAAAATCCTGGATCCGCCCCTGACTTCGTTTATACTGTATATAGCGTCCGGTAAGCTCTTTTGTTACAAACTTTTACAATGCTAATAGGCTTGGGCAAAGTCTCAATGAAAGGATCATCTAGTAGTATTCATCATGCAACTAAGAGTAACAAAATTATCCAACGAAATATCCATGGGTTTAGTGTGAATGAAACTATGCTTGTGTTTTGAGGTCACGTTATTCCCTGCGAAACTTTGAGTTTTGGCAACTGATAACAAGAAAATCATCATCAAATTTAAACTTACCAATACTTTTAATCACAGAAGATTTTTTAACTGGTTAAGAAAGTAACTCGATGATAACAGTTTCAAAACAACATACCTCCGAATCTATTTTATTTGAGGAAATAATGTTTAACTTATATTAGCGGTTATTATAATTAAAAAATAATTTAAATGAAGTAGAATCAAGAGAAATCCTTTTCCTATCGGTAGTGGGATACAAAGATGACTATTTTTTTTATAAAGAAACTAAAATATGAATCATAACTGAAATATTTATTTTTTTGCAATGCGGCAATATCAAATACATATTCATTTCTGCATATATAAGATTTTCAGTTTTGTTGGAAATTGTCTGCACCACCCCAGTGTGACATCCAAGTTTCCAATCGCTGTTCGCAGTATTATGTCCCCAACTATTGCAGCTTCTTCATTAGTAGTGAAACGCAGTCTGTACTATTATATTGTTTTGCAACAATGCTGTGTCTGTTCAAGACATCATGTAGAAACTACTAAACAGATTTTGATAGGAGTTTTCAGTTTTAATGCTTACGGTCAGACTTGAAATCTGAGGTACATCTGGCACAATGTCACCCGGTGCCTGACAATGAAATTAAATTCTATTCTGAACACCAAATTTCTTTATTTACTTACAGGATGATTCGGGAGGAATGGTAAATTTTGAAGGAGATGTAGTATGAACAATATTGAGTAAAAAGTTCATATCAATGTGTGTCCGATTTTCATACAGCTGCTGAAATGTTATGCATAAAATAAACCTCAGAAAATGATCAAGAACATGCACTTGACTTATTGAAGTATTTTATGCATGCAAAAACAGCTTTACTTAAATGTTCTAAAATCCCACCATCGACTTTATTGACGCTTAAACATTGCCTGTCACTCATTGGCCGCCACGGTTGCTGGACCTTACCCCATTAGATTACAGTAATACCCCGCTTTACGCGACCCCGTTATGGGCGGTTTCGCTTTAGCGCGAATTTCAAATTTCGCGTTAAAATGCCTCGTATTACGCGAATTGCTTACTTAAAAATGTGTATGTACATAATGTAGTCATTGGCTTCTCTTTGGTTGCGGGAATCCCCGCTTTCTCTGACCATTCTGATCGAAGAATTGGTGATTCCCCGTCCTACGACTTTCTTCTATGGGGAGTCCCTCGTTTGTTCCATATGTTTACCTCGGCTGGCAGTCGTGTTTTAACGTTTGGTGGAGATACATAATTTAACGCTACGTTAAAAATGCCGCTTATGAAGAAAAAAAGAGCGTAAAAGCGTAACTTTGGAATTGAAGATGAAGGTGGTAAGAAGAATGGAAAATGGAGGCAAAGCGGAATACAAAATGCTCTTTCAAAAATTTATTCAGGTTTGGACATATTGCAGAGCATAGATAGTGATGATGACCGCGTGTCAAACTATTAAAAACAGCGTTGGGTGTTATGAACGTATTTTACAAGAACGTAAAAGAAACGCTACCCAAAAGACAATAGATATATTTTTCCGTAAAAGAAACATGTAATACTGCATAAAGTGTTCTTAGAAATAAAGTGATTGATTCAAATGATTTGTATTTTTTACATTAACGTTTGACTATGTTTAATCGTAAACCCCGATATATGCGAATTTCACTTAATGCGATTTTTTGTGGAACGTATCCCTCGCGTAAAGCGGGGTATTACTGTATTGGATGTGGGGATGGTTGAAAAACGAATTGTACAAAATTACTCGCTCGCATTGTAAACACTACTACCCTCATAAAAGTAGACAAAGACGTACTCAGAAGAGCTACACGAGCGGACTCGAACCAACCTATTTTTCGGTATTTCTACCGATATTGAGTCTGTCCTACCGAAGTACTGAAATGTAACTATTTTTCCACGATGTCTGAGAATACTACGAATTTTTTGAAATTTTTTCTCCATTTTACATATTCAGGTTGGCAACCCATCTCCTTTATGTTCTATGGGGAATTATTCATTCGAATATGTGATAGGTAGTTAGTTACCTTTTGCAGAATGTTCCGTATATCTTTTGGGACTACCCCTGTGCGTTCGTGGCCTACGTTATAGACGTTTTTAGGGGATTCCCGAGCTAGTTCGCTTATTTATATTCTACTGGTAACCAGTACCATATATGTTTTTTTAATAAAATTTACATGCATGATGGGAAGTGCAGTAAGAGGCAATGCGCTGTATTTGGTGAATTATTTGCATTCAACGTGTGTCGTGATGTTCCCATAGCCGACAACCCTGGCCAGGTCACCAACCCGCAGCTAACGGAATAAGCCTTCCAAGAGTTAATATCTTTTTGATAAATAACTTAATAAACGAATTGAAAATTACTAAGCCTGTTGTTTTTGTTATTCTGATTATCTTTTACTAGTATTGACTAGTTCTTATTCATGATATGAAATTTTTATTAAAAAATTTCTGGTATTAGTTTTAATTTTATAATATTTCCTGTAATTTCCCTATTATTTGACAAAGAAGTTTAAAATAATGAAATGTGGTAATGTAATGAAGTTTATTTAAAACTTAAATAACTTTTATTTCATACTTTAACTTTAAAAAAATACCCTCACTACCATCTTCTGACTTCAACTTATACTATACGAACCTAAAAAGGTAATATGAAAATCAAGCCCATCTTTGAATGTGAGTTGAAACCAAAATTTTCTTTCCAACTTTTGATTACTAATTTGTAGTCCAGTTGCAGCAGCAGATTTCATCAATTTGTTGCGCAGTTTGACGTCAAATTGGTAGCAAGTCTTGAAGTTCCGAGTCTGGCAGTAAAATTGGTGTCAAACAGCACATCTTGCCCAGCAAAATGTGGTTATTTGGGTAGTATTTTTTTCATATACCGATTTTGGGTGCAAATATACCGATATCAGCGGGCAGATCTACCGATTTCGCATTTTGACGTTCGAGACGACTGAGCTATACGCACCGTTGCAAGGAGAGCTGTAAAGTGTTGAAGTCGACGGGGATTTTAAACATTTAATTTAAATTTTTGTATAATATGCGTGCTTTTTTGCATGAATAAAGTACTTCAATCAGTAATCTGTGTGCTCTTGATAATTTTCTGAGGTTTATTTTATGCATAAAATTCCAGCATCTGTATCTCTACAAAGAATGTAAATCGGACACATGTTTATATGGACTATTTTTTACTCAATATTTACCATTTCTCCTGAATCACACTGTATAACTTGGCATAACTTGAAAATTTCTGAACAGATTTTACTGGGATTTTCGAAGTTTCAAACCTTGGATTATGTCTTAAAATCAGAGGCATGCACAATACCTCTTCCTCAACTGACACTGGAGTAGGAAATGAAAATCTCTTCTGGAAATAAGTTTCTCTTGCCTATTATGGGGCATAACTTAATTACCAGGTAGATTTTCACAGTTTGAAAGTTTAAGGTTTGGCATAAAATTTGTGATATCAGAGCGTTACTGAAACAGAGCAGAAAATTAATAGCTAATCAAAATAAAAACGAAAAATTATGATGCTACCTTACTAAGTTCGGTTTTTGGATCAAATACTCCCCCCCCCCCCCTAAAGTCGACTTACGCGTCATTTCCGTTGACCCTCCGCTTCCCCCTTGGTGAGGTTTCGTGTGATTTCGCCGGACGTAATTTATGGATGCCCCCTTGCGCCAACTACCTGTTCTTGCTGAAGCCAATAGATGGACGACGAGTTATATTGCTAGCAAATTTATCGATTTTCAGAGAAGACTTAACGCAATGCGAATTGTTGAGAGCATTACAACGATTTACAAGTTATCGCCATTCAAAGTGGATTTTTTTTTCCTGCCGTCGTCAGTCTTTCGACTGATTTGATGCAATTCTCCATCCCTTCCTATCTTGTGCTAACTTCTTCATCTCTACATACCTCTTACAACCCAAGACCCCAATTATCTGTTTCATATATTCTAATCTCTGTCTTCCTGTACAATTCTTACCTTCGACTGTTCCCTCCACCAGCAATTTAACCAATCCAGCATGTCTCTTCTTTCTGTATGCTGCTTCCACAAACTTCTTTCCTCACCCATCATTTCCAAAACTCATTCATTTCTTAATTTGTCTGTCCACTTAATTTTCAGCATTCTTCTGTAGCACCACATTTCAAATGCTTCAATTTTTGTTCTTTCAGATATTCCTAAAGTCCATGTTTCGCTACCATAAAGTGCTGTGCTCCATACATAGAGTTTTAAAAAATTCTAATTCCTAGATCAATATTTGAAATTAAAAGGTTTCTCTTTTTCATAAAGGCTCTTTTTGCTAGTGCTATTCTGCTTTTAACATCATTCCTGCATCAGCCGCCAAAGGAACAGAATTCACTTACTTCTCCTATTGCATCCAAACCTATTTTTATATTTAATCTACTTGTATTGGTATCATTTCTGCTACATTTCACCACTTTTGTCTTGCTTTGATTTATAATGAGTCCAAAATCTTCCTTCAGTATTTTGTTCATGCCATTTAGTAATTTCTCAATATCCTCAGCCCTTTATGCAAACAAGACAATGTCATCAGCAAATTGTAGCATAGAGATTTTTTCTCCCTGAACACTTATGCCATATGGAAATATTTCTTTGACTTCCTTTATTGCTTCTTCTAAATACAAGTTGAATATTAATGGGGATAGACTACAACCTTGTCTCGCACCCTTTTTAACTAATGCATGTCTCATGATTCTCTACTTTTATAATAGCCACGTGATTCTTATATAGTTTATAAAGTATTCTTCTATCTTGATATTTTATACCTGACTTCTTTAAAAATTTGAACATCTTGTCCCACCTAACATTATCAACAAACGCCATAAAAGTATCTTTGTTTTTCTTGATCCGCCTTTCAAGCATTAATCTTAAAGACAAAATTGCTTCCCTTGTATCGCGATTTTTCCTAAACCCAAACTGATCTTCACCTACTATCTCTTCTACTACACTTTCCATCCTTCTGTATATTATTCTGGTAAGTAATTTTTAAGCATGTGATGTTAGACTAATGGTGCGATAATTCTAACATTTGTCGGCTTGTGCTTTCTTTGGAAGTGTGAAACCGAGCGGGGCGGTGTAACGGTTAGCGTTCTCGCCTCGCATTCGGGAGGACGGCGGTTCGAATCCCCGTCCGGGCATCCAGATTTGGGTTTTCCATGGTTTCCCCAAATCACTCCAGGCAAATGCCGGGATGCTTCCTTCAAAAGGCCATGGCCGAATTCCTTCCCAGTCCTTGCCCCCATCCTTTCCCGTCTCTAAAGACCACGATGTTAAAAAGAGACGTAAAGCAGTTACAAAAAAAAAGGAAGTGTGAAGATGTTATTTTTATTAAAATCAGTTGAAATTTCCCCTGTTCCATAATTGATATCAGCTTGAATAATCTGTCAACTCCTTCTACTAGAGATTTAAGAAGTTCTGCAGGGATCTCATCGATTCCAACTGCCTTATTTGCTTTCAAGTCATTCAGAGCGCTATTAAATTCTGTCCTCAAAACAGGATCTCCTAAGTCATCAGTATCGACATGGTCTTCCTTTTCCATTAACGCTATTGTTCAAGTCGTCCACATCATACAGTTTCTCATTTCTCAATGTATTCCTTCCATCGGTTAGCTCAATCGTCTGAGCTTAAAAGAGGTTTTCCATCGGCAGGTTTAATGTTCACACCTCTTTTCTTCATTTCTCCAAAATTCTGTTTGATCTTCCTATATGCAACATCTACTTTATCTACGACCATTTCCTTTTCTACTTCTTAACACTTTCCATCTAGCCACTATTCTTTTGCTTTTTTTGCGTTTCCTATTTATTTGATTTCTAAATGGCCTGTATTGCTCTCTTCCTGGTTCATCCTGAGCATTTTTGTACCTTCCTCTCTGATTCATCAGATCCAAAATTTCTTCTGTGATTTAACGTTTTACGGCGGCCTGTTCCCTAAAGCCTAATGTTTCTTTAACAGCTTTCATTATTTCAGTTTCAGTTGAGCTACTTTCAGAGTTACTTATTAGACCTAAGTCTACCATTTCTGCAAATTTTTGTCGTGCTAGATTGTTTCAGTTTATTCACTTCCAATCTGTTCTGCTTATACTGCTTCCTTATTCGCTTGAATTTCATCCTGCACTTCATTACTATCAAATTATGGTCAGAGTCTATGTCTGCTCCTGGGTACGTTTTACAGTCTAGAACTTGATTCCTGAATCTCTGTTTGACCATGATATAATCTAGCTTAGGGGTCCCCAAAGTGGTCGATACCGACCCCTTGGGGTCGATAAGAGATTTCCAGGGGTCGATTAATACTAAAGAGAATAAATTAAACTGTAGGGGAAAGAAAATAGGAATGCTCTACTAAAAATCAGGTCAATAAATTAAAGTAAAGCTCATCCTCTCAATTCTCGTCTGTTTGTGAAGTCATGTGAAGTAAATGATGAAATATGTGACAAGTTAAAACAGTATAACAACCATCTGTTCTTTTTGGCAGGTCTTTATTTGAATTTTATTCCATCTGTCCATAGTTTTGTTCCTATTTTTTGAGATTGTAATAATAGTGGAAAGTATCTCGTTTTTCTGTTAATGTTATTGGGTGGATTTTATAAATTATTTCGCTGAGTTGTTATGCAGGCCTCCTTATTGCTTAGCATCAGAAATGCCAAAAATGATTCAATGTTTTAATTAAATAGTTGTGGGGGTCGATAAGAAGGCAAATATCCTGTCAAGGGGTCGACGGGGTAAAAAGTTTGGGGACCCCCGATCTCTGTATCCCCAGGACGTTTCCAGGTGTATATCCTTCTTGCATGGTTCTTAAACAGTATTTTTGCCACAACTAGCTTATATATTTCACAAAATTCTAACAACCTGCTTCCTCGCTCATTTCTTTCTCTTAGACCAAAACTTCCTACAGTATTCCCCTCTTTTCCTTCTCCCACTATCGCATTCCAATCACCCATGATTATTAGATTTTCCTCCCAATCACATATTTGATTAATTCTTCAATTTCGGCGTATATTTTCTCTATTTCTTCGTCATCTTCCTGTGACGTGGGCATATACACTTTTTCATAACGTGGTTGACGAGGGCTTAGTTTCTAACCTCATCAAAATAATCCTGTCACTAAACTATTCATAATAACTCAGCCGTTTCCCTACTTTCTTATTCATTACAAATCCTACACCAGTGACTCCATTGACAGCTTGGGTGCTAATTATGCTGTGTTCCCCAGACCAGAAATCCTGCGTGTCCTTCCATTTAATCTCACTAATCCCAACAACATCTAACTTAAGCTGTTCCATCTCCCTTTTTAAGTTTTCTAATCTACCTGCTCTATTCAGATTTCTAACATTCCACGCTCCGACTCGTAGAATGTTTCTATCCATTCTGATGAATCCTCCCTGAGCAGTCCCCACCCGGAGATCCGATTGGGAAACTATTTTACCTCCGGAATGTTTTACCCAGGATGAAGCCGTCATGATATATGTAATTTGAGAGGATTACATGTCCTCGGGATACCCTTTGGTTCTTTAATGCAGTGGTTTCCCGTTGCCTTCTGTATCCCCATGTCGTTGGTAATTTCTGATTTATCCGCCTTTAGGGGCAGTTTCCAACCCCAAGGGCAAGAGGGGGCCCTGAACCGCACCCCGCTCTTCCGCCCTCTTTGCGGTGGCCTTTGGCAAGCAGTGCATGACTCCTTAAACCAGGAATTTTTCAGTCGCCAGAGTCTCATCCTTGCAAACAGGGTGCACCACGAGAAGGAGAGGTTGACATTTGGTTCGAAAAGGCTAGTATAGTCTCTCGGAAATCCTTGCACACCACGTGGAAAATATCACGGTCAAAATCTGGTATATTAATATTTATCTGCGTAATGCCTCAATTCTTCATAGTCCCTCCTCCCCTGGCATAAAAATCGTTAAGCTTAACGATCTCAGCCTTCAACGTGACTAACCTCCAAGTAAAAAAATAAAAAAATCTAGGTACCCTTTTACATGCTTCGGCAGCACGGGGTTATAACTTCTTTAAAATATGGTACCATATTACCAAAGTGTGCTATACTTTACCAGAAAGTTGCTGTGTGATGAGAGCGTTTATGAAGGTTGTGTGTATTACTCTGGCAATGTGCATTTTTCTGCATCGCAAAAATTAAACAGCACTGAATCACTTGTCACGTTACCAAGTCATTAAGCGACTGTTAGAGTTCTAATCATGCGACATGGTTTATCGCAGTCATTTAATTCTTGTATAGCTACTACTTTGTTTTGGTGGAAGGTCAGCGCCCTGCTTATTCTTTTTTTACTCTCCCAGTGCTCCATAGTAAATCAAGGACAACAGCAAGTTTTCTGGTCAGGAGCTGCGGGTTGATTGACATTGCTTGGCTGGGTCTCAAAGTTTGCTGGGTTTTTAAGGAGCGAGAACGTAAAGCAGGTGACATTAACGTGTACACAGAAATATGGCTTTTACAAAAGGCTAATCAATCCCTTCGTAATTCAGACAAAAGTAACCACGAAGCCATGGAACACGTCTACAATTCCATCGCGACTACACATACATAAAGCTCCATTGTTCCATGGTCACTCACTAGGCACTAACCATAGGGCAGAGCTGTCATTGTATTTTCCGCCTAATGTTCGCGTCATGTAATATTTTGTGTGTACAGTCCGAAGATTCGCTTGATCGTTGCGCAATGGGAGTACTAAGGCATTGATTTCCACAAGACTGGATGACTGCCTCTATTCTCAGCAACTTGTGGTTTAACTCCGAATCCGAATTACGAAACGTTCAATTTACATACATAACGCTCTAGTCCGTAATAAGCCGGGTTTTGATTTTGTTTTACTTTTATACAGTCGCTTCAGTTTTACCACCCCTCATGAAATTCTGACGTAATTTATGGATTTTTTAAAAAAAATTAGAACGTTGTGACGTTATTTATGGATGTCCCCTTATGATTAATTTCCTTTACACGATAACACCTGAGATATCATTGCTTGAGCTTTTATAAAGTTTACAAGAAACGGAGAGTAAGCGAGAAGATTCCACGTTACTGATCCTTGCGTTTGCTTAATTTCAGAAATTAAATTTCGTGACCAAAGTGACTACATTGAAAATTGCCTGTCAGGCATGCGTATCAGAGTTAATCCCACTTTGGTCTCTTTTCTTAAATGTACTAACTAACTTTTTTTTTGTCATATAATTTAAAAATTAGAGGGGGATGGGAAAACTTAACGACTTTGGGTGCTCATATCTTGCAAAATAAGCAACTAGTGCATTTTCTATTACCTGTTCAACTGTGTGTCAGTCGGTGGGATACGCAAAACTTCCCATCCTGGGTCCATTGTAGAGGGTGTTCACATAAAAACCTCCATGATTTCAAAGTATAATATTAAAAAAAATATTAAACATAGAACTTTGCGATTTGCACTATCCTGTAAAGCAACTCAAAAAGTTTGTGTAATTTTGTTTAAGTTAGTATTTTAATTTTGTTTCAGGTGTTTAATAATTATCAAAAATTACTACTTTACAAAAGAACCCAATTCGTGGTGTGTGTGGAACGGTCATCAATCGTTACCCAAAAAAATTTCCATGTGTGATAGGGTACCATCCGATGTAAACACAAATAAGGATTTGGTATGACAAATTTCTGGAGACTGGAAGTGTAAACAGACAGGTGCTCGATTTATTTGACAAAATTTCCACCGCGATCTCCAGACATAACACCTCTAGATTTTTTTTTCTGCGGGGTTATGTGAAAGACATTGTGTATACCTCATATGTACGTCATGTTAGCGTTGTTGCTTTAGGGCGCATCGACATCGGTGTCATTAGCGCGTGATGTTAGCGATCTCAGCATAAGAATTGTGGATGCAATCTGTTTCACTCCGCACATGCTTGGGCGCACATGGACAGAGGCTGAGTATTGCTTAGACACTGAGGGCTACGAAAGAGTAACGTAGAAGGGCACAAATTTTTGAAGCGAAGACTTCTATAGGCGCGCTAGGTGATGTTTGGACGGGGGTAAATCAGAGTTCGCGACTACACGTCACAGACATGCTATGACGTGTTACGTGTATGATATGTGCGGTGGTCGCTTTTTGGATGGGTTAAATCTTAAGAGTTCCCGTCACAGACATGCTAATATTAACAATATATCTGTAGCGGTCTGGTGGTTCAGTGGTTGAGGTGTCCGACTGTGGAACAAAGTTCCCCGGTTCTAATCCCTATTTTGGTGGGGATTTAAATACTCTTAACCAGACTTTCACAGCTTGCTGTGTAATGTGAAATACGCCAGAACACTTCCGTGGTTCGGATTCCACGTTAAACTGTACGTCCCCTGTACCTGGTAGCACTACCGGGTTAGGTTAAGGTGGCTAAGACGGGCGGAATGGCAAGCCAATAGAAATCCTGTCACCAGGTCATTACGACTACACGGAATTACCATTATTTAGTATGTCTGTAGCTATAAGTATAACATGTAGTGCATATGATGTTCATAGTTTTAAGTTTTCACTTATCGGCAGTCCTGCGACTGCCATTTTTCTTCTTTAGACGATTGTGAAAACAGCAAGGTTCTATGTTTTTTTTTGTGTTGTACTTTGATATCAGGGGGGCTTCATGTGGACACCCTGTTTGTAGGGAGATACCGTAAAAGATCTTTGAGTATTTATCTTGCGATATACTTTGCAGCCAGTTAAAGACGTCCTGTGAAGTTCCATCACAAACTGTTTGGAAAAAAGAGGCTGTTTAATACCAACACAATGTGAAAATCTAAAACGCTTGTAGACGTATCTTACCCAAAACAATTTTCGTTGAACGCCCCAAGCGTCGTTATCTTTATTTTTTTTTCCCTTCAGATCTTTCAGTCTTTGTTGCATAATTGTACGGGGAGGGATATTTTTAATGATTATGGGCGCTCATGTTTTACGAAATACACAGCTAAACGAAAATTTCCTAAGGTAATATTGCACTTTTCAATACTTTTTCAAATATACCACACTGGATACAGTTCTCATGGAAAGTTTTTCTGGACTGTCTGTGGTGGACTATCTATGGATTTGTCGCAATCCTGTGAAATTTCATTATAAGCAGTACTATGTGTGAGGGAGAGGCATTAAATTAACAGGATTCAGTTTGGCTACAGAACCCTCAAAACGAATAATTTTTTGTTGATGATCTGATATTAACTAAGCACATGACACTAAATCCCTTCAATGGTATGTATATATACTTATTCAATCAGGGATCGTCGAATCTGAAACTCAATGTTGAGTCAAAGATAAAGAACAAAGTCTGGATTAATTTAATAAATACGGTGAGGTACTAAATTTCAATTTTAAATAGGAACTGCAGAAAAATGTAACAAAACTGTCACTTGAATGCAGAGTTAACAAAAAATCTTTCACCCAAGAAAGTTGGTGTTTGGACGTGGGTTTTTTTTTTTTTTTTTTTTTTTTTTTAGCTGAACTACTTTTTTTATGGATTTTTTTATTCGTTGAATAGCTTGTGCAAACCTGTGGAGTTGATGAGGCGGTGTTACGAGGCTAACTTTGCCGCCCTCCCTCCTCTAAATGTTAAGCACAACTAACTACCGCACTGAGGATTTGAAACAGTAGCGTAGCTAGGTTAACAAGCGCCCCGGTGAAAAAAAAATTTTTTTGGGCCCTCAGGCAAGATGAGCGACTTTTTCTTTAGCTCTACCAAGCTTTAGGGGGGCCCCCGATCTGAGCTTGGGCCCCCTGAGCTTGGGGGGGGGCCTCCGGTGAACGGCACCGCCTAGCCCTCCAATAGCTACGCCCGATTTGAAACTTTTTTTTTTCCCCTCCAAGATTTGCGGCGAAATATATTAAAGGAACTGTTCCATGTAAGGGAACTGTTTCATGTAAGGGAACTGTTTCATGTAAGGGAACTGTTTCATGTAAGGGAACTGTTTCATGTAAGGGAATAAAAGGTTTACAGCATTAAGTTTGTAACACCTTGCGCTTATTACTTTATTATCTATAACAGATTGGAAAAGATTTTCGTGCATAACAAGTATTATGTCTCACGTCACACTTAATCGCACAGGGACTGGTTATTGGACGCTATGGATATTTTGCATTTGATCTAAAAATTTTATCCGATTAGGATAGTAGTGTTCCAGGTATTTAGAATCTGTCTTAATTTACTTTTGGGAGGATCTTCCCGTAAATGAGCGAGGTGACCAGGACTGATAGATTTTACAACCTTGCGAAAAATGCATGTAATTTAAGTCTTTTGTACAATATTCGTCCAAAATTACAACACCCACAGCGACCATTTATTTCGTTGCAGAGGCTGAAAATGGAGTATAAAGAATTTCGAGCTCTATTTAAATATTTGTGCAAGATTTATGCTAAGGACTTACGAAAGGATATGGTGGTAACGTTAGGAGACATTGCCCCTGCTTACAGCAGCTAAAATTGGGCATCTGTATTTTCATGGGGGTACAACTAGCACTGAAGATGGTTCCAGGGCAAGATCAATGGAGACAAACACACTGGAAAAATGTTGACAGGGCACGCGAGTTGACTGATGGAACGTTAACAATTCGGACAGAACAGTAGACTGGTAACGAATCTTTTGACAACAGATAAAATACAGCGAAGAGGAAGGTATCCAGAAAATCTAGCCTTGTTTTAAACTATTCCATTAGATTTGTGTAATATTTGCGTAAATGAAACTTGGGGCCCTTCACTTTACCCCAGAATCAAAGTAACAAACGAACGCCAGTTCTTACTGGTAAAACAAGGCTACCACTGTTCCTTCTGCAGGAAGATTGAAACGGTTTGTAAAGGGGAGGAGGGATTGTGAGGGTGTGCTGCTTCTAGATTTACTGGAGAATGGTGAAACTATCTTCGGGACATCAGTGCTTAAATTGGGAAGAGACTTGACAGCAATGGAGGAAACGGGAAGAGCCAAAAAGTTAAAAAAATTGCGCCATTTTATGAGGACAATGCTTTAAGTTATCAGTCTCTCATTGCCATGGTGACATTTCATCCCTAGTCAACAGATATTTCTCTCTTCTTCCTCAGATTTTCACCTGCTTCAAAACTTTAAAACTCTACGATGAAGTAATAAAAAGCGTTGGACTAAGTGTTTGCAGCTGATGGATGTTAAAAAATAAAACAGCACCTTTATCTCGTGTACATTACTGTCAGGTTTCAACTCTTGTGCATCAGTACCATGAGACAAACACTTACGCGAAGATCTTGTGTTTTTACTGAAATTTTTCGCCCACTTTCCAAAAAGTAAACTCCATTTGACAAGGGGGGCAATAGACTTTGCCAGAATGTCACGTTTCTCAGATAGACTTTGCTAAAATCCAGAGATTTCATTCGACATTAGTATCGTGCACTGTCGTGAGCTTCTAAAGGCATTTTCTATCTGCCCAGAGACATTGCATAGTACGAGATTCCACGTCGTTTATTTTTTGCGCTCTAGGAGCGAAATATTGTGTAGGCCTAAACAGAAAATGTAACTTTAATCCTATCACTTTGGCATCTGAAAGAATTTCGCACCACCACCACTATAGACTTGTGCTGAGACATCTAGTAAGGTGCAAAACAGAGGAAGTAAAATTTTCTTATAGTAAATATATATTCAGATTTTTTTACTTAACCTAGTTTTGTCACCGACTGTTTCCATTAAACCCAAGTTTAATTTAGATCTCAATGTTTTCTCTAACAATAAGTTAAGAAACTTTTAGAAAGAATTTAAATATTTTAATTAACAAAATGTATAATAAAACAGCACGAAATGTAACGAACATTTGTAAATGCATGTCTTGCACGCAATGTGCTTAGGACTGGACAGTAGAAGTACTATGACAAAATTATTTTACTGTCAATAGCACAACAGTGTCATCATATAATACTTTAGAACATTACAGAATTTATAAAACAAGATTTACAAAACATTTTGAAATGAACAACAAAAATGATTCATATATACAGCCTGAAAACGTATGCCCAGAGCAGTCTTTCAACATACTTATGTATCCGTGTACATCCCATTACGGATATTGGAACACAATTAAGAAACACATTGGTGTATGGGATTGGACATTACTGTGATGATGCGATTAATGCCCCTTTTGAAATTACATTTGGCTTCCAATTTAAAAAAAATAAAACTCCCTCTGTGTATAATTTTAAAAGTTCAATTAACACAGGACAGTTGGACGGGACTCCAAAGACATTCGCGATGCAGTTTTGACTGAATATTTGCATCGAGATCTCACAAATGCCACTGCAGTGACTAGTATTTACTGGAGATTATTGTGGTCTGCATCACTCAAAGTCCTGAAGACAACATACCTTCATATTTCGAACATCATTTTCAGATGTTATTTGTACTTGTGGAAGCCTTGGGAAAACTTACCTCCCACGTCACTACCAACGATTGCACCAACACAAACAATTTATCTTTCCTCGCCATTCACCTCAAAACATTACGTTCTCAAAAACAGGAAGTCCTTTTTGTGCTTCAAACCAATTATCACGAAGTTAATACTTCACTTTGACCCTGAAACTTAAACAGCACCTTCAACACGTTGCGGTACTTGTTCCGAATACTGTCAGTTTTCCAGTCACTAGTCAACCCTTGTCCACTTGCAAACGGCACAGAATAATTTAACTAACTATACAAGTAGCAGCGTAGTTAATGGTTTTGAGTGAGGATCGTCTGGTCTGGTATGCACAGCATGGGGAAGTTCATGGTGAGTCGCTCCCAATAACTAACTTCGGAGTGTTTCATCAGATCATCTTCGCTTTCTGCCTCCTTGTAATGACACGTCTCGTTCACTACTCCGTTCTGGAAAGTAAAAACCAACAACTTATAAAAATATCGGGAAACATATGGTAAATATCAACTAAACTATATTAACTATTCAACAATTGCTAATTAGTAATATTTCAAGGAGGGAATTTACTGTTAGTGGGAACTACCCTAATGTAGCCCAGATGTAATTAGGAAGCGCTCCAATTTCATGTGAGAGGACGTTGGATATTTGCTGTCAGGCGCTTTTCATTTACGTTCCATTCTTAAAAACTAAGAGAATCGAAAATTTTTCATACAAAAATTCTCAAGTCGATAGTCAAATCAGTTTTTTCAGTAAATAAAACTATGGAAAATTCACTTAGAAACAGCCAAGGAATGTAGCTAGGAGTCTTGCACCACCATTGAGGGGGTCATTACAAACTGCAGGCCATACACGCAGGGCCGGCGCTAGGTATTTCGGGCCCGGGGTAAAATGGGCGACTTTTTTTAGCTCTACAAACTGGGTGGATTCTTGGCTTCATGGCCTGAGGGCCCCTACAATCGGTATTCGGGGCCCCCCCATCAGCCGGTGGGCACGGGTACTTTTGACCCGCTTACCCCCCCCCCCCCTAACGCCGGCCCTGCATACACGGTCTCCCAGAAGGGTGTTAACTCTGCATAACCATTCCCGTGGGAAATTTTGAGCAGGTTGCCTTCCCCACTGTGATTAGTGTTATTTTCTGATGAGTAAGTGCAATGTGATGTACGTGTTTTGCACGATATTAAAGAGAACTGAATCCAATGTCAACTTATTCAGTTCTGCTATTCCGAAAGACTCTTTGCGAGCTGTCAAGTTAGATATTGACTACTGATGGATGAATCACTTTGCCATATGCCTTCTCTCAATACGTACCGAGATTAGGTTTGGAATTTAACCTGGTGATTAGAAATAGGGATCCACTGTTTCTTACCACCATACTAGTCAACTAACTACCCGATGGCCAAAATTTCTTCCACCACCAGGGCTCAAGCCAACCTACTTCTTGTCTATCTACACGCAGTTGCCGCCTTTTAAAAAATTCGCACAAGAGGCTTGTTATACGCTAAACACTGTATTAAAAAGATAGTTAGACAAATTAATACTTACACTTAAATCTGACTGGTTGAAGAGGCCTTTCCAATAACTGATCAGAGAGGTCGTTATGGTTGGTTGTTCATCTTCCGAACTTTTCACCACAGGAACTGTACCGTTTGCATCGTCATCCTGAAATTAAAGAAAATCTTTGAAGAAAAGATATTGCAAAAGGGGAAAACCTCACTTTTTTGTGCCACACATTCACATTGCAAATGAGACTCATTCACGGAAATTCTGATCGTTAAATGTTTCTAATTTAACCAAAACACATTTATTATCTGTGTAGTTAAGTTTAACACAGTTCACCGCCTAATTTACTATATGCTCACCTTCTTGTGCCTTGCATTGTTCTTGTAGGCCTGCTTATAGAAGTCTGAGAACAGGAAGTAAAACATGAGTGCGTGCATTCCTATCCACCAGACAAAACCACGCGGGTAGTCGCACTCTATAAATAGCAGTTGGAATGCGTGAACCATCATCAGCACGAACTGCACCTGTAACAAGTCCACAGTGGCTTTCTTTATGCTTGCCGAGTCGAAAAATTTATTCTTAGGAGAGAAAATTCTCTATGAAGAGTGTAAATAATGATACAGAAAATTAAGTTAAAATTACAGAATAGTGAAAAGAAATGCGAGAATTGACCACAGAATATTTGTAAAGAGCTATTGCTCATAGAATGTATAATAATGATTAGAGGAACTAAAACCATTGAAGACTTTAAATGTAAATACCTTGGAATAACATTTAATAAATTTAACTAACAGAATACATTGGGCAGGTAGAAGGAAAATATTCCAAATTCCTTCATTTGTTGAAAAGAGTTATGAGATAATGTACCCGAGAAGTAAGGGAATTTGGTTACAAAACTTTGGTCTGACCATTACTTAAATATGGGGATATAGTATGGGACCCACATTTTAGGTATCAAATACAGGAGTTGGAGGGGCTGCAAAGAAGAGCTGATGGATTTATCTTTGGAAATTACCGCAGAACATAATCAGTAACTGATACGATAGAGGAGCAGGAATGGGATTTGTTGGAGGATAGGAGGGGGGTGAAGAATGTCATAGTAGTGTGTAAGGCGTATATTGGTGATAAGGTATGGAAAGATATTGGTGGGAGAATTAGAGGTGTGTGGAAGAGATGACCATGATTACAAGGTGGCACTCTATTTCAGGCATAAGGGTGTGAAAGATATTTTTTGTTGGTAAGGGGGTCAGGGATTTGAATAAATTACCAAGGAAAATGACAATTTACCAAAAACACGGAAAGAATTTATAGTTCAAATTACTAGAAGGCAAAAGTAGATGGGAAAGGGGGTGGGGGTGGAAATGGGTGTATAGGGAAATTTCCACCGGAGTGTGCGTTCTATCACAATTAAATTAAAGCAAACGATATAACAAAGTTGACGCGCGTAGGAAGAAACGATTTTTCTAAAATATGTGGGTTGACCTTCATACATAGCTTATAATTTATTTTATTTTTAAAAACAGAATTATCGTTATTTTAAGGCTAGACGTAGCTTGTTCCTCTAGCAGATTTTACAGCTAAACAGCCGAATGTCATGTTATGTATCTGATACGTAACTCTACACTACATTTTACTCCTTATTGAAAAAAGTCATAAATGAAAAGTGTACCTAAAACAATAGCGTAAGGAAACAGTCGTCAGAGTTACGTAGAGAAGTGATCTCATACAACCAAGGTCGGCAGGTTTCTACAGGAAGAGACCGTCCAACTTGCTTTACGTGGGATTTGGACTGTCATGAAGCTCTTAAACTGCTTTTTACTACTGCAGTCTTGTTAAACAATAGCTCCTTCAAGTGGCTTGTATTGTCCTATTGGTGCACTCTCATTCCACATGGTTTAATACTATATTCAGTTTTGGTGTCTAAATTATCATTAGGCTATATACCAGTAATCACACAACACCAACGATCCAACTACTGCGTATCAAGTATTACCAAAAATACAGGTATTGGATCTTATGGGATCATTGTGGAAATCTTGCCTTAGTTGATACAGGGTGTCCAAAAAGGAGTCCCCGATTCAAAATGTAAAATATCGAAAAGTAAGATCGACAGAAGAATGCAACAAACGGTATTTTTACTGTGAAAGCTGTAACAATTTCATACAGAAGTTTAAACAAAAAGCTGTTACCAGACGGCGCTGTAAAGCTTGTATCGGAATGCGCAAATATACTATTCCTATGCAAGCAGTCTTAGCAATGAATGAATCACATCACAATGTTTTCAAAATGTCCGCCGCTCGAAGTACAGGTGCCGCAAACTGAATGAAATTGCCATTACACCCTGCAATGTCTCAGTAGCCACACAGATCAGCGATTCAAGCTGTTCCAGCGTGGTTGGATGTTTTAGGTAACCACCTTTCCTGCTTCATTGAACGGTGGAACTGATTGTCCTGGGCTTCGAAGCACTATTTATAGGCACATATTTATTAACATTACTGCAAAATCTGTTAACAGCTTTTACAACTTTTTTCGGAACTTCTGTATGAAATTCTTACAGCTTTCTCAATAAAAATTCAGTTTGTTGCATTCTTCTGTCGATCTTTGTGTTCGAGATTTTTCATTTTGAAACCAGGGACGCATTTCGTGGACACCCTGTAGAAAGGAACCAGCTCAGCATTCGTCCGATCATGGATAGCTGAAGTGTGAATACTTGGACCAGGCTGTGTACTGAGCCAGCAGGCGCGGTCATCAAGTTCCGTCACGAAGTTACATTTCGTGCCTTGCGTTACAAACCTCGTGTCAGGCACAGCAAATCTCTCCTGCTATTGCTTGGTAACAAATTTCGCACACATGTTTCATCTTTTTAATTTCAGATACGTAAAATATTAACACTTTAAAAAAAAAGAAACTTCTTAACAGTGGTGAATCTACCTAAAGGAGATTTTCCTCTCGCGAAAAACTATTACCGGTGTCTTATTAGCGTGATTCATAGGATTTACTAAAAATTGTTTACGTAAACTATCTGAAACATTTTTAATTTTATTATTTAAAAAAAAAATGTGCAATGGAACATTTGACCCGGTTTAAATTCCGTACTCACGTACTTTCGAATTTCAAGTTTTAAGATATTCAAGACTAATTCTTTGAGTGTAATTTCCTTAGCCACCCAGTTTTTCTTTTACTAACTTTTTATTCAAAATTCGTTCAGTGTTTCAGGTAAATTGTTCTACATTTTCTTCAGTTTCAGTCCCCGTCTCCCTTACCTTCTAAAAGTAATTTCACCACTCCCTTGAGCCTCGAGTGAAGTGCGAGTTTATAGTCATAATCACCTTTTCCGTGCACTACTATTTCTTCATCCAACAGCCATCCAGGCCTCATCATCAATATTCGCCATATACTCTCTTCACTCACTTTTCGAATGTCGTAATGACTTCCAATCCAGATCCATTATATTAGTTAATGCGGTAATTTACACAAAAAAATCTAGCTGCCCTTTATACGACCTCCAAGTCTTTTGATATTTCGTCACCCAAAGCGCCTTGACAAAATTATTAAAAACAATTGTTGAATTTTTAATAAAGGAGGTGTTGCGAGAGTAAGATGCGAGATGCGAGATAAATTTAGCACACAATGCTTGGTTCTTGTATAAGATATGAACAGGACATGAAATCATCTGCTCGAAGCTAACAGAGGTAATGTCGAGGGCAATTTGTTTTCGTAGATCCATTTGGAATAACAGCCTGAAGCCGCCTTGAAAATGCTGTTTTCTATCTGCCGCTCTCTAGCTACCTTGCTAGCATTAGCTTAACGTACCATCTGGAAAGCAGTGAGGTACTTCTTCCACCACAGGTACTTCCGCATGCTAGGTCCCATGGCTGCCAGCATGTAGTATGTGTACATCACCACGTGCACAAACGTGTTTAGGAGACCGAAGAATGAGCTGTGGCCACCTGAAAGAATAATTACACAACGGTCAGTTTAAATTTTTTTTTTTTTAGCAACGCTGTTTTTCTTACATAGAGCTTGCATATACCAGCACTATCGAAGTCACAAGCAAGGGAGCGTCCATAAACTACGTAGCTCCTTTTGGTTTGTGAAACCCCCCCTCCCCTCACCCCACGTAGTCTGACGCGGCTTTTACCTCTACACCTCCCCCTCCCTCCCCCTTCCCCCCTATAGACTCGAGAAGACATTTTGTTCCGTTTTCTCTTGTCGAACTATCTTGAAACTACATACGGAGATAATTAAATGACTGGAAGAAGTATTTACAGGCTGTTTTGTGTTCTGTACCATATTTTAACTGTGAGAAATATGAATTAAAAGTTACGTGGCTTTTCTCGGCTCTGAACACCCCCCCCCCCCTCAACACTTAGCCTAGCGTATCTTTCTACTCAACCCCCCCCCCCCCCCCTTCCGACCTAGCCACGTAGTTTATGGTCGCTCCGTAAGTGAACGAAACAGGGTTATGTTCTAAGCATTCCAGGATTGAGGGCAAAATAATATTTCTGTAAGCTTTAAGACAGTTTGTTGTTATTTCCCGTTCTGTGCACTCAATCCTCTCTTCTCAAATATTTAGTGGTAAAATTATTTCGTCTAGATCTCAGGATGTACCAAAACCCATTAGCATTCAAGGTTGTTACCTTGAATTCTCACCTCTTTCCTTAATGCTTTGTTATATGCTAACAACGGACATACTTCAATTATGGAGGCTGCTGTCAACAAATGTCCCGGAAGCAGGTAGATTGACGTGAAATGAGCTATGTTAATGTGCTTGTTTCCGTGATCGTTCCTAGTGTTACGGGATTCAGTGGTGATAAAGAACACATCAAGCGAAGAGAGAAAGATACCGAAAAAGTAATGGCTTTTGAACTAGAGAACCAGTCGGTATCTTACTAGACCTCCATACAAGAGATCTGAGCATTACCCAATTCCCTGCTGGAGATGTCAAAATCGCATTACCAAGATAAATTGTGCGTGTAATACAACAGCTGTGAGCGTAGCAATGTGTAGGGTAGTTTGCCAGACCTCATCAAGCTGTACGAATATCCTGTGCGAACATACATCAACAGTAATAGCAGCAGCTGGAAAACATTAGGAACTTCACGAGGAGTTGGTGAAAATGTGCTGCAGTGATATATTTCACGGCTGTTTCTTAGAACATGTTACGATCCATATTCCAGAACAGATTATTACGAATGCAAATAAATTCTAAACCATGCTGTTCATATGAGCATGTTTACTTTAGTTTTTTTCGTGGTTGCTACAGTGGTCTAGTGCCCGCAATTTATGCTACAATTGCTATAAAGGGCACCCTCCATTTCATATAGAATCCTGTCTTACAGACAGTTTAGTTGGGATTATTTCTCTAATAAAATTGGAGTTTAGGATCAGACGGAAGAATTAGAATATTTTGATAGAACAGCTTCACGCGATATAACTGCATTAATGGCAACTGTCATCTTTTAAGTTTGTTGCAAGTTTTGTGCAATTCACAATTAAAACTAGTTCAAAGTTTTGTTTAACCATTTTTCTGCATTTCAGCAACAAGTTATTAATTTTAAAGTACTTTAAGAAACTGCAAATACGAAGCGGAGAATAAAAAAACAGATGTTCTTGAATGCTGCACCGTTGAGAAAAAACAAGCCAATAAGGTTACAGGAATTTCCACAAGGTTCTTCACTCCCAGTAGTGTTGTCAGTCTTAAATGAATGTGTTAAACAACGCAGGTAAAAACATTAAATTATTATAAGTTTTATTTCGTATCACTGGCTGGTTTTACAAGGGAGGCGGGGTATCTATGGCATACCTTCAAGTCTGGCTTCCTGAGGGTTTTACTTGACTAGGCGTAGGTTTTAAATTAGTATCAGAATTTTCATGCACATTCGTTATTCTGCAGGTGATACTGAAATAAGATATTAACATACAACCCAATGACAAAAATTCGTAATATCCCCCCCCCCCCCCCCCCAATTTCTACTCTGATTAGAGGAAGTAGCATTTCCTTTAGATATACCCAACACAATGTAATAGTTATGCTTGAAAAACTGTATTTAGTTTTAGCAAAATGTGACAACGGAATGAGATTGTTAAAATTTATTTTCTGTATTTTTCTATGTATCTGTTATTCCGATCTTAGGTTTTGGTCGTGAAATACCAAACGGTGGTCTGAAAAATGCAGCCTGTGGCCAAAATAATAACTAAAGCAGTTAACTTTGGTCTGAATTATGGTATAATGAGTGCAAGAAACAGTCAAATTCTAAACTAATTTCAAATGCACTAATAGTGGAAGATACAGAGAGGTAATGCTACTTATGGGTATCAGTTGATTATTGTGTAATATTTCGCGACATCGCATTAGGCTTAGAAAACGTTACCTGGTGTGAATTTCACTCCGAACCAGACACTCATTGGCATCACACCGTGGTGGATCACGTGCAAATTAGTTATCTGGTCATTCTTCTTTCGCAGGATGAAGAAAAGCTGCAACAAACAAATCAAATTACAAACATTACAAACCACTTTTTATTAGTAATTTTTTTTAATTTTATACTTCTGCGCGCTTAAACCGATCAGGAAAGAAGTTGGCTTGGCGGAACAATCACAAATGTTCAGTTTTCCGTGTCGAGAAAATTTCGGTGCAAGAAACAAGCGTCTCACGTTTGAGTTACTCTGGTAGTAATACTAGAGACTAATCAGGAGACAAAGTGAAATTGTGTTGCAATACAGCTTATATCGTACATCTTTTAGTTTGCATTCATTTTTATTCCAGCCTTTGTTAGAGGTAATTTGATCAAATTGTCCAATTTTTTTTCTTCTAGCGATTAAATGATAGTCCAGTTTAATAGAAACTATGACGTCGGGTGACACAGCGTTGATTTATTTCGTTACTGTTTTAGGTATAACTAAGATTATTATCTATCAAACATTTATTTCAGAGTAATATACATTTCGATTTATAGTAACCTTGGTAATGTATCAACATTGTTAACTTCCTTACGCAAAAATAAAGCTTAAAACTGCTCCCCCCAGCGCTTCTTGAGAGCCGTTACTAACGGTAATGTCACGCCGCAAACCCTATCCTGGAGTCAGCGTCCATGTGTTTGGAACTTCATGTCTGTTGAGCGGTTTATGGATGCGTCGACAGTGATGCAAGGTGAATTAATCAAGCACTACAACTATTAGATGCCCTTTATTAACGATTAATATAATTAACTCGACATGCGCAGTGTAATAGTTCTGTGATACGGTCGTGCACCATCAGAATCCTGGTAACACTAGCAGTTTTTAGGAACCCGCGATGCGATCGCCTCTGACAATGTAAGTACATTAAGATAATCTGAATAGTTCCACGTTATGCTGGAGGCTCAGTTTACCAGGGCAAAAGCACGAGAGGCTGAATACGCGGCCATTTGAAACTCACTAGTGCATTAAAACCACAGGAGATTATATCAATACAGAAGGGATAAAAAACTTAGAATGTTTTACTTCTAAAGTTTTAATGATTTATAATTCCCATTACGACGTCGTGGTGAAAAGCTCTCGGCATGAAAATGAAAAATTGTGTTTAGTTCAAAATCGCATATTTCCACTTAGCATAACATACAAGACGCGAAAGGACAGTAATTTATCAATATTTTATAAAATACAGGACTGGGAAAATCAAATGAGTACATTTTTTTATTACAGCAGTAAGGTTAATTGCAATATTGGAATATTATAATATTGGAAACGTACACCTACAACATAAAATAAATGTTAATGTGCTGCAGGTGCTGTAACAGTACAGTATATATTTATATCAGAATTAATAGTGTATTAAGATAATGTAAATTTGCCTCAATCATAACAGGACGTATATATTTATAGCTCTTGTTGATCCACCTCAATAAAGGCGAATAAACAGTTTATAAAAAAAAGGTCGTTATAATATTTTAAATTTAAATACCTTGAAAAAAAACTGAGCAAAATTGAGAAATGGCCTAGATATATCCCATAAAACTAATACAGAGTAATTCCTGCCACTGGTATTACCTGGATTACAGTTAATTTGGTGACTCAAATTATAATTTGAAATATCTATTTTGTACAGTCTTTGATCACGACCACGTAACATGCTGCAGAACATGTAGGAGTGTAAAATTAATTTCGCCACCTATTTTTCAACAAACAGATTACTGGAATTCTAGCAAGAAGTTTGACTCACCGTATCAATGAATTCTGTGAACTTCGAGAAGTAATACCACCAGCATGCTGCCGCCATCTGGAAGGAGAAAGCAGATAACGGTCATAAACCAACACGTACTACACCCAATAAAACTGTCGTCTAGGTACTTTGCCAACAATTCTGGCGTGACTGAATGATGTAACTATTTAAGATTCAAAACTCGCTACTTTTAATCAACTTCAAAGACTACTCAATTTTCGAACGTAAAAAGGACCAATTATACACAAGCCTTGGAGGTATATTAATAACAAATACAGATTGATGCTTTACTTACTCTGAGAGCAACTGGATCGTTCGAATAGTCCACTGGTTGACAACGGAAGCTGTATCTGTTCCACCAGCCACCCATCATCAGCTGAAACCATAATACGGCAAACTTGAGCAAACAATATCTTTATTACCACAGTAAACTACATATGATTAACATACATGGCGATTCCGTGATGATCTTACAACCTTTATGGATGTAGGAGAAAGGTAAATGTGTCAATTTGGGGTAAGGGACCCTGGTCCGGAAAGGACACAGTCGGAAGTTGTAAGCGAAAATCTACTCAAGTTCTGCCTTAGCCTCTCGCAGCGCTCAAACTAAGTGCCCCAACTTCCGAACCGTGAGCATTACGTACGTAATTCGCGCTGAATACTTCCTAGTACCGTCAGATAATTCCCGCTGTTGATTGCCTATTAACGGCGCATGTAACTATGTCAGAAGACCGAAAATCCTAAGTCTACGTACGGTACAGTAATAATGAATTCCATTTAAGTGCACAAGTTTCACAAGCACTACACTTACAACTGTTATTCAGAATAGAGTCTTCCAGCGTCAATGCAGGAGTGGCGTCGTCCCGCAAAGTTCTTTCGTAATCTTTCTAATATTCCCGGTGCCGTTTGAACTTTGTCGCATGCAGCGAGAATTCTTGCCAGGAGATCCTCTTCAGTCTCGTAAACAAGACTTTTCACCTGGCCTCACAAGAAATCAAGTGAGGTGAGATCAGGTGAACGTGCTGGCCACGGAACAGGACCTCCTCTGCCTATCCACTGTGTCTGATCCAGGTGTTCACGAACCCTCAGTCGAAATTGAGGTGGAGCTCCATCATGTCGGAACCACATCACCTGAACAAGTGGGATATGTTCCAGGAACCAATCTTAGCAACAACAGTATTGGTTCATGTATTCCACTGCCAGAAGTACGACAACAATTTTCTATTAAAACTTTAGACTCAATCGTTTCCGGACCAGGGCCCCTTACATCAGACTAATACATCCCTGAAAGTTTGTATATTACTAGGGTGGTTGATCACCTTGTCTTAAAAATAGGTTTTACAAGTGATTAATCATTTAATCGAACTAAATATGGTGTAATATTAAGAAATAAGTGAGAAATTACAGGCGAAATTGAAATATGCATAGTGTTCGTGGGTTTCATCACTAAACAAGGCCATTGCGATTTATTCCTGTATATGACTACTTCTGGACTGCACTGGGTTAGCCTACAATTTTATCACAGTAAAGTTTCTCCATTGTGGGAACGAGGTTTGCCTAAATATGAACATGGCTCAATTGTCAGTCCTTTGAATTTTGTCTCCCGATGTTGTATGAACAATTTAGTTTTTGTTTGGCTCTGGGCTTTGTCTCGTCAACGTGATTTTGGAAAACCCTGAAAATCCGAAGTCTGCGTGGCCGGAATGGGATTTGAACCCGCGTTCTCCTGAAAGTTTCCGTCCACCACGCTCGGTGTCAGGCTTAAACAGTCACTTACCAACCATGTTTGGCAGTTTCTTGCTGGAGGCCACGCCTGTACTCGAACCTTCAGCACAATGCTGTAAGGAAATACGAGGTAACAGTTGAAAGTTCCGCGCGGTTTCTGTAAGTATCGCTTTGGAACCATGGAGATTCACCCATCATATATGCAGTGGTTCCCAATTAGTGGTACGCGTACCTCCAGGGGTACGTGAGGTTGCTTCCGGGGGTACGCGAGGTTCTCTCTTGACTAAGGTACGCAATAAGACAATTGGAAAAAAAACAATTACGCAAACATTACTACCGCCAAAATATATTTTAAGACAGTCAAACGGCGTGTGTGTGAAATTCATTTCTGTAATGCTGTGGCTGTGCGAAGCACTAGACTGGAATGAACGCAGAGGCAAATGTGGCTATAAGGGGGTACGCGAGGTTCAGCTCTTTCTTGAAGTGGTACTCGGGAAAAACTATTTGGGAACTTTGATATATGAGAATACAATGTCTATGTCAGGTACATGTAATGAGCACATGTTTTACATTGGGCGTTACGTTCATTCTTAAACAGAAATCAACTTAGTTCGCTGCTTAATTCGTTACGTTTAACTTAAATTTGAAAATTTGTACGACAGTCTCTGTATCAATCTCATTTACAGTACCTTACGATTGCTTACAATCAAAGTCGCCCAGTGTAGAAACAATAGTTCTTTCAACTCTTCACATTACAGTTATAGTGATGGATAAACATTTTACAGCACTATCGCAAGACCACTAACTAGCCACGGGTGTAGTCATATTACGACAGTTATCGAAATGAATAGTGATCATAATTGATTAAAAAATTTATTAAAGCTCTATCGTGTTCCTGATGGTTGAGAATCACTTATATTTAAATGAAAATATATATACATTTTTTATCGAAAGAAGAAAGATTCTCTTGATGCGTCTCTGGATTGCACAGTCTGTTCATTGCAAAAAATGTTTAGAGCCGCCTCCTATGCCTTTTCTCCGTTATAAAACTTACAGGAAAATTTTGTAATTTTACCATGTATAATGGTTATGAATTGTCTTGAGACTATTCATCGATATTATGTAACAATTGGTGTAACAGCATTTCCGGAATCTTTTTCACTAACTTTTGGGGAGAAACTCTAAACCGAGCATAAAATACAAGTATTTACATTAATGCCAATATTTGCAAGAGAACATTAATCATTATGCCAGGTATCAACAGCCAACCAAAAACAGCTCCTCGTTGATTTCGTCTACGGAGATGGTTTAGGAATATGATGAAGTTGCAGGGTCTATTTGCAGAAAATTCTTAATTATGTAGGAATGCTCGCTTACAATACTGGTTTTCGTAAGAGTTTTCGGTTCCACAAATACACTTCAATGTTAAATTACTTGTCACTGGCTTTCAAGGAGCGACAACGCCATTTCTGTACATTGAGTGTGTCACTGTTCCAGACAATGCGAGTTGTCTTACTTGTGCTCGACTGTGTACGTTTTGTTATAGCGAACAACGTCTTGGCAGTGTCGTCACGAGGTTTGGCAGCTGCTGGTTAATGAGTTAGGCATTAGCGCATGAAGCCACGCGTAGCACAGAGTAAAGAGAAGGGTGGAGGCTGAATCAAGAACGAGACCGACACAAATTCTCAAATACTTCTTAACCAACCATAGGACTGGAAATATAGTAACCGAGCGTAGTGGGTGAGCGGTTAACGCTCTGGCCTCGCATTCGTGAGGACACCGTTTCGAATCCCCGTCCGGGCATCCAGATTTTGGTCTTCCATGGTTTCCCCAAATCACTCTAGGTGAATGCTGGGATGCTTCCTTTAAAGGACCATGGCCGAATTCCTTCCCGTTCCTTGTCCCCAGTCCCATCCCGCCGTTAATGACCTCGACGTCGACGAAGCGTAAAGCCATAAAAAAAGAAATATAGTAAGAAAGTTATGTTCAGGTTGAATTAGCAATTATACTGTAGAGATTTAGTTACGAGTGATGATTCCTCGTCTGCATGAAGAACCCAAATACTTTATTGTAGTCGATAAAATGTAAATTCTGTACAGTGGATCATATTCCAAGGTAAATTTCAAGTTTTAAGCTAATTACTTATTTATCATTGAGGAATGTGGTAGTTATGCAAGTGGAACCATATACTTCACCTCTGTCTTCAATGGTTTCATTTGATGTCCGAAAACCGGAATATCTGTAAATTCTTGAATAGATTGCGGACAGGGAAGGCAGATCCAAAGCTAGTCTAGCAAATTGGTGTTATAATCACATTACCAGTATTAACTGTGAATGTGGCGAGGATCAAACCTTGAAACATATGCCTATACCCATCATCTTGTAACAAAGATGAACCGTATCAAGTAACGCAGAATGCAGTTGGTGTTGCAAAGTACTGGTCAAAATGGATGTAATGTGTTTAACTTGTACAACGTCTAACTGTGTAGGCATATCTAATGTTTCCGACTCGAGAATAATAATTATTTGATGCCTGGCTGATTGCGAGAATCTTTACCCCTCTCTTGCTGACAAAAGTCAGATGGAGTCAACCTGGACGAGTTTGAGACTTCGCATTATGAGTTTTCGTGAATATTCAAACTTCTTTGGGGTAACTAGTCCGTTTATCCGTACTTTGTGATACTTGTGCTGCTGATGCATCCGTAGTGCCGTGTAGGAAATAGCTGACCCAAGTAAGCACCAATTATCAGCATACAGATCGAGAGATGAAATAAAAAGAATCAACGACCAAGAAATAAGCAGATCTTGCGGTACAAGATTCAAACTTTATGGCGCATAAGAAGCTGGGATTCTATATGACGATTCTGTGAGAGCCGAGTTTTTTTTTTTACTTATGGCTTTACGCCTCGTCGACATAGAGGTCATTAGAGGCGGCATGTGACTAAGGACAAGGAACGTGGTGGAAAGAATTCGGTCATGGCCCTTTGAAGGAAGCATCCCGGCTTTCGCCTGGAGTGATTTGGGGAAATCTGGATGCCCGGATGGGGGTTCGAACCGGCGTCCTGCCGAATGCGAGGAGAGCTGAGTAACGACCGTATTGAGACGATATTTGATAATTTTCGGCTTAATAAAAAATAGTGAAATTTTTATCCTTTTTTTCACAACTTGTAACTATGCAAATTTTCCTTCACTCAAACGTTAGTCTACTTTCTGGATTCATCTAGGATGGGAGTGGGTGGGACGGGCCTAAATAGGTGATGGTCTCAATATACCAGAGAAATGTTTGGCCAGTAACATTTCTAGATGATTGTAAAGATAATCGAGCCTAACTGTTAAAGTATCGAATTAGTTTTAAACTGTTTTTAACTACATTCAGCTAATATACTGTTGAAACAGAAACCTTTGTATTTTTATTCAGCTTGAGAAAATAGTTAAACATATTTCTTGTGTGATCACTGTCAACAGATGCGTAGCATAGCGTTGAATATGAAAATTTTATTAGTTCTGAAACATGGTGTCAAAACTAAGAAGAATGATCGAATCAAGCGGTGTTTACCTTTAAAACTCATTTAACTACTATTTTGAGCTCGCTAGATCTGCAAAACCACTAGTATAACAAATTTGAAGGTATGACGCATTCCAGAGCATTTGAACCTGTGATTGCATAGGGTATGTGATTCCTGCCGTTTGTTAAACCATTTCCATATTTTTCACGCGGCATTAACGTTCACTTCCTACTGAACCTCAGTTTGTGAAGTGAAATAGTAAGAACGTCTGGATAAAAATGTTCTCGGCGTAGTAACGCGATTTAATCTTCACGGTTAACCAACCTCGTGGAGTGATGAAAACGTTTCGATAGCTAGCTTTGTTCTAATCGTCAGATGTAGAATATATCCCATCGATGACAATCCTATTGGCCAGATGTCGAAACATCGTGTTTTCACTACTCCATCTGGCTGTACACCCGCTGAGGTTACATCGCACAACATGAATATTCATGTGAAGCTGGAGCAGCTCTTAATCATGTGGAACAGGTTAGACCACGGAAGAGGCAGCATATATAACATTTCCGGAGGTTTGGTAGAGTCAAAACCAGTTGAATCATCTCGAGATTCCAGTCCATCCATTTAGCCATCGTTTGCCGTAATACCATTTCTAATCTATAATGAGATCCCCCACCAAAACAGCTTAAAACACGATCAAAGGACGCTTTCGCTGGTCCGGTTCCCGTAAGATAAGTTGCCGGGTTATTAATGACAGCCGTCACAAGCTGATGATAATCACTATGCGTCGTGGAGGCGTGGAATAGTCTGCAGTACTCGGCAACACACGATTCCACGCAGATGTTATTGCTGTCTTAACAGCCATGTGGGTGAAGAGAGTACTGGGCAGTCTGTTTAGTGTACTAACATCTGATAAAGATTACGGTGGAAACGTTTTAAGACCAGTTAGAAGCCAGAGACCATCTCAAAGACTTTAAAACGCGTGTACCTCGTTATGTGTGTGTGCACAATGTATGTGCAAAACGTTTTACGATAAAAAAAAATTGTCATTAAAATAAAAAAGGGACTAAGATGAAGTATTTGCTCCAATCATGAAGGCCCAAAACATTGTATTAGTTAAAATAAAAACAAATCCAGAGTATACAACAAAAACGTTTAAAAACTTCCGGTGTAGTTAGATTTCCATTGTGCCTCCTGAAACGGGAAACCGTACGAGCGAATAACTACTTTCACTTTTTTTTTATTCTAGGTATTTCATAATAAACCAACAGGAAAAGAAATTCTTATGGATCAGGTAATTCGTATATCAGATCTTTTAGCTACCGTAATTGGTAATCCATCAGTTTGACTGAGCGGTTAAACCAGCACTATTTGAGATTCTAAAATACGACCGGAGTCAATTCATTCCCGGCGCATGCTTTTCGGCCTCATATATAGAAACGATGTGGCTAGTGTCTTACGTCATTGTTATCTATACACTGACGACCTGCAACTATACCTTAGTGCATCACGAAACGACATACTCACTATTGTAGAGCATATTAATGCTGTACTTCCGAATCTTTCATTGGACAAAGAGGCATGGATTAAAAATAAATCCCTCTAAATCTTAGGCTATTGTTATTACTAGTCCAAAACTGATAGGCATCAACTTCACATCAAATCTTCCAAAAATAAAGCTTCAGGGATTATAGCGATTTTATAAAAAGATCTGGAGTCCTAGTAGATAGTAATTTAAACTGGTATGAGAATACTGTCTCAGTATGTCGCAAAGCATTCTCTTTTCTTCATTTTCTGTATAAATGTAAGAAATCCTTCCCACTCATTTGAAAAAACTGGTGTAGACTCTTGTGCTTCCCCATCTCGATTACCGTGACGCTGTTCAGCAAAATTTGAGTTCGGCATACATAAGGAAACTTTAACTTGTTATGAACTCTTGTGTAAGAATCATGTGTGATCTAATTCCACACTGTCTCCATCGCCTCATACAACTGAAAATTCCCGCCTACCTTTGTTCCAGCATCTCATACCTAGGACTTTCCCATGATATTAACACCAGATCCCTGAACTCAAATATACTAAACATCCATACCCATAGCTCAGAAACTCTAGCCAATTCCTCCATTTTAGTGGCTAGCTTCCCATAAAAATTAGAACTAAAAAAAATTCTGCCCATTTCAAATGCTTTCGAGAAAGTACAGGGCGTTCGCCGGAAAACGCTACCCTCCCAGTCTGTTGCCGTCGGCAACTTGCTCGGTCAGTGGAGCCAGCAGTTTCCGCCACACGGCACCGTGAATCACCGCACTGTTTAACACCTCCGCTGCCCCAACAGTGCAGTGCAGTGACCCTTACATTGTTAACAACGGTTTCTTTGCATTGTAGATAGTTTGTGACTTCAGTCGCTTATTAATCAGTGTTGTGAATAAACGTTTCTTTGCGGTTTGGCTGGTTTGGGGCTTCATACTCTTATTAATCTGTACCGTGTTTGAGTGTGAGTAAAATTATGGTACGTTACAGTTTGCAACAAAGAATATTTCTCTACGATACATATGTGAAGAAGTCGTTTAAAAAGTGTCGCAGTAAATTTCGTCGCGAATTTCCTGGCGCTTTACTGCCAGCTAAATCAACAATTCTGCGTCTGGTTAAAAAAGTAAGAGAAACGGGTTCATTTTTTAACAAAAAGAGACTGTCGGTCAACCGTATTCTCACAGAGGAGAAAATTGACGATATCGCTTTTCGACTAGAACAGTCACCCAAAATATCATAAGTCAGTTAGGGCAGCGTGTGTCTCGAAATATGTTCAGAAGATGTGAAATGTGCATTACACAAGAGGGTCAATACTTCCAGCATCTTTTATAAGGTAAGCTAACGAATTACGTCACATTTAAATGCTTAGCACACAAGTTTATGAAGTTTATGAAGCGTATTTATTATGAAATAGTCCGCGGCCGACGGTCGAACAATGCCGGAAACTGAGCGCTCGCTCGCCGGGAGCAGTTTCTTCCTTGTAGCGCTAACAGTGGGTTGCGTTTCCCGGCGAACGCCCTGTATTACTTATGCGAGAACTAGTTGAACGTCTTCCACGCATAGCTTTTCTTTTTTTAGAATTCAGTTGTATTGATTTATACTGTGTCCACCTGTTTATTCTGCCTTCCCTATTATTAGTTTGTGTCTTGTTCCTTCAGCCTACTAGTATTTAGTTTGTACCGCTTACTTCTTCAACCTTCACTAGCATTAGCTTATACCATTAAATGATTTACTAGATAAACAATAGTATTAAGGTTTTTGCTAGTATTTTACTCAAGGACTTAATTTAACCCAAATGTGAAGTTTGGTATGCTGTTAGTTTGCGTAATGTGCAATTTATTTATTATAGATATCTGGTATAATGCAAGAGAGGGCTTGACAGCCCTCATCTTGCCAGGCTAAATAAACCTTTAAATAAATAATTTAACCATCGTGAGGGTGTGCTGCCCTGAATACAAGTTGTGTACAGGTATTGCGGACATGATCGTACCTCGTAGAAGATCCAGAGGCTGAAGAAGACTTGGGCGAGGTTGTAGGCTACGAGCAGTCCATTGAGGCGGAACGGTTTGCGGTCCCTCATCAGCCTTGGTCCAACCACCTTGGCCACGACGGCGTACGTCGCACATATCAGCAACGTCGGCATTGGCCCGGACATCAGAGGCCATGCCTTCACTCGGTGGTCTGAAACAGAAAAATTATTTCAATGTGATTCGTTTCTTTAATTTGGAGCCGAGAACACAACCACGGACACTTTCGAAAACACTTCACCGGGTAAACACTGAAGAATCCACTTTGTCCTTGTGGAGAAGAGGACAAGAACTTTCTCACCTTTGGAACCTCCTGGACGACCGCATTAGAGGTGATTTTGAGTAATAGCCGTTTGAATAATTATGCGAGCACTAGTTGAAGAACGTCTTCCACGCAAAAATGTGATATTACAAGGAAGTATAAATTATTTTGAGTGCAGCTCAGTATTTTGTTTGTCTTCCTGTTATAAGGACAGGTATAATGTATAAGCTGTGAACTATATTTCTTTTGACCAACCATGTATTTGAGATTTTAAGACTAAAATTATTTGACAGGTGTTTGTACTAATACCTACTATCTGTATAATCGTTTATTGAATGCCCAACATTTAGATCGCTATCTGATGCCGAACTTCATAAAGAAGTTATGTCATGATCAACAACACTTCTACGCACTTTCTTCCCATATATTGACGGCATGTATTTGTTGGCTGTTTTTTATTCACAATTAGATTTATCTCCATTTTTACAACTATTTTTTCCCACGTATTGTGTGGCATTACCATACTCTATAGCTTTACTTTAGCGGAAATGCTAGCTGCAATGTTGCTATTTCAGAGCTAACAGATTTAAAGACATATTGCCTGATACTAATATACAAGAGCAGATGTTGACTCTTGTTATCTTTGAGAATCGGCTTAGGTGATTATTTATGGATTATTTTGTTAGTAAGGTATCAAAACTAGTAAAACTTTGGCTGCTGGAAAAATATACTGACCTGTAACTGGTGTTTAGAATCTATTTTTTTTTTATATATATACATAAAGTCGACATTTTGGCTAAAACCTTCTGTGCAGTAGCCCCCTTCTGCTGGAATACAGGATGGATTCCACATTTTTCGTGATGCTCAAAATACGTAAGAATTCATTTTCAACGAAAATTTTATTCACTTAATGTCACCATATTGTTAAAGTTTCAAATACAGTTACAAGAATTGTTACGTAATATTTTGTAATTAGAAGTCTTACTTAAAAAAAAATTTCAGACAAACAAGGTGCTATTACCAAAATGTTATTTTAATTACTATGGTAAAAAACTTTTCAGGCCAGACTTTATGTAATCGTTACAATTTCTTTACGGGGTGACGCACAAACTTCTGCCGAGTAATGTAGAATCAGCACTTCTCTTAATTGTGTTATGTTACAACGTCCTGTTAACAGCTAACATCTTTAATGATTTAGGTTGATGCACAAGTTTGTAGCATTTTCTCAGCACGGCAATGGAATAACATCTGAGAATGACTTAATAGTGTATAGCATTTGCAAAATCTCTTAATGTTAACCGTACAGCTGCGCGTTAAAGCGTTAAACAATTTGGTCTTTTTAAAAACAGAATCATAGGAAGAAGACTTTGAAAAAATATCTCTCTTTTAGTGCTTTTCACGAAGTCATTGCTTCTGTTCGTTAAACTCCGAATATGATCGATTGCTATCTTTTACCACCTGACAAGATATCTTCAGCCCCTTAACAAAAAACTGAAAAGCGCAAGGCGTATTCAACAACAAAAATTTGTCTCCAAAAGAAAAACGATATATTCCTAACGAAACAGCGTTGTGAAATGCCAAAACACAATTGATCCACAAGTTGATAGTGCTACACTTCTGCCGCTAAATTGGATTTAACCTTTTAAGGGAAGGATTTTTATGAAATGACGTGCTTGTGAACCAAGTAATAGCCACGATATATAATTTTACAAGCGATTTACATTTGTGGCTTAATTCTTTGCCTTGAACATATATTCTTTTTTTTTGCTTGTGTCTTTACGCCTCGTCGACGTTGAGGTCATTAGAGGCAGGAAAGGACGGGGGCCAAGGAATGGGAAGGAATTCGGCCACGGCCTTTTGAAGGAACCATTCCGGCATTCGCCTGGAGTGATTTGGGGAAACAATGGAAAACCCAAATCTGGATGGCTGGAAGGGGATTCGAACCCACGTCCTCCCGAATGCTAGGCCAGAATTAAACCGTTCACCCACCACTCTCGATGATAGATTCTACATTATTATACATATAATGCCGGGATGGTACCTTCAAAAGGCCATCGCTGAATTCCTTCCCGTTCTTTGACTCCACCCATTCCTTGCTCTATTTACCCTGACGTCAACTAACCGTAAATCCAAAAAGTATTTGTTGAATTTCTATGCACTTGATTTTTTTTTAAAAACACGTACCCTCAGATTGTGCAAATTCAAGAAAATAAAAGGAAACCGCCGCTTGCCTGTGATCATCTAGAGTATTCTGACCTGAATACTTGGTGGGACTGTGGGAATTAAACATGGAACACCTCGGATTGTTTAGCCACTCAGGTGGAAACAGCTGACAGCAGAAATGACATTCATGTTTGTCAATATTGTCACAAGTGCACACCTGTGTCAACAGCTGTACTGCGTGCTGTTATGACTTGGTCAGTTTTTTCGTAAATTAAAAAAATAACTAACGGTATACAAGCCACGCATTTCTTTCAACACAATAAGGATAACACGCGTTCTCAGGATAATTCTAGATTTTCAATTAACTATCGAACAAATCGAACAAACTTTGTATGAACTCCCAACTTTAATACTACCGGACATAGCATTTTGATCTATTCTGTCCTTAATTTCTCAGTTATGCACATTTCACACAATACACGCAAATGCAGGGTTAACATTAGCAGAGTGCGTGTTTAATTCCTCAGAGATTCAGATGAAACAGTTTATTAGAAGTTTTAACCATAATACGACAGTATGGGTAATATCAAATATTAACTTGACGACTGCCACGGAAGTGTGCAGAGTTAAAAATATGGAGCAATGAAATGAAAATCTAACACTATAAAAGAGTACCAAGCAGACATGAAAAATAGTATCTGCGGAATTGTCTCGGGTAATTGTATACACTTTCCATCGGCGGCATTTTTAGTATCTCCGCAAAAAAAGTTCCCTCCTAGGGGGGAAAAAAATTGATTCTGTTCCCGAAGTTCGCCAGTTTAAATAAACTGACAAACGTCATGATGGGTCGTCGAAATAACCTTATTTGTCAACTGATTAGTCGTGTATTAAACAGAAGATACATAGTAACTAAGATAACATCTTATTACCAACAAAATACGGAGAGTTACTAACAGGATTTCTCCTATACGATTGAGTGTGTTAGGAGGACTATATTACACTTGTCTCATTTAATTGCAACCTTCTTTAGGTGATGCATATTCTTCCTCAAAGATTTCCAGTAAAACGAATGACCCACTTCATACTCTTGCACTTCATACGGGGAGTAAAAAAATCGACAAAAAACTTATATTGACGCACAAAGCAGTGGCAAGGATCCACAGTTTTTAAAGGAAATAGTAAATCTCTAAAATTACATAAGATTTTCTTGAGTTAAAAAGATTGAGATGGTATTAAATTGTACACCAGTCAGACATTAGGGCGTAATGGTGGAACATTGTCTCTTTGAGAGCGGAGACCTTGGCTTCATCGCCTGGATCGCGAGAACACTACTAACCTCTTTAGAAAAACCGCTCAACCTCAGGGTGAATAACGTGCCGAACAGGTGAATGGTTGGCGAGGAAAACTACTTTCCAGCGTACAACTTCAGGTGCAGCAGCCCCAATACGATACAGTAGGCCTGGTGGCGTGATACGGGGGTTCCACGCTGCTCAACTCGTGGACCCAAAATCCTAATCACAACAAACAATAAAACCCCTTGTGGCTCACGTGGACCACAAGGGTCTGCTAACACCCACAAGACAAACGTGCTACAGTTGCTAGCAGTATGGCTGGTACTGTTGCTAGTGATAGTGATAGTGCTAGTGAGGATGTTAGTAACAGGAAAGCAGTTTTCTTAGAAAACGGCCTTTATTATTATATCCAGAAGGGAGGAACCGTCGAGCAGGTAGCCCCCTTCTAGGTTAACAAGGGACTAAAGGGTCCTGAGAAGACCTTAAAACTTGTCAAAAAGCTTGGGAACGGGACTCTGCTGTTGGAAACAACTATAAGTAAGCACTCATCCCTACTCCTTAGGTCTGAGAAGCTCAGAGTTCGCAGTGATATGCGAACTCTATGAATCTCTAAATAGGAGTGAGGGTGAAGTCATCTGCTGTGACTTGATAGAGACTGGAACTCTAAGTAGTGGGAAGTAGAAAAAGTGGGAGAGGTTTTTCAGATAAAACGGATGATAAATGTCATTAAGACTGCCACCTTTGCCTTGACGTTTGACACTCATTTTTCCCCAAGACAATCAAAGCAGGTTACATTAACTTCAACGTACGCCCTTACGTTCCGGATCCGCTGCAATGTTTTCAGTATCAAAGATTCGGACATACGTCGGCCTCCGGCAAAGGCAACCCAACCTGTGGTAAGGGGTCACATTAGTCTGGTAGTGAATACACCCTCCCGCAGGTGTATGTCAATTGCTCCAGGCCGCACCCTGTCTGGATTAAGGAGTGTTGAATGTATGCCGAAGAGAAGATACAGGAGCTGGAAACCAAAGCGCACATTCAATATAGCGAAGCATTGAACCGCGTTAAAGCATTTGTCCCACCCGTGTTCGCAAGAATATTGGCTGTTCCTGTTAGGATAGAAAGTGTTGCTACTCAAGACGTCTATTGTAGATAAGAGCACAAGTATAATGTGCTCTTGTGAATGTAAATGCGGAGCAAATACAGCTAAGGTCAGGGCATCCAATAGCTGACATCAGTTGCAACACGAATGCAACCACTCCAGCAGCAGCATCAGATGCAAATGCTAAGACTGCTGTATTTTCTTTTTTACTTATGGCTTTATGCCTCGTCGACGTCGAGATCATTAGAGGCGAGATGGGACTCGGCACATGGAACGAGAAGGAATTCGGCCATGGAAGCGTCCCGGCATTCGGCTGGAGTGATTTGGGGAAACCATGGAAAACCCAAATCTGGAGTCGCGGACGGGGATTCAAACCATAGTCTTCCCGAATGCGAGGACAGAGCGTTAACCACTCACCCACCACGCTCGGTGCTATACCTACAACAGCAACAGTAGCAGTAGCAGTAGCAATACCTCAACACCTACAAACGGTAGGCAAACTCGAGAATAATCTCGGGAGCTCAAATTCCGATAGACTGATCCATCAGAATTTGTGAGGTCCCCCTCCTCGTCGCCTCTCAACCTAACCAGCCATAGAGAGAAGGGAAAGAGGCCTACCAAAAAGAGAAATGCACATCCTTATTAAGCCTCCGACGAGGCAAACATGTCCATAGGTACTTCGGATCCTGGAGAGCCAAATGCTGCTGGAGGAGGAGCCAGAACCCGTTCCTTAGCAGGACGAGCCGAAATGTAGGGACGAGCGCGCGCCGCAGGTTAGCCCTAGCTTACCTCGCCGCCACCTTCCCACCACGTTGCCTGGTGTCATTTGGCACAGAGCACTTTACAACAGAGGGGGTGCGCACCGCTGCTGCAAACCGATGACAACAGCGCACCTCTATACACGCCTGTGATGTTTACAGACACACAGTGGGTAGATGCGTGTCATCTCCGCTAGCAGAGGCGGCCCTGTTCCCATGACGTGTTTAGTATTCGTCCCGTCCCGCCTCCGTTACAAGAGATCGTGGGAACGTGGCTTAAGACTGACAATCCTATACTGCGTTAATAGTTATGTTTTGTTTATAGCTGGCTGGCCCTTTTGCAACCGGTTACACATTTTGTTGTTTCAACATAAAATCTGGTTTGCCTTTAACAACCAGTCATTATTAGTAAGGTTTAAGATTTTTGTTGCCCCTTAAAAGACAATGTTTTAGAATTTTTCTTTATTTTGATGTCTGCATGGCCGACCTCCTTACAGTCGGCCATGCAGACGCAATTTAGATCCATTTTAAGCCACGTCGTCATACTGGTTTGTAATTAGGGCGCCAATAATCAAGAAAGCGCCCTAAAGTCTAAACAACAATCACCCGTAAAATATTTGGCAAATCTGAGTTTTATTTTATAATTGATTGGTGGCCTTTTTACAGCCACCAAGCCCATTACTGTGTATTTACCGTTTGCAGTTTCATTTTTTTAAATATCTGGCTGACCATTTTACATCTAGCAAAACATTTTGATGATTTGAAGTTTGTTTAATCTGGTTGGCTTTTTATAGCCAGCCAGTTATTGTTTGTAACTTCTGGTTTTGTTGCCCCTTTTGGAGCGTCCATAAACTACGTGGATCGGTCTAGGAGGGGATGGGGTTGGCTGGGAAGCTACGCTGGGCTACGGGGGGGGGGAGGAGGGAGGTTTCCAGCCAGGCAACACGTAGCTTTTCATTCGTATTATTTGTCACAGTTTAAACGAGGTACAGAACGCGCAACAGCATGTAAATATTTATTTCAGTCATTTATTTATCTCCGCATGTAATTTACGATCGTCTGACAAGAGAAACTAGTAAACAATGTCTCCTGAAATCAATAGGACAAAAGCCACGTCGGGCTACGTGGGGGAGGGGAGAGGGGTTCACAGGAGGCCAAAATGGAGATACGTGGTTTATGGACGCTCCCTTTACAGCCTCCGTTTTAGTATTCTGCATTGTTTTGCTGTTATGTGGCCAACCTCTTTACAGTCGGCCATACAGACAGTAATTTGGCTACGTGGCCTATCAGTTTATGTTAGGGCGCTAATGATCACACTGATCTAAAGCTACCAAAACAACTCCAGGAACAACCGGGCTGTAACAATTATAGCGTTACCATCAATACTAAATGACGTATTAAGAAAAGAAAAAAACAGATACATTTAAGCTATTTTTGGATTCGGGAAAAGCTTTTAATTTTAAACAATCCAGGTTTAAAATATCGAGACAGAAGAATCAGGCGACTCCAGCAGGCTTAATCATGAGTAATATAGGGTGTGAAGTATTGGATAAAGTAGTGTGTGAAGAGAATTTCAGATTCTATATACAGCAAACAAAGTAACCTAATCAATTAGGTGTGAAACTAAACCTTGAAGAGAAGACATTAGCATGCAACCATCTGCCGATACTCAAAGAAAATACTTAATGGCGTGAACAATATACCGGGAGTGGAGTTGACATTACGTACTAACAAAAACAGTGCAAGCCCATGAAACCCAACACAAACATTAGTAATAGACTAAACATTACAAGGATAAAGACGCAATAATATTGTTTAGTAAGTAAGAATATAACCTATTTTTGAAGCAAGTATATCAAAGGCATTTTAACACCAGGGTTAAAAAAAATAGACTTATCAGTTAACCAGGATGAAGAAAAAATTCTGAAACTTCATCGAACCCTTTAGTGACCTGAAGCTTGGACTTTATATAAACCGATAAGGAAAAGAGGTTTACAAATGTGGAGGTGTAGAGTGAAGAGTGAAGAAAGAATCTGAAATAAGGAGGTCTGAGAATAGAGAGAGACGCTTTAAGGCATTGTTTGGTTAGTATGTTTGAGCAAGTTTATTGATTATAATATGAGAATCACGTAACTGAGGAAATAGATTATAACTGGTATGTAGAGTTTAAATTAGCTCAAGATAAAACAGCTGGAAGATTCAACCAAGAGACAACTTTACTAAACGTTAAAAGAAATGTTATAAGAAAATATTATAGAATTCATGGAGTATTATACTTATTAGCCAGGTACAGTATTGTGCTTTTTATTAATGGAAAGGAAAACTGCTTATAATTCAACGTTATAATATTGTGAACAAAAGAGAACACAACCAGATAAGAGAAACCGAGAATATGGCAAAATATGAATTTATTAAAACTTGAGAACTCACCGCTTTTGTTGTCCATTAGATCCCTGTAGCCATAGATCAGGTCTGCCAATAAATGCGCCATTTTTGTAGCTGAAACAAAGCCAAAACATTCGTTTCAGGCAACTGCGATCATTTTCTTGGAGTTTTTATTTCCAGACTAAATTTATGGGGTAAATAGGAGATAATGGTTATCACTCCAGGCATACGCGAAAACCTAGTCTTCCCGATGTCCCACAAGGAGTTAGAATAAGTTCATAGGTAAGATGACAGAGAGAAAAAAAAACCAACTTAAATGCAGTTTCTGATCAAGTAGTTTAAGTAGTGTCTACCTTTCGACCTAATATGTGCATACACTTATCAGTCAAGCAGGTTAGCCAGTGTCTTCAATCCAGGTGAGCTTATCTAACACGCGCACATGAAACGTGCTAACCTGTCCTGTAGGTGGAGGCTCACCGATCCCGTCGCTAGGTAGAGTACAACTTAATGAATGGGAGTATCTAAAGTATCAGCATTACGGTAAAAAGAGACATTTTTAAATTTTAGCGTTTCGACCACTATTATTGTGTGTGTGTGTGTGTGTGTGTGTGTGTGTGTGTGCAACTTGAATATATATCTTTTTTTTCTGTCATCAGTCTCTCGACTAGTTTGATGCAATTCTCCATCCCTTCCTATCTTGTACTAACCTTTTGATCTCTTACATCCCACGTCCTCAATTATCTGCTTCATATATTCTAATCTCTGTCTTCCTCTGCAGTTCTTACCTTCGACTGCTCCCTCAACTAATAAGTTAACTAATCCTGCATGTCTCAAAATATGACCTACCATCCTGTCTTTCTGTATGCCTCTTTGACAAACATCTATCCTCATCCATCATTTCCAAAATTTGTTCGTTTCGTACTTCACTCGTCCACTTAATTTTCAGTAACCATCTATAGCACATTTCAAATGCTTCAATTTTCCTTTCTGGCATTCCTAAAGTCCATGCTTCGCTGCCATAAAGTGCTGTGCTCCACACACAGAGTTAAAAGTTCTTCCCGAGTCCCAGATCCAGAATTTGAAACTAAACTTTTTCATGAAGGTTCTTTTCGCTAGTGCTGTTCTGCTTTTAAAATCATTCCTGCTTCGGCCATCGGTTGTAATTTTCTTCCCGAGTAGTAAAATTCACTAACTTCTATCGCATCCGACGCTATTTTTATATTTAACCTACTATTATTGGTATCATTTCTGTTACATTTGATCTCTTTTATATTGCTATGGTTTATATTTAGTCCAAAATCTTCTTTCAGTATTTTGTTCATGATATTCAGTAACTTCTCGATATTCTCATCCTGTTTTCCTAACAAGACAATGTCGTCAGCAAATGTTAGCATTCTGATTTTTTTCTCTTTGAACACTTATGCCACATTCAAATCTTTCTTTCACTTCCTTTATTGCTTCTTCATACAAGTTGAATATTAATGGTGATAGACTACAACCTTGTCTCTCATACTTTTTAACTGATGCGTATCACGTGATTCTCTGCTTTTTATTATAGCTACTTGATTCTTATATCTCTGTATTTTAGACCATAATTCTTTAAAATTTTGAACATCTTGTCCCAGCTAACTTTATCAAAAGCTTTTTCTAAATGAAAAATCGCCATAAAAGTATCTTTGTTTTTCTGGATCAGCCCTTCAAGTACGTATTAATCTTAACGCCAGAATCGCTTCTCTTGTGCAGCGATTTTTGCTACTAAACCTAAACTCATCTTCACCTACTATCCCTTCTACTACACTTTCCATTCTTCTGTATATTATTCTGATCAGTAATTTTGAAGCATGTGATGTTGGAATTATAGTGCGATAATTCTTACATCTGTCAGTTTCTGCTTTCTTCGGAAATGTGAAGATGACGCTTATTAAAATCAGTGGGAATCCATCCAGTTTCATAACTTTGATATAAGTTAGTATAATCTTTTGATTCCTTCTTCTCCTAGGGATTTCAAAAGTTTTTGGGCAACGTCTTAAGAGGCGCAAAAACTGGGGATTTAACTATGGAATCAAGTTCCTCAAAAGCAATAGTACGTAAAATAAGGTGTTCGACAATGTCAATGAAAATTCCTCATACAATGCCTCAAAAGGTTCATTTGTTATTTGAACCCTAACGTTTCCATACAACTGGACAGTTCAACTTCTCTGCAACTACCGATTTTGAGCACAAACATAACTTCGGTAAGTAATATATTTAAGTTTCAGAAAACATAAAAAACAAGAGGCTATGAAATATTGAGATAAGTGAATGGTTTACTCTCCAACAGAACCTATTTCATACAAAATTTTTCAATTACTAATAATAAATTTAGAAAACTTACTAATGGATAGTCTGGACGGCATAATTCTCTACTGAAGCCTGGTTAATATCCTCAACACAACACATTCCTCTCTTTCTCACCCTTATAAATGTAACAGACTTCAAAAGTAAGTTAAACGTACTGTCTAAGGTGATTCGTCCTTAGAACTTTAAATGATCATGAAGTGCAATCTAGCTAATTGTGTCCATCCAAACTTGGTAAGTACATTTTATTTCGATTTCCAGCAGATTTTTTAAAAAACTAATATTGATCCAAAATCCAACATCTGCACGTGGTTGAGAATGTTTACGTTTACTTTTGTGACTGTGCGGGGCTGAAATTTTAATAATAATTCCCGTCAGTATCAATAATCGCTGCAAACTAGTGTCGGGTAAAGCAATTAAAATTGGGCGTAAGGTAAAAAATCCGTTTCTTTCTTCGTTCCTCACATATTTAAGGCGATTTAAACTAATTTTCAGCAGCCATACGTATGTGCAGAAGTACATCGTAGATTACGGAAGGAAATAATTGTGATAGGTGTAGTAATAAAAATGTGTAACCATAAAGATGACAGGCAGCTAAATAGACTGTTAAAACTTTTAGGTAGATCAAGATCTAAAATTTGCCGGTAATATCTTTCGTATCGTAATAATTCCTTGATAAAGATTTAGAAAACAAAATATACGTTATGTCATCAAATTGTTGAACCTCTCTAGAATTCAAAAGCTATGCTTTAAAATATGGAGGCTGAAACCGTTGAAGAATAACATACTACTCGCAGTCATTTCTACGCAATTCAGATACCGAAACATTCCATCACCTCTGTACTATGCCCTTGAATAGCACGTTGCTATTCACAACACGACACTTTCACTGCGTATTACATTACAGTGGGGAAAGGCGTTGAGAAATCAAGCGCGTAAAGCAGACGCTCATCAAGTTAGATTACAAAGCCACGGCCTCTGTTAGTATAAAACCAGTTGTGTCACTGTTGGCAACAGTCTCAGTGAAAGTAGCGCACGCTTTGTTGCGTCTTCTGTCAAAGAGTTTCTACAGTGCAGTGTCCATCCGCGAACCTTTTCAATGCTCGAATGATCACTTTCGTTTTACGTCACGTTTTCACTTGTCCAACAATGTAACAGATGCCGTAGTGGGAGATAGCCTCATGACTAGGCACTTGGTGTTTTGTACTTCAACTAGAAACATCAAATAGGAAGTATGATAAGAGCAGCTAGATTAACTGACATTACGATTAACCACTACCCCTCAAACCAAGAACAATCCTATTCACAACTGAGAACTGATCTCTTATCCATTTATGAACCAGATAATTACGAGCCAAAATCTGACAGCATGTAGCTACTAAAATGTCTGAAAACTTTTTAGACATTTACCATAGCTGGGGATGTTCATTATACTTCATAGTAGTAACGAATTAAAAAAAAATTCGCATGAACAAAACTTACATTTGTCTAGAGTTTCTTTGCCACCAAATTTTGGTTTACATTTAGACATGGTTTGATAAATTTATTCAGATTTGGAATTAAGTTGGACAAAGTATGTTACCAGGCATGACATATATATATATATAATTATTATTAACCATTATTGCCCTTGAGAACAGTGTTTAAACTCAAATTATTCATGTTATTTTTGTTTGTATTTGACTTCTTCCTCTTCTCTTCCCAAAACCTCTTCATACGCTCACTGTGTTCCTGTTTCCTTTGTTCAGTCCACTTTGTTCCTGTTTTCTTCTGTATTTTAAATTTTGAGTTCATAATTTTGTTCCTGAATTGTCCCCTTTCCCGTGTCATTTCCTTGCTGATCCCTGCGTGATTCAAGTCCTCTTCTATTTCCTGGAACCAATTGGTTTTCCCGAGTGAACCATTTACCACATCAAAGATACTCTTTGTGAGTCTAGTGCTGTTCATTCGCTGTAAATGTCCATAGAATTGTAATCTACGTCTTCTGATCATGTCTGTCAATCTATCTGTATGTTCGTATAGTTCTTTCGTGGGTCTTTTCATCCATAATCCGTCTTTATATATTGCTCCAAAAATTTTCCTAAGGATTTTGCGTTCAACTTTTTCCGCTTCTGTTATGCCTGAAGCCCCAATCGTTGTTTCTGATGCATATAATGCTTCTGGCAGTACCACTGTTTTGTAATGTCTGAGTTTGGCCTATCTTGATATATTTCTTTTGTTATAATATGACCATGTGAGTCTATAAGCCTTCTGAAGCTTTTCTGATCTTTCTGAATTTGATAGCTTGTTAGATCCTCCTACTTTTATGTATTCCCCTAGATATTTGAATTTATCAACTCTTTTTTTGTTTCCATATTTTGTGTATATTGTTTGTACATTGTTTTGTTTCTCCATGTACTGCGTTTTTTCATACGAAATTTGTAGCCCTGTTTTGGAGGCAATTTGATGTAGCTGTTCCAATGCATTTTGTGCTTCCTGCCTATTGTTGCTGAGAATTGCCAAGTCATCCGCAAATTCCAGGCATCTGATGATTGTTTTGGTATGTCGTGTTCTTCCTAGCTGTATTCCTTTGACCTGCGTTTCCCATTGTTTTATAACTTTGTCCAATACCATGTTGAATAAAATTGGTGATAATCCATCTCCTTGCCTGACACCCGTGCAAATTTTGAATGGTTCTGATGTTTCTCCCATAAATTTCACTTTAGACGTGGTATCCGTGAGTGTTTGTTGTATCAGAGCCCTTGTCTTCTTGTCTACGCCGTATTCTTTCATTATGTCAAAGAGCGTCTGTCTGTCTATGGAATCATATGCCTTCCTGAAATCCACAAATGTTACTACGGTATTATTTGTCTGTCTTATCTTCAGGAGTGTTCTCAGATTCCAGATTTGTTCTATGCATGATCTTCCTTTTCTATATGTATCATGTGACTTCAGTTATTAAATTTTACTGTCAAATCTTACAGAATGTATTGAGCAGGAAGTTTTACCTGTAACTGATGTGAAAACGGGCTAATAGGGGACGGAGAAAACACTGATAAACATAGGGCTGAAATTTCACGGAGGAAACTTTATTAACCATGGTAGTGTAGGTTCAGAATTATGTGCTTGTGGAAGCTGTAATTTATTATTATTAGAACGGTAGTTCGCTGTAAAGCTATTATATGCATTAACAGGCTACGACCTGTATGACTAGGTTTCGTAATTGGTAGATTAGTCCTTTGATGAGGCAAGCAGGCGTTTTCCCTTTAGTCTCGACTTGTTCCTGTGAACGTCGTGTCCTACATCGTCTTTTGGTCTTGTCTTGACGCTGGTGACTAATCCCAACTAAACTTTTGTTTCTTCACCAATCAAGGACAGTCGCTTCGAGGCATAGGATTTCTTCCAATACGACTAATACTATGAAGATCCCTACAAATGGATGAAGGAAATTTCACCATTCAAATAAACTTCTGAATCTTGAGTATCAATAGAAATATTTCAGGTAACTGCTTTCGATTCGACGCATCGATTCCTGTACATCCTAGTTTGAATAATTAATCGTCTCTACGCTTTGTACTATGGGAAAAATGACAAATGATAATTCTTGCCAGTGGTAAGTTTTTCCAAACTTCGGATAGTCAAGTTGGCACCGGATGCTTAAATGATTTTCAAACACACAAATTCGTGAACATTGAGAACACTTAGGTCAAAGCGGTTCACTTAGCGACAAATTATCTTGCCGTGTTTGACAGAGATTTCAGACACTTCACAAACAATTCAACGCTCTATTCTTAAAACAAGAACTTGCCGAAAGTTTCTTTCCTTTAAAAAATCTGTAAAATGCGTCTCCTCGATCATCATCTCATTCGGGAGCAATAGATGATAGACTATAAACTCGACAATTGCAAAAGTCACCGATTTATAGGAATACTGCCGGACACGCCGCTAGTGCATAAACGTATGATTAGCAGTACAACATGGCTCAGCGTCCGAGGTAAATTATCTATCGCAGTTGCTTTGATTTTACACGTTAGTTACAAGTTATAAGGTTTTAAATGATTACTTTAATCCTTTATTACCTGTAAATCTTCACCTATGGCCCTTTCCACGATTAATCCAGCTGTAAATTTTAATGTTTGTTACGATAATGTCAGTAATTCCAACTTGCCTTTAGGAAATAACTAATTTTATTCATCTACACTGTTCTTAATTAACATCATACATTATACAATCACTCTTGCTGAAACCAAATTAAAAACCAATAAATCCTTCAAGTTATTTCTTGAATAGCTCGTCTTTTAAATCTGCTTTTGCTCTCTGCAATTCATCCATTCCTAACTTCTCTGAAAAACTCCAGAGATCACTGCACCTAACTATTCCTTGACTAGCCGCAGATATTACTTCGTAACATTGTCATAATGACAAAAACAATTAAATGACTGAATTTCCCTTTTAATCAATATTAAAATAAAAAATATAATTTCATATTTTATGAATTTTCCCTTACACAATGTGCTGAGAAATCTGAAAAAGTGCTCGTCATCTGTTCTTCGTTCCCTAAAGAACTGAAGACGTGTCTAAACACTGATGTGTTTCTTCATATATAAACGCTACGTTAGTGCTAGTAATCAAATTTTTTTTCTCATAATAGGCCGATCGTAAAAGCAAATCCTAAGATCTGCGATATCACGTCGCACGATAATACACATATATGTTACATCAATGATAGGGAAGTGGAATAAAGCACTCTTCATACAAGTTTAAGTGAAATAATTTTTGCATCGGATCACATCTTTTAGTTTCATGGCAGTATACAATCCTTCGGTAGGATTATTGTACCACGTGTAGGACTGAACCACGAAGGTATGTTGCATGTAGACACGACAAGCTGCACAAAAACTGTATAAAACACAGATTTAGTAATGACAAGGAAAGACTGTGAGTGCAACTACCAACATTGAATTAGATCTTAAGTAACCAGTGCATTCAGACTTCAAACACGTACAAGACCGATGAATGTTATATATGCAAAAATTAGGGTAAAAAGCCATTAGATTCTGCTCTATTGACAGGACAACCGTAATTAGTTTGACAAGTGTGTCAACGCTTTGAGAGAATAAGAATCAGGTGTTTCATAAACATGGCATCCATTACAATAAATTTGAATTTATGAGCCAAGTGTTGTCACGTCTCATCTGACAGGAAAGGTACAAGAGACATATATATGGTTGCCAAATACACGGCAAGTCACGTTCCACGTACTTTTTCTACGTGCTGGCGGTAACAGTGATTTGTACTATATGGTTTGCCTTATTTTATGCGTTGTTCAAAAACTTCCGCAACCGTTTCGCATCTTTATTCTTTTTTGCTATATGAAGAGCCATTCGATATTTATATAAGCTTAATAGGACGAAGTTTTACGATTAATGTTTACCAAAAAACGACTTCAGCAAACCCTTGTTGAATTTAAATTTCAAAGCAACGTTGTTGCCCACTTTATTCGCCGTTGTTTAGTTAACTAACACTAATATTATAAATGCGGAGTGACTATCTTACGTTTCAACGGCTGAACAGATCTTGATTAAATTTGACAAGAAAATACTATGTACTATTAGGAAAGACATAGGATACTTCTTTTAGGGATAAATATCATTGTCATGAAATTTGGAAAATTAACGGAACGGGGAGTCTGAAAGCGTGTGTAAGTCTGTAATGTTATATCGGTCATTCAGGCTTTCCCTCTCAGTCTGTGTATGATCTGTTCATAAATTTCATGTATAGACGACACCTTATTATATACCGTAGTGTAGATATTGATTGGCACTGCAACTATTTTTGTGTTTATAAGTAGCTAGCTGACCGTTTTCAAAGGACAGTAAAACTAAAAAGTGACAATTTTACACCACAAACAAATCTGACTGGGGAACTGTTGGAGTTAGACCCCACACCCCTTAGTTTGTTGCTATTTTAAAACACGTTGCAAATTGGTTCTCTTCATGAGAGGTTCAGTGGTAGAATGGTATCGTGATGGCTTCCCCGTCATATTTCTGGGACACATTTTACGTAACTTGTATCTTTCCATACGGAATTTTAACAATACAATTCTAAATCCACGCCTACGAAGACGCTGGTAACAGCTAGTGGTTATTAAAGAAAACCTATGTAACTGGCTATTTGTTTATCGCCGTAAGTGATTTTCCTATCAACGAAGCATCATCAGCGACGAATTTCTAAGAATTTGAGTATTCTAGCTGCCAAAATGGCTCAAATCAAAACACGTTTTGTGGAAAACGAAAATATGCAGCTACCAACCATAATACTAATGAAAATAATCGCCGATTCCTTGTTGGGAGATGAAACGTGTATGGCAATAAACGGTGCATTGGCATTCTTTATTAACAATTAAATTTCAAGGATTTAATTTTCCGCCACCATACTGGCCATGAAGGTTTGGTATTGTGGAATTCGACACGGGACTATATTGTTCGAGCCCAGATGACGGAAAGAATTTTCATCAGCCGATACCTCTAAGTTATAGACCTCTAACTTCTTTCATTTTAACTGCCCAAGCTTGATAAGGGTAAGGGGCACTATTACACTATACGTTGTTTTCGGGGCTTTAGAGAGCGTCAACGTCTAGGTTATAAGTGACCTGATTAAACTAAACTATAAAGATATGTAACATTCTGGAATATGAACCACTATGCAGCTAAAAATGGTGACAAATCGTTTCAGCTCTTATACGGATCGTTAATATATATATATATTTTTGCTTATCGCTTTACGTCTCAGCGTCGAAGTCATTAGAGGCGGCAAAGGACTGGAAACTAGGAAATGGAAGGAATTTGGCCGTGGCCTTTTGAAGGAAGCATCCCGGCATTTACCTGGAGTGATTTGGGAAAATCATGGGAAACCCAAATCTAGATACACGAACGGGGATTCGAACCGGCGTCTTCGTTAAATTTTAACACAGTGCTAAATGTTTTTGCAAGTACCACTTGCATGTCAACGTCCAGCCATAGCAAATTCATGCTTATGTAAGCAATAATGCTTGGCCAGCGTTTAAGGCATTTTCTCTCTTCCAGGGAAGGAAAAGAATGGCCAATTCCTGGGAAAGTGTATTTAAAAAAAAATACGAAATATAAAATCTGAGGTGGTGAAATAATTGCGTTTTAGTGGCATATGGACGTCAGTCAGAAAAAGCATTTTACTTTCATCTCTTACCTTCAACGTAAAGATAGAATGTGTAGAGCACATGTTGCCAAGTAACTTCCTGGCTTATTTTATATGCAAAAAGAGTTTAGGCCAACCATTCCTCTATTCGCATCAGGACATTTACTCCTCGTATCCCGCAATTCCGATTTACCATTTCCGGCCGCCATTTCATATATCCGTTTCAAGGGGGTGGGGGGGGGGGAATGAAGATCAATTTTGTGAACAGAAATTAAGTTTCACTGTCAACCATTACGTAGCACATATGGTCTTGGTGATTTTAACGCATCACCGATTACCTCAGTCAGGAGACCAACATTTGAAAGTGCACGTGGGTATTTGAATATGGTTGCACCTGGAACTGACAAGAGTTCGAAGCCCGAGTATCGACATGAAGTATTCTAACGGTTATTGATACAGAATGACTGAGGAGATTCTCTTTCCATTACCATCTGACGCAGATAATTGGTTGTCAAAGGCCATTTCAGAAACTGAAAAATCTAGTTTTATTCTATACAACCATGTGTCAACAGTGCACCTATAGTAGATATGAAATATTATCAAGTTCGAATTTAAATTCAGAAAACCGTGCATGATATCATCAATCTGAAGTGACCACATTTTCGGTGATTGTCTTGTCTATCGATCGTAAACAGTTTTTGTAGAACGTGTGCTTACCATAGCCGTAAGCTTTTTATAAAATCGCAACGTCGGAAAGAATTTTAACTGTGAGTTAGTGTAAGTTTGCTTTTATTTATTCTGAATGTAAATATCTAAATGCGATCAGGAAGAAATAAATAAGCGTATGCATTAGTAATTCAGACGAGAAGAATATTTTTACTACGAATAACCTTTGACGAATATAGGCACCTATATTCGTGCGTGTTCCTTAAATCGACAGGGATGTAGACATTATGTTCCTCACTAATAGGTGATTTTTAATTAAAATGAACGAACCTTCCTGCCTTTTACAACAATAAGCTTTTTATACGCTACCGAGCGGCGCTAAAAAAAGCAATTGACAAATGATGTAGATTTTCGGTGCCTGTAGCTACGTATATTATTTCGTAAGCAAATAGTGAAATTCATCACTTGCTAAGTATTTCATAGTTATTTCAAAAGGAGATCTCAAACGCTTTTTTATTTTTTTAAGTCGCTTCTCCGAGTCTACAATATCCCCCCAAGCGCTCAACTTTTCGTACCTGGATTGGCACCCGTAGGACCCCATCAGAGTCTAATTGCTTCCACTTGTGCCAGGTACCTTCTGTCAATCTTTTCTATCGATTTACCTTCATCAGCAATTCTTTTCAGACCCTTATGTTATTTTAGGGTTGTTGAAAGGATGTCTACTATAGATACAAAATGAGTCTAATTCAGCAATTGGTCTACTTCAAAGTGTCGACTATAGGAGGAAATGCATAAGTCTTATTATTTATTATATTATTTACTCGATGAGGCCAACTAGGACCACGTTAAGCCTTTGTGCATTTGGCAGTGAGTTTAATCTTCTTTTGTGCCCAGAACTCCTTCATTCGTTTTGAATGCGTCTGTTTGCGCTCCTCTGTCCAGAGTGTACCGCGTCTTCTGTTGGAGTGTTCATCTCGGCTTGTCCCACTTGTCATTAACTTCTTCCGAAATATATCTCTATTGAATGCATCTTCTGGTTCTAGTCCCATCAAATGAAGATTTTCTTTAATATTTACGAACCAGGGCATTACAGTTTATGGTCTGGAATAAAATCAATTAAAGATTTTTTTATTAGTCTGTTCTCCATCCGTTTGAGGTGGCCATAGAATCCAGCCCATATTTTGTAGAATTTTTTTTTCTCTCTTTTTTCAAAAAATGATGCATTCGCACTTAATTTACCTGCAACTGTTATATAAAATGTAACAGCAATATTCAGGATGCATAAAATTACTAATCCATAGTTATTAAATAGAATGGCCAGAGGCTTCAAAGTTTGAAAAATAAATAAGTTTCGATAATTGGGGCTTACATTTGTCACTATGTTACACAAGTGGGGTCACAAAATCTATCGAATCTGATGCCGAAATTTAAGCAATCTTTTTCGATTTAAGAGTCTCCGAAGTATTCGTTATTGCATTGCTTAAGCACAGAGGTCGCTCTCACTGCTTTCCATTTGGCATCGCCGACAGTTGATGTAACGCTCGCCTCAGTCATACGAAGCAGCTCAGGAACTGCTTGATGGTCGAGCCGCGTAGTGTAGAAGCGATAGCTTGCACAGTTACATTGCATAACAAATCTAATAGTAAACTATCAGTGCAACTCGATGTACACTGGGATCTTACCAGAAGAAACTCCACAACCTTGGTTCGGCGTACCGGTCGTTTTGTTTTCAGTCATAACGAAGGCTAAACAAACGTTATGAGGTTACCCAACTTAAGCATTTACGAGTTTCTCACTGTGAAACGTTGCGCAAATCCTGGAGCTTATCGAGAATAGGAAAACTTCAGTGATAAGGTATGACACGGCCACAGTCCTTACGCCACATTGACTAATATTTCTTTCAATTAGTTTCGAAATTACGCAGCTAGTCTTCGATTTAATGTCCACTTCAGTGACATTCACATTGTTTAAGCCTCTTTCTCCAGCAGTCTCAAAATTTTCTCCGAGTATTGTCGTCACCTCACACTTTACCGATTATTGTTTTGTTGTGACCGAGCTGGTGGGTTAACGGGAGGACGTGGGTTCGAATCCCCGTCCGACCGTCCACGTTTTCCATGGTTTCCCCTCCCCCCCCCCAAATCACTCTAGGCGAATACCGGGATGGATCCTTCAGAAGGTCATGACCGAATTCCTTCCCGTTCCTTGCCCCAGTCTTTTCCTGCCTCTAACGTCACTAGGCGTAAAGCAATAAGCAAAAAGTTACTCCAGCCTTAAGACAGACGTAAAACTGATCTGTCTACATCCACAAACAATAATACAGAACTTGATTTCCAGTAATAATAGAGTGGGAACAACACGTTGCACGCTTTACCGTCGTGTCCCTACTTCGAGGCTTGGGCATAAATATACGTCGCTATGTCCAATTTGGTTGAGCTTCAGAACGTTCTGCTAAACTGTGATGTTAATAACCATTGTAAAGAATAAAGGATGACAGGAAAATAAAAGACCCAGGCTCTGCTACACGGAATGAGCTTTTAGTTACTTAAGCTATTGCGGTAAAAAGTAGCGAGCTTAAAATTACTGACTGCGAAAATATCTATTTTTTCGTTAATAGAAACTTTATTTAGTTCGCAATACGAAGCTTCGTTGCAATTTCGTACAGAAGGTGTAAGCAAGTAATTGTCTATATTAACACAGTCATTTCCTTTCATAATAAACTTACACTTCAACATGCAATTCGAACCACAGAGAGATCACATACACAGAGCAAGTGGTTTTTTTTTTTTTTTTTTTAATTATTGCTTTACGCCTCGTCTACGGCTAAGATCATTAGAGGCGGGTTGGACTGGGGACACGGAACGGGAAGGAATTCGGCCATGGCATTTTTAAGGAAGCGTCCTAGCATTGGCCTGGAGTGATTTGGGGAAACCATGGAAAACCCAAATCTGGATGCCCGGACGGGGATTCGAACCCGCGTCCTTCAGAATGCTAGGCCAGAACGTTAACCGTTCACCCACCACGCTCGATTTGGAAGTATTATAGCCGGAAGGATATTCGAACCAGAGAGACTACGATATCTAATCAGACGCATTAAAACTTCCATTACCATTCTTTGGGAGGAAAACATTAAACTGTTTCAAACAAGGGGAATACCTTTGCCTGTCAAGACAGAGTTACTGTGGGGAAAACTACCATCACGAGCCAAACACCATTAATGGAATCATGAGACACCAAATTTTGCAAACCTGTTTTACTCACGTCCTATAGTTTGGAGAGAAATGAAGATTCTCTCATTTTCGTCACGTTTTATAGCAATGTTTCCAAGTTGGCTGTGGAGTATAGACGTGTAAGCATTGCTGAGACAGCTAAGCACTTGTGTCGCAAGCCAAGCAGCTGCGTAAGATCTTTAGAAGACACCTTGACAAAGTGCACAATAGCAAAGCACAACCAAGTTTAAGCTTAAAACTTTACTTTCCACTGAAACGTTTCAAACAATGACCAAAAATATTGATTATCTGCTTGTCATTTAGGTCATGTAACAAAATTCAATATGGTTAGATAAAATAGACCGTAAAACAGGTTCTTCTACGTTGGCGTTTCAGTTCTTTGGCCCTGTCTTCCACTTTGTAGCCTACGAGAGAAACTTTTAGTAATATATTGAGACACGTATGTCTGGATCAAATTTAGCAATTACTGAATCGCTCTAATGTTCAATTTTTTAGTGATTTGTGCCAGTTCCGCTACTAATATCCACCAACATTCTCGCAATTGTTACCAATAAAAAATTTACTACAGGCACTAAGTTTCCCTTTTTCTGGTACTCCACGTTTTATCCCAACTATGCTTTCAATGCTTTAATATAGTCTTAAATGTTCCAATTATTTTTTCTGAGCTAGCTGAGAAATTTTCCTTTGCACACACGTTATCGCTATATTTAAAAAGAAGTTGTAAATCAAGTTTTTTTTTAAAAAAAACGTTTGGTTTGAACATTTATTGAAATCAGTTAAGTTCGGAACGTTTAGCAGTAAGTACAGAAGTTTACAAAGATCGTTATTTGGTTTACTTTTCTAGAGTATTCCTTTACTCGAGATTTCAAAATTAACGTCATGATGGAAAAATGTAACTTAAATTTCTTGTCAAAGTTAATACAGCTACTCGAAAGTGAAAATTCCAGTCAGTTTGTTTGACGTAACAACGGGAAACTTCCAACCGGATTTGTTCTGCTCATTTAAGACGTAAACAGCAGGAGTAATGGCACTCCCTAAGCCAAAGGCAATGAACAGTCTAGTAGGTAATTTTATTTTCCTTCAGCTGAAGTGTGAAGGCCATTCCAGCAACAAAACCTGTTCGTGGTGCATTTAATAAAATGCATATGAACTTATGAACTATTCCAGTTCCGTATGCAGCTGCAAAATCTGCTCAATTCTGAGAAGACAAAATTTCACAAAATAAAAGAATATTAGTTGAAGAAACTGGGAACTTACTGAAGGGTTTTTCAATTACTTAAGTTGTAATAAACAGTATTAGAAATTGAGTTCAATGTCATGAAAATATAACTTCCTTTGCCACATCTGATCATACCCTAACTGTAAACATGATTTACGGTTTGGGGCAATATTCGATACAATTTGTTTCTAGTTATCTTCAAAATGTGTAAAAATACCCACAGTGCCATTTGCCACATATCTGACAGGGGATACAACTTTTTTTTTTTTTTTTAAATAGATCACGACTTTAGCAGCACTATCTTCTTTCTCGGTCTTTTTCCTCGTCTTTCTTCCTAGTAACTGTTCGTTTGAAACAATAAAGACGCGAAATATTGGTTACTATGATATATGGATATTAAAGTCTTGCAGAAAATTAACGTTTTACAAATAATTCATTGTTTTATATTATAAAACTTTCCTATCATTGACATTGTTCTATAGGTTGTTATAAAAATAAGAAGAAATAATTAGTGAATTTATGTCAAGGCTACAAGAAAGTATAGTTATCAAACCGTTTCAAACAGAACTACCAAAAATTAGATGGAATAAAAATAGATTTCCGTTAAATGCGTTGTGAGGTAAAGAATGTAGTTCAGAAAAAAACTATTAGATAGTGTTTCCAAATAATCGATACATTAGCGGAAGTTCGGTTTACCAAAGGTTCCTATCTTATCTCGCTCTCCCGTCTCGTCAGCTTTCCCCGTTAAGAACTGCACAACTTTAAACCTAAAGACTCACCACACTGCGAGTCAGCTGTTAATACCAGAAATTAGAAACGAGGAATTCTGCCGAATTTCATGGACTTTTATGTGTCTTATTACTGCTCCAACAGACATACTTCTCAGAAACTGGCAACCACTAACGAAATTCGTCACGGAACTTAAAATCGACAACTGACCAGTGAGAACTTCAGAAGATTACTTTCAAATCGAGGAATAGTTTTAGTTTTATCAAAGTCTTCTCCGAAACCATCAAACAAACTCAATCGTCCACATGTAGCTAAAAATTAAGTAAAAAAAACGGGTCGGGAAAATATTCAGAATCAAGTAGGATTTTACGCCAATTGATGGAAATTCAGTTTTTAAACTAGTGCAAAACAATAATAATAAAATATACTTCAGATGAATTTCTGGTAAATTATTTTTATGCAACATGAAAGAAGAATGCATTTGTAGGCGAAATAATGTAATAATATCTAAAACGATTAGTACAGGGCAAGGAAACTACATTACTTGTTGAAGTTAGTATTGTCACAGTAGTACCAAAAGTAACACGAGTGCCAGAGGTTACATATACTCGTAAACAGTTAACCTTTAATTGTAGCTACTGTGACTCTAGAAGCTTTTGACCAAAATTTAATTAACGGATTGTTGAACGAATAATTATGAAATAGAACATAGCTTCCAACTTTCATGTCTCATAAAACTTTTAGATTTTAACTGTTCAGGTGTGAAACCACCTTTGTTGACCACTCAACTATGATTCCTGATCACAGTACCGACTAAAATATAGTAGGATCCAACGACTTGTTTCATTTATGGATACAAGTATTGACGTAGTTCTTTCATTTTATTTAGATATTGGTCTTAAAATTCTTTATACAATTTCAAGACTGACATATTGATGCACGAGAAACTATTCGCCGGAAGTCTATACCTAAGCAACTTTCCGAGTTTAATTTTTTTTTTTTTAGTTGAATTACTTCACTTCATGTGGAGTGAGAAATAATTCCGTTAGAGGGAAGGAACAGAAGAAACTATCCATCCATTTACTATTTCTTAAATATCAATAAATGGCAGTGCTTACCAGGGAACAAAATAACAAGGGATAGGGGAAAACTCAATTACACATTTAAGCACTAGATGTTCTTCCGTAATAAAATAACGTTATTGCTCTTTTAAGAGTAATTTTAAGACATTTAAGGCACTTTTACGCTGGGAGGGCGATAATAACGTGAATGTGCGCGACCTTACAGAAACGTTTGTTCGACAAGACAATGTGCTACCTCTCCCGTCTGTCACGTTCAGAAGCGTGCATACATGTCCACATTTGAGTAAGACTTCTCTTATCGCGGGTTATGTAACGTCTTCAGTCACATTTATGGTCCTTACAGCCAACGTTGTAAATTAGTGCCTATGCTAGCAGCATGTTTCACCCTCCACGTTAATCCAGTGGAGGCTGCAAGTAGATTCACACGAGCCATTCATATAGTGGAACGGGAGGGAAATGGTTTCAGAAATTTGTAAAGACCAGCAAGAATACTACTGTACCACCAAGTTACGAAGGTTGTTTTAAAATTTCTCGGCATTGACCATAGCTTACATTTGCGTACTACAAAACAATTATTTTTTTATCTGCTTTATGTCTCTCAACAGCGAGGTCTTTAGAGACGGGAAAGGATGGGGGGCAAGGAATGGGAAGGAATTCGGCATCCCGGCATTTGCCTGGAGTGATTTGGGAAACCATGGAAAACCCAAATCTGGATGCCCGGACGGGGATTCGAACCGCCGTCCTCCCGAATGTGAGGCCAGAACGTTGCACAAAATCCACAACAGAAGCAACTACTCAGCATTTGACATTCATTAACGAAATTTCAAATACAGAACATCCTCCACTTATTTGTAACATCCAATTAAATGAATCCACCCTGCTTTTTGGACAACGACACAGACGGTTACGTTAAGGCATATACAAGATATGCTGTTTGTCTCAGTTTAGAATAACTGGTACGAAAAGCTGCACTGTGGAATCTAAGAGCATTGCTAGAGTTGATACTGGTACAAATAGAGTATTTATTGACGATAATACCATATACAAATAGTGTTTTCATCTACGAGAACTGGGGCCTGTTGGAGATCGCTATTCCACTACAACATTCACTAATGACGTCATAATACTGCTGTAGTCGAACGCAAGACTTATTATTTTCAAGCAGTAATTCCATTGTAACACAACCTGGACCATTATTTCCAAGCAGAAATCAAGCAGGTAATACAACCCGTAACAGCATAACACCGTTAAATGTACTTCGGAAAGTATTTCTAGAGGTGTATTTGACTATTGCAGTCTTATGATACCAATTCCTTGCGGTATCGTTATCTCTAGTAATCTCACTACCTTTCCAAATCAAGCACGAGGTAGAAAAAATTTCTTTCGGAGCTTTAGTTGTACATTGCAGGTTAGATGGGTTAACCCACATTTGTTTGCACTGTTACGGATTGGAGTCTTAGTCCTGGTACCGAAGAAGCAACGGGGAGGGCAGTACTTTCTCCCCAGCGAAAGCCCATTTCCTGAGCCGTGAAGTAACCTCTTTCTTGACGCAACACCGAAGCGCCCAAATTATTACAGCTCGTTTAGACAACCCAATTAATTTTGAAGTCTCTTGCTCTACACTCAAAACATGCGATAGTGGCACGATGCATTCTTGAACATCAATTTGACAGTGTTTGTAGAAACACAGCACTGTGAATAAGCAGGATATTTATCCCTCAAGCTTTAATATTCACCTGTCCGTATGAGCAAATTTTTTCTATTGGCTAGCTAAATAATTACATTCGTGCAAAAACGTAATATAAATAGTTTAAGGCAATACCAGCAGACCGTTAAGGAAACCTAACACTTACAAATTTGATGCTATGATTTTGTTCAATCAAGGTAGTACTATCTAATACCAACTTCTTACACTCCAAACTATGCTATTCTGTATAGCTAAATTCACACTCTATTATTTGTCTACAGCTATAGGCTACAACTAATACACATACAAATCAAAAGGCAAGATGGCTAAGAATATATGCACTTAGATGGTCAGTTTGGAATATTTTCTGGTCTAATAGCTTTAGAACTTCACCATTAAAATTTTCTTGTAATTCACCTCTGACAGTGAAGAAAGTAACAAGTTAAACAATTTACAACTACTAAGAAATATGTGAGAAACTTGAAAAATTTATCTCCAGCGAAAACTTTGAACAATAACGGGATTTGATAGCAGTATTTCCTGTAAGTGATTCCATTATCGCGTAAAAGTTATAGCACCACAAGAATTTCGTGTTGTTTTGAAACAGCTTTTCTAAATCTAGAGTCTACTGCTGAAAGCTTCCTTGTAAGCTGAACAGGTACAACTTAGATTATAAATTCTTGTTGCACAGTATATATGATTTCCTCTACAGCTACCTACAAATTCAATATCACCGAAAAAGAATTTGCGGATAGGTCTCAGTAACTGATTTGTCACACTTAGCTAATTAACATTACACACTGTCCCTTGCACGTATTATCACAAATTCCACTTCCATTATAGGTGATATTTTCGCTGTTTGGACAAAAACGAAATTTCAGGACAACACTCAGACTAGCTAGAAATTTTACTATGCCATTTTGAAAGAACGCACCAAATCAACAATGCATAGAACGCGTATACGCAGAATTAAGTTTTTAGAAAAGGAGAGGAAACGAAAGCTACTACCAATTTGTTGCTTCTCCACTAACAAAACTTTCAATACTGTACCACATTTTACATCCCTTCCAGAACATCTGTTGAGGTTCAAAACAAGATTCGAAGTCATACTGTCCTTGATATATAGACATTGCAGAAACAATATATACACACACACACACACCTATTTTACAAAATGACAAATTTTACTTGTCGCAGTTTGTCGAATTGAAGACTCGAGCAGACCGAAATGAATCCTGCACTTTGGAGGAGCAATAAGTATGTTTTTCCCCAGAAGCACTTGTAACACAGAGAAGCGACTCACCTCCGTGCGTACACTCGGGCTGACGAGCTTACACTGACCGTCGCGCTATAGTCGCAGCCTATATAGCAGGCGCACTCAAGGCCACTTGCCACACCTCACTACCACCAAGGTCGAGGAACGTCGTCCCGGTTAGCCCAGTCGGGTTCGATGCTCTGAAGGCTGGGGGCAGGAAGACGGGAAAGAGTGTCTCTTCATCTGTTACACACTGTTTACTGTGTTACTTGTATGTTATATTGATTTAACAGATGTTGATAATTCGACCAGTCTAGAACGTGTGGAAAATTACACCCATGTTGGTTCATCCTCTACTGCCTAGCTCAGTGGTTCCCAATTAGTGGTACGGGTACCCTCAGGGGAACGTGAGGTTGCTTCAACGGGTACAAGAGGAAATGTCTTGGCTAAAGGAATCCATAAGATAATTGAAAAAAAATACGCAGTCATTACTATTGGCAATATATGTTTTAAGTCAGAGAGAGAGAGAGAGAGAGAGTGAGTGTGTGTGTGTGTGTGTGTGTGTGTGTGTGTGAACGGTTAACGTTCTGGCCTCGCATTCGGGAGGACGCCGGTTCGAATCCCCGTCCGGGCATCCAGATTCGGGTTTTCCATGGTTTCCCCAAATCACTCCAGGCGAATGCCGGGATGCTTCCTTAAAAAAAAAGGCCATGGCCAAATTCCTTCCCGTTCCTTGTCCCCAGTCCCATCCCGCCTCTAATGAACTTAGCCGTCGACGAGGCGTAAAGCCGTAAAAAAATATGGTGTGTGTGTGTGTTTTTTGGTTTGTTTGTTATATTACTTGTAATACCTTGGATGTGCGAAACACTCGACTGGGATGAATATATTTATTTATCATTTCAGCTATGAGGGATCGAGTTCTTTCTTAAAGTGGTATTCGGGGAAAAGTAATTGAGAACCACTGACCCTAGCTATCCTCTCATAAGCTTATCCTCTTGCGTCAAAGGTTGCCGGTTTGAGTCCGAACATACTGAGTGATACCACTTTATCACTGTTATCAAGCACAATTGAATGCTATCGGAACTAGCTGTATGATCGCAAAATCCCAATAACATTTCTTATTTCTCATTTCTGTTAAAGTGTGTTATCCACTGATTTTTTGTTTCTGTCTTTACTCCTCTTTGATATCGAGGTCATTAGAGACTGGAAAATACTGGGGGGGGCGGGCGAGGAACGTGTAGGAATTCCGCCATGCCATTTTTGAAGGTACCATTACGTTATTCTCCTGAAGTCATCTGGGAAACCCATGTAAAACCAAAATCTGGATGGCATGACGGGGATTCGAACCCTAATACGAGGCCCCAGTGTTACCTTTTTTTTTTTTTTTTTTTTTTTTTGTAACAGTTTAACGTCCCTTTTTAACAACGTGGTCTTTAGAGACGGGAAAGGATGGGGGGCAAGGAATGGGAAGGAATTCGGCCATGGCCTTTTGAAGGAAGCATCCCGGCATTCACCTGGAGTGATTTGGGGAAACCATGGAAAACCCAAATCTGGATGCCCGGACGGGGATTCGAACCGCCGTCCTCCCGAATGCGAGGCCAGAACGCTATCCGTTACACCACCACGCTCGGTCCCAGTGTTACCACTCACCCACCATTATCGGTTCCACTGATGGCTGCTCTTATCACGTGGGCTAACCGGTGAAACGTTTTGGCAGCTATTGGTATTCCCTTCCGGCAATCCAGATTTCGGTTTTCCAGAAATCAGTCCAGGCGAATGCCGGGATGGTTCCCATGGCCGAATTCTGTTTCTTGCCCCAGTCCTTTCCCGCCTCTGACCTCAGCGAGGTGCAAAGCCATAAGTAAAAAAGATATCTTCCAATCAATATACAAAATAAAAGTGCTATGTATTCGGTATTTAATGCCGAACAGTTTGTACTTGGCTCTCGTGGGTAACAAAGTACATCTTTCAGAAGGCCTTAATATTTGCGCAGGTGTGGGTACAGCCATAGTAGGTAAAACTACACACCGCGAAACAGTTGGAACTATTTAAACGCGGCTGAAAAAATGACGTCAGCAACATGGCAGTCGTGAAAAAAAAATTAATTTACAAATAAATGTTGAAATACTCGTATCTTGTCTACTAGTTGTACTGATCAATTTTACATAGATTGCTGTACTTGTGAACTACTTTGTACCGTATCGAATAATGAGGTCAGTAGCGTGTGCACTCATGAAAGCAACGTAAATTAGAACCAAACACTGTCTTCAAAATTCTCTTTACATATGCTATACCATGAAATTGTAATTGGTATTACTTAAGTTCACGAACCCGCGAGGAACTGGTGGCATAATACTGCAGTAGTCAAACGCAAGAAAGCACTAGAAGTACATTTAGCGGTGTCATGCTGGTCCTGGGTGTATTACAACCCAATTACTGCTTGAATGTAACATGTCTTGCGACCAACTACCGTAGTATTATGACGTCATTAGTGAGCGCGGAGGATATGCAGTAGATCAAAAACTTTTAGCGTACGCACGAGAACACTTTCGCTGTATCATTATCTGGAGTAGAACCCTACGGTCCCACTGTTCCCGCTTTAAAAAACACGGGATTACTGGAGATCCTGATTCCGCGAAGAAGAGCTGCGTGTTTCCTTTCGGGTGGAGTTCGTACCACCGGTATCGTCAACTACAATTTAACTATTTTCTTAGGCGTACATACGTTTTTTTTTTTTACTTATGGCTTTATGCCTCGTCGACGTCGAGGTTATTAGAGGCGGGATGGGACTGGGGACAAGGAACGGGAAGGAATTCGGCCATGGCCTTTCTTGAAGGAAGCATCCCGGCATTCGCCTGGAGTGATTTGGGGGAAACCATGGGAACCCAAATCTGGATGCCCCGACGGGGATTCGAACCGCCGTCCTCCCGAATGCGAGGCCAGAGCGTTAACGCTCACACACCACGCTCGGTGCGAACATACTGACGAAATAAATAACTATATGCTTTTTGTATTAGATCTGTTAATCAAATTAAGTAAAATAAAAATGACACGAGAAACTGGAATATTTAATAAAAATAGGATGTACTGATGCGATCCTTGGACCAATAAGTCACACAACTCCAGTTTAGATCTGAATAACGGCAGGTTTGTAGCGACCTTTCGAATAATAAGTTTGGTTACTGTGCAAAATACGGCCAAAAGAAAAAAAAACTGTTAATTTGGGTTTAAAATACGACTAACTGCTTCCTTGACACTTACTCTTCAAGAAAAAGTGTATCCGAAAGGCGTAAAATATGTAACAAAGCTGTAAAGCGCGCCGAAACATACGGTTACGCACATTACTGACTTAGCATTCATAAACGTCTTGAGCAGCCGGTGACGTAATTACAGTCAGAAACCGAGCGTGGTGGTGTAACGGATAGCGTTCTGGCCTCGCATTCGGGAGGACGGCGGTTCGAATCCCCGTCCGGGCATCCAGATTTGGGTTTTCCATGGTTTCCCCAAATCACTCCAGGTGAATGCCGGGATGCTTCCTTCAAAAAGGCCATGGCCGAATTCCTTCCCATTCCTTGCCCCCATCCTTTCCCGTCTCTAAAGACCACGTTGTTAAAAAGGGACGTTAAACTGTTAAAAAAAAAAAAAAAAAAAAAAAAAAAAAAAATACAGTCAGAATTTCGCGTGGCCACTGCCTTCTTCACTCAAAATCCACTAAGCACTAAGTAGTCATTCTTGGTCAGGATGCCATTCAACCTAAGCAAACACATTATTGACTTAGCGGCAACAGACGTCTGGGTGGCCTCTGACTACATTTTACTCAGAATTCGGTATGGCAGCCACCTTATTCTCTCAAAATCCACTGTGCACCATGGAATATTAGTCGCCATTCCGGTCCAGACTGCGTTTCAACCTAACCACTCTCTCCGCTAATACAAATCCTCGAAAATCAACATGTGTAGTGCATGCGGAAGAGCACATTCATGATAAGGGAGCGTTCATAAACTACGTAGCTCCTTGAAAAACACCCTCCCCCCACCCTTTCCCCCACGTAGCCTGACGTGGCTTTTGCCTCTACACCCCACCCCCCTCCCCTGCGTGGCACGTAGCTTTCTCCTCTTTTGATTCCAGAAGACATTTAGTTCCGTTTTCTCTTGTCGGACTATCGTAAATTACATACGAAGATAATTAAATGATGGAAACAAATATCTGTACCTTATCTTAACGGTGACAAATAATATGATTGAAAAGGTTCGTGGCTTGGCTCGAAAACCTCCCCCCCACCCCACCCCCACATAGCTTTCTATCTAACCATTACCTCCACCCCTATACCGAGCCACGTAGTTTATGGACGTTCCCTAATGATGGCTGCTACACATCGGCCAATAACGCACGTAACACGACGATTTGCATTGTATTACTTCCGTCCTCCCTCTTTTATCGGCTTCACGTACACTTTCCCTTGAATAGCATGCCTGAGGTGTGCGCTAATCATATTTTCATCCCGACAGAACAGTTTTTTTCTACTGGCCGTACTTTGCACAGCAGCCCTATGGGTTACTGCAGCCTTAAGCTTTTTTTTTTTTTTTGACATGCAGAAATTCAGCATTACCTTTGTCCCAAACCACTGACTCCGAACAAAAAAATTAGCCAGTATTGTATGGCTCAATAGTGTCAGTTTGATAACCAACTCTCTAAAGACAAGACATAAGCTTCCCAGAGACATTTTATAAGTTTTTTTATTATGACTTAAAATAATCAGCTTATCGAGATACGTTTGAAGCCGAGAACTTTTAGGTTAATAATAATAATAATAATAATAATAATAATAATAATAATAAAGAAAACCACTTTTATCAGGAATTGAAACCATTCTCTTTCCTTATTCAACACTACACGGTACTATCTATACAAGACTCACAAGCACAACATAAGATGAAACGTTATCTTTAGAAGAAACAAGTTGTCAGTGCTTCACCCCTTGTTGAAATCATTAGATGGCACTCAGATCAAAGTTCGACTAAAGAGATAGGTCCTGCTTTCTCGTGGGTAACTCATGCTTACTGTACCTGTTCTGAGATGGCTGTCCCACCACACTTGTTGATCGACTGTCGCCGGCGACGTTTCCTTATCAGTCTAGATCTTGGTCGACCTATTTACCCGGTGCAGTACTTCCCTTTCCCTACAGCCGACGCGTTAACATAGCTAGTCAATGTCAAGGAACAGTGAAACGCTGTGATTCTCTTTGCCCGCCAAACATCACAGCAATAAGTGGTCTGCTGGGTCAGTGATTAAGTCATCTGACTGCAGATCGAAATGTCTCTAGTTCGAATTCGTGTCTCGATCCCCTAATCCGCTCTTCACCTTTAACACTGCTTGTTGGGTGCTGTGTGGTAAACTAGGACGCTTCCGTGGTTCGGATTCTATGTTAAAGCGTAGGTCCGGTAGCATTAGCGGGTTAAGCTATGGTGGCTACGATAGGAACGGAATGCGCAACCAATAAAAACCCTGTCATGAGATTATTACTACCACACCAGGCCAAAACTCTTTTGGCTGCTGAAAAGTTCTGAGATGAGGAACTTAGCTATATTTACATTTTTTAAAGTATTTGGTATGTTAGATTGCGCGATATATACCTTTTCTGCGTTTTAACCGTCACATATTTCGAAGCTTCTCAGTGGTGTTTCTTTAACAGTGAACGGTAACATTCTGGTGGACTCTGATGCGATTCTCGATACGGCCATGAAGATTTAGGTTTCCCAAAATCACCCCAGGCGAAACTTTGGATCGTCCCTTCATAAGTGTAATGGAAAGTTTCCTTCTAGTCCCTTGTCTCAGCTTTAATGACCTGGCTTTTGACTAGCAGTAATGGCTAAAGGAAAAAAGTATTTGGGAAAATCATTGGCTTTTACGCATCTGGACGTCTTTTGGACATTACTCGCGATCTAAGAGAAGATATTGAGTGTTGATGGCGTTGCGTGTATGGTGTGTGACATACTGTTTTATGTTAATTTTTTGACAAGGGGGAATGCACGACTTCCTCTCTTTTTATTGTTTATGGCTTTACGCCTCGTCGACGTCGAGGTCATTGGAAGCGGGGAAGGACTGGGGACAAGGAAGGAATTGGGCCATGGCCTTTTGAAGGAAGCATCCCAGTATTCGCATGGAGTGATTTGGGGAAACCATGGAAAAACAAATCTGGATGTCCGGACGGGGATTCGAACCCGCGTCCTCCCGTATGCGAAGCCAGAACGTTAACCGTTCACTCACCACGCTCGGTCCGACTTTCTCAACTTATCAAATAATAGCACTAACCTCTTGAAATTTGGATTAATTGCTTCACTATAATGTCTTCTTCAACTTACTCGCTTACATTTTACAATAAAGTCCCCACAAATTAAAATGCCGAAATATGAGTGTGTCACACAGTTAGCAGATGCCACCAGCGCTGCAAATTTAACACAGATCTCTTGAAATGTTGGTTATTTTATATTTGTTGTAATGCGTTCTTGGTATTTCAGCTTGACTCCGTTGTAAGAAGTCACAAGAAATTTACGATAGCAAAATATTTTGCATTGCATCGAAAGAGATACGTCCCACAATGTTGAAACAATATTGAATCGATTGTTTTAGTTGTTTTTAGCATGGAAGTCGCACAGTCAAACTTACCATACGTTTTTGAAAATGTCTTCTGATCCAGGCCGTATTCCAATCCAACCATTAGGAAGAGAAAAAGAACACTTCAGACTGATATGATCCCTACAGCGACAATGTTTGTTGTATTTTTGCTATATTGGAAACATTTCACAGTTGTGTAGCCATTTAATATTTCGGCATTTTTAATTTAATTTGTGACCAACTTTTTTTTAAAAAAATGTGAGTGGGTAACGGGAAGAAGACATATCGAAGCAAATAATCCATATTTTGAGAGGTCAGTACTATGGAGAGAGTCGTGCAACTGACGGACGTTCCATTCCAGAATTCTCATGGATGTCTACGGAAAACAGCTTAAAAACCTTAATCAGGATTTCGGGTGTCGATATTCGATCATGCCACCATAACATTTCCATATCTGTTGAGACAGTATTAAATGAAAAAAATCTCCTAACTAAAGATTATTCGTGCAGAGGGCTACATATATCAGAATTTTCGAGCAGTTAATATTCGGGAAGGCAAGGCTTGGACCCCCTGATTTCGGTTTTCATGGTTTCCTGGTCTCATTCCCGTAGACCGCAGAGATGGTTCCTTCAATAATCCAAAGCTGAATTCGTTCTCAGGCCTTGTTGCCAGTTCCCTCACGACATTGACGAGCCTTAAAGTCTAAAAAAAAAAAAAAAGAGACTTGATATCATAACATTCTGAAGAAGGCTCTGACTGGACAGTGCGACAGCAGGAAATTATCTGAATTTTATGGAATTCAAAATCAGTTATTTAAATTGTTTAATTAAGCTCATTTTTGTTCTGCTTGTTTTATTTAATAATCTTGTTTCTGGTCCTTTCATGCTCATTTAGCTCTAGCATGGGTACCGGCACAAAATTTTACCTTGTAAGAGTTGTTCCTACGTGTTGAAATTTGATGCAAAGCATCTTTAGGTTCCTTGATTTCCGTCCACACAAATGTTGGCTTTGTTCTAACAGCTGTATACCGAGAAAGAATTGTCAATTTGCTCTGAAATTTAATACATACGTTCCTTGGGCAGTATTATTTAGGAAAATGTGCATATTAAAGCAACGAAATATATACTATTGAAGTAAAATAGCTTGAAATGTGGGAAGTTCAATTAAGGTATACCAAGAAGCAACTGTCCCTATGGTCTAAAACTTGGTGCACACTTTCCTGAGGACACGCCTTTCAAGAAAAAGTGCATATGAAAGCAAAAGGTAACGGTCCTTGGACGTAATGCCACGAGGAAGATACTGTGTGCGATAGCGTCGGCAATACAGTCGACGGCGATTTCCAAACACATCTTTGACATCAATGATAAAATCGAGCGAGCTTGAATTATCAAAGAAAACTAAATTATGCTGAAACAAAGAGCGTAATTTTTCATCCTGGTTAGTTTTAATTGCTAACTTTAGCTTGCTTGATTTTTGGGCGGTAATATACTGGCGTTTAGGTAAAAATGCAGCCTGGACCAGATTGCAAAATCAGGTCATTTGTTTCAGCATAAGGCACTAGGAATTTAGTTTTCATTGATAACTTAAGATCCTTTGATTTTATCGCTGGCGTTAAAGGTTTGTTTAGAAACGGCATCCGACTATACAGCCGACGCTTTCGCAGATGGAAACTTTCGTGTGTTATTATGTCTAAGGTACGTTTCTTTTTGCTTCAGTATGCACATTTTCTCGGAAGTAATGTCATCAGAAACGTGTGTACCAAATTTCAGACCAAAGAGACAGTGTACGCCCTTAATTTACTGTCTTCACTACGAGCAGTTTTGATTTCTTCGGTAACTTCGCTCGTATAGTAAGTAGAACGAGTGTCGACTATCGAATCGGATGGCACAAACGATAAGTTATCATCTCTGGTTTTGGAACCGAAGAAAACATTAACTTGTTCTCAGGATGATTTCAATCGATTTTAACGCTTCCTAATGTGCCAAGAAGTCGGCATAAACAAATATTGCGAAATGTAACATAATGTCAGAAGATGCAAGCGCCATGGCTATTAGCGTTAGAAATCGTATTAAGTTTGTTAATGCCAATTATTGTCTGTTTAGCGGTTGAAATACCACCTGGACCGGAAGGAAAAGATATGATGAAGCTCCTCCAACAACGTCTGTCTTCAACTTATGGTCTCCGTGGTTATTTCCGCATAGAAGGAATGAAAGAATCGTCTAGCTTCACTAACCAGTCACAGATTCTGATCATCTTCTGATACGTCTGTACCAATAACATAAATTGATTTTAACGCACGGTGATATCGGCACAATTGAATAGTGCGGCGCAACGTATCGATATATCTGCGGAACAGCATATCAATACTGCTATTTTATAATAACCGACGGTTCCAAATGATGCTGCGACATGTTGAGTATAGTAATACACCAAAATTTTTAATTTTTGTTTGTGATGACTTTTCAGCACACTTGCGGGCATAAATGTGAGCAACTAGGTACAGTGGAGGAAATCGTGCAGATTTGAGAAGGTTAGTCCAATTCTTTCATCGATGGTGATATGATCCCAACTTTTTCTTTCTAATCTGTTCAGAGTAGAAATGAAGTTTCCTTAAGAGCTGTTATTGATTTTGTCCTTGTATTGAATGATCACGAAGAAGTAAAGTCTAGTTATTTGATATGAAATTTGCCACTAGCATGGCAAGGCTTAGGAAGACGTCCGAGACCCCTCTACATGGTTATACACCAGCGCCATCGAGACTTAAGTCCCGATCAAACTTCCTGCGGACTTGAAAGCCACTAAATGGAGTACCAAGCACTGAAAATAATATTGGCTTGGGAGAAGAGAGTGAAATATGATACTGAGTGGATCAAGCCAAAAGAGGGTCTACCACCTGGGTCCTAACAACCATGGCTCATATGGAAGTCACTAAATAGGCTTTGAGTTGGAGTTGGCCGTTCCAAAGATACCCTTGCCTCATGGGAATACCTGGGAGATCAGCCAGATACCACATGTTCGTGTGGGGAGAGGAAACCGTGGTACATCTGTTGTCTTGTCCACAAATCGGAATGAATGTATCCCAATTTGACCTCCAATCAGCTACTGACAAAGCCATCGCATTGGCGGAAAAACTGCCTATATATAATGCTATCATCGACACGAGAAGAAGAAGAAGAAGATACGAAATATCCTACTATTTGATGCGGTATAGTTATAATGTTGGGCTGCAATAGGCTGTATTGGTTTCTTTTGCAGGTGGAAGGCCAATGTAGACGATAACAGTTAATTTTTTTAAATTTTCCGTTAATAAATTCATGTTGAGTAGAAATCGGAATATTTTACGTGAAACTGATTGATAATAACATTCTTCTTCTTCTTCTTATTATTATTAATAATAATAAGAATTTAATTCGTCTTTCAGGAAAAGACGAATTAAATTTTTCGGCCATATTATCAGTATGACTAACAACAGACTAACCAAAAAAGTTCTCAACCTGGCCATTGCAATGAAAATGAAAAACAATGGACTAATTGAAATCGAAATCGATCTCCAGGAAATCGGAATCACAGATGATATGCAGATGCAGATTTAGTACCATGTTCAATAACTATCAATTTTCCAACAAACAGTATATTAGAAATAACACCTGGACGGAGGAATGTATAAAAGAGCTCAGTGAGAGGAAAAGAAGAAAAAAACATCTGCTAAATAAATTGAATTGCGCTCCTCAGTCGGGCATAACGATGGAAGAATGATAATAATACGTATGGCATTATTAACTGTGATATCCCTGAACATTACTGATACAGCTATTATAAGAACATCTATTCCATAATAAGTGTTTCTGAAGTGCTACTTGCATAATGTGTTTGAGTACTTGAGAAATAGGGCAGCTATGATAGGAAGGAAAGGCAATAGAATTCGCTGAGTATCACCTCATTATCAGGCGTGTTTTAATCTGCAGCACAATTAAGGTAGGAAACATTAAAATGTGAAAGTCTTTGCGTCCCAAGTTTTCCTAAGTTTTATGACAGATATTCATAAGTCTCTTATGAATTCAAAAGTAATAAAAATAAAAATATAGAACTAGTAGGACCATTAAAAATGTTTTATAGGCCCTAAATGTTTTAATTAGCAATGATTTATCGATTAGCGACTGGTTAGCTTTCCTAGCGACGCATTTTTTGAGCCGTGTACGATGTGTAACGCACAGCATGGAACGTTGCCTACTCCTCCCCCCCCCCCCTGCTGACCGTCCTCATAGTTTTTTGAGACTTTTTTTTTTAGCTCTCCTGCTTCCTAAAGTCGGTGTCGGTGTCGGTGTCATTTGTAGACCTCTTTTTTTTTTTTAGTGCTACTGTTCTTCAAGAATTTAAAAAGATGACAACAGATTTCCGTCGCCCCCCCCACCTTGGTGAGATTTTTCCGGAAACCCCTCCCCCCCCATTCGACCGACTGCTTGGAGAAGAGTCTAATGGGTCGCACGCTGCGTGACGTGTCACGTGTTTTGTGTAAAGTTCAAACTTGTGAATGTAAAGTGACAAAAAGCAAGGCAAAAAGTGCTGAAAGAGAGTTTGAACAGGACCATGCGATAGAAATAAAGGAATACGTGGAACATTGTAAAAGGTGCATCGAAGAATTTGATGTACCAGTACCCCAAGAAAACGACAGTGATAATGACTTATTTTTTAAAACCGTGGCAGCGACACTCGGACAAAAGCGAAATTTCCCGAAATAGTTACAGAAAACGAACTATCTTACTGAAGCAGCATTCGCCATTCACGAATACAACCGGATGTTTAAATATACTGTACGATGAAAACCAGCCTCCCTACTCATCAGCATCATCTTCCTGGACCAACCTAGTCACCTCTCCCTTAGAACCTTCCAAAGCTGCCACTGATATATTTTCTGAAGCCATCGCGCAAACCTTTCATAATGGGTATGACTGATACTTTATATACATATCTTCATAATGAGTGTAATGATAAAAATAAATCGAACATTATAAGTGTGTTTTTTAATTTTGTGATTTGTCCATTTTCCTCTGATATCAATTTTTTCGGCTGCTGAAACATGTAACTTATCTCTACTGCAGAAGGGGGCTCTACAATTAGGTTTACAGCGTATACGAACTATTCTCTGGTCAATATAAAATACCTTCTAAACCTTTCTTATTCGATGGCTAGTTATCAACATTTTCAAAAACCTTCATTTTCCCGAATTTGACCCATGTCACTGGTGTCCTTTCTGAATTTCGCACTTCCTAAGCAGACTGTCCTCTTCATCAACGTTCATAATATGTTTTAGAACAAGCATTACGATCATTTTAATTCTTCTTCTATCACTATACGTACGTCAACTAAATAGATCAACACGTAACCCCAGGAAAACATTTTGCGCCGCGTTATACATTTTGCGCTCCTTCTGACGTAATTAGGACAAAACCGGTTCCTGCTGCGCAAAAAACGTGTCTTTGAGAAAACATGGCTTAAGTCCGGTTTTCCTAGCGACGGGTATTTTGCGCCGCGTATGACGTGTTACGCTCATCGTGTTACGCCGTGTTCTTCCTATATTTAATGGGACTGTTTTCCTAAAGAGTGCAACACGTTACTCGTTGACATGATGAGCTCAGCGCGTTTGACCGACTGCTGGGAAAAAGAGTCTAATGGGTCGCACGCTGCGTGAATAGGGATGCAAGTTTATATCAATATCGATAAATATATCGATATTTATATCGATGCCATGCAGATATCGGTAATTGATAATATCAGCCACATTATTTCGATGATATCGATATTTTCCGATATTTGTATATTTTATTTTAGAAATAAGTATGTAAATCAAAATAAAGTAATAATTTTGAGGTAGTTTATTGAAAAAAATTAGGTCTTAAAATAATAAGCGTCAACAGATCCTGTTTGCTTAAACTTTTCCCATGAAGTCAATTCCTAGTTTGTGTGACAATGGTTGCTGCCTGTGAGAAAAGGCGATTAGAAGGTACCAACGAGGCTACTTTGAGTAAATTATTAATTCAATTTTGAACATATCTTAATCCAACTAGTATAACAACCATGATTGATTTCAATTTAATTTTCCAGCAAAAAATGTACCGTTATCTTCAAATAGTCGGTATTATTCTATACGTTGCAATAAAAAATACTTCACACTTTTCAACTCCTCCTTCACAACTTTCAAATTTTTTTTCATATTTTTCATCAATTTTGTTTTGATAGTTCCACGAAAAAGGACTTTGTATAATGGTGCTTCATTAAAACAAAACCTTGCCTTCAACTGCATTAAAATGTCTGTTATCAACACTGATAAAACAAGCAATTGTATCGGTTAGGAGGTCGTATTTTTTACACCCTTTAGAATATTTTAATACGTCCCAGAGAGAAACAAGAACTAACGAACGCATAATAAAACGGTGAACGTAAATGAATGGGGAACGAATAACGCGTACGAAACGGAGTAGAACCACAGAGTAGCAAAGGACGTTATCGATCTAAATCAGAGATTAGCATAGTCAAGTTTAGTCCCTTTCACCCATACGTTAATTTCCAGGATTATTATTATTATTATTTTTTTTTTGCGAGAAGGGGTTTGTAGTTTTCGATATTTCGCTGCATCATATCGATATTATCGTATCGACCATTAAAAAATATCGATATAGATATCGATATTTTTGGACCGATATTATCGATTGACTGATGTATCGTTACAACCCTATTTGTGACGTGTTGCGTGTTTTGTGCAAAGTTCAAACTTTTGGATGTAAAATGTCAAAAAGCACGGAAAAAATGTGTGGAAAAGTTAGGAAAGTTCTGAGAAGATGAAGAGAATTTTTATTTAAATTTATTTTGTACAATAATTTTATCAAACAATCGATTACATTATTGCTTCAACATATTTACTACCTAATACAAAACACATAATTAATTCATATTTAGAACTATTTCTTCAATCTGAATCGTCGCGGTAGGTGTTGAAGTACTCGGTGAATCTACTTCTCACTTGAAATCCTTCAGATTTGGCAAACCCACCTGTGCCTGCTACAATCATTAGGTTTTGGGTTGGAAAAACCACCAAGTTGAGTTATATCTGCTCTGAAAGGATTCTCAGATAAATACTCATCACCAAGAAAGTTGTGTAAGCAACAGCACGCAGTAGCGATCAAGTCAACAGTTTCGGGTTTAAATTAATATTAATGATTAAAATTCTGAAAATCTTGCACATAATCGTCCATAATGTGTTTTGGAACAAGCATGGTGATCAGTTTCCTTCTTTTTCGATCCATTTTAACACAATGAGACCCTGTCCATACGTCAACCGAATAGATCAACAAGATTCCCTATGAAAACACTTTTACGACGCGCAATACGTTTCGCGCTCTTACCGACGTGATTTGGGAAAAACCGGCTCCTGCCGAGAAAAATACGCGTCGCTAGGAAAACCTGCCAATAAGGAAGTTTTAGATAGAATGCGCTTTCCGCTACACTGCGGCGCTCCTGAGCGCCCGCCGCATTGAAGGCCATGGACATGTGACGTCATCATAGACGTATGCGTAGGTGTCCCTGAGAAAATCATCAACAGAGAATAGTGACTCCTCGCTTACACCTTGCATCAAAAGAAAAGGCTCATAAACTCATCACCGTGACTCAGATTGTTAACAGATGCCGGCACTCAAACGACATTGATTCGCGTAATCACCTGCACTTTCTAAACAAGCATACTTGCATTACATCCTTATTTTTGTTTAGTTCAGTTGCTCAGGATCATATTCTTATTTCATAAAAATTACTCCTGTCAGTAATTATATTCGTAAGAATTAAATAATTTCAAAGCCTTTCCAAGGGAAATACGTTATATTTGTCTAAATATTATTGCTTTCTAAATTCATATTTCTACACCGTATTTGATTTTAATTTTCTATGTAAGATTTAGTTTGACTCAGCTTTCAACAAATCTATTTAGATGCTCTTAGGTGATTACGACATTTCTAGAAGACTCTATTGGCTACCACCACCTTATCAAAGTGTAGTTTGTTATATTAATTCCATTCACTTAAACAATGACCTTTTTTTTGCTATGGCATTACGACTCGTGGACGTCATTAGAGGCGGAAAAGGACTGGGGACAAGGACCGATAAGCAATTCGGCCATGGCCTTTTGAAGGAAGCATCCCTGCATTCGCCTGGAGTGACTTGGGGAAACAATGAAAACCCAAATCTGGATGCCCGGATGGGGATTGGAACCAGCATTCTCCCGAATGCGAGGCCAGAGCGTTACCGCTCAGCCACCACGCTCGGTAAAACAATGACAATTATTTTTCTTTCCGAATTACCATAAGGTAAGGCGCTGACTTAGGGGCTGACTTATTGTAGATCTCAGGGTACAGTGAGATGCTGTACGCTGTTCGGTTTTCTCTTCTGAATGAAAGACCGAAAGCTTTAAACTTAAACGTTTGTATTGATGCACTATTGAAGTCTTATCTGCCCCACCCGCCAGTGTGGCTCAGTGCTCTGGGGCGCGCACACTAGATTGGGGAGGTACAACGGGATCGGGCACGAGCCCGGGACCTCGCAGCCATCTAGGCGAATACCGGGACGGTCCCCAATATCAGCCTCATAAACTACACATTTAACAAGCAAAACTACACTTGTCACACACAGAGTTACATATTTCACATACAGATGATAACACTTCACTTTCTCCTTAGTACGTAATACCACGTGGCAGTAGGTATAAAATGCTTGACGTCAGCAATGGCAAGCGGCCGTAAAACCATAGCGCCAAATTCAACCATGCTGACGATTAGTAAAACCCATCAAAGGCAGCAGATCTCAAAATGTTGGAGAAAATTGAAGAAGAAAGTCTTCACTACCCCAGACATGATTATGACGTAAAACATCGAAAAATCATGGAGGTGTAAACAATTATGGAGAGATGAAAGATACATCGTGGGTAACAAATGAAGGCTGGAAACACCAACTTAAAAAATGTCTGAATTTTATTTCACTACTTTGAATAGTTTTTATTGCGAAAAACCATAAAAAAATTAATTCCTTGTTTATTTTCAAAACTACTAATCCCAAAATGGTTCAGAGATAAGTAGTTCCATAAATATTACAAGAAAACTATATATATATTAATCTGCTTAACGTCTCTCTAACAGCGAGGTCTTTAGAGACGGGAAAGGATGGGGGGCAAGGAATGGGAAGGAATTCGGCCATGGCCTTTTGAAGGAAGCATCCCGGCATTTGCCTGGAGTGAAGAAAACTATAACAAAGTTTCTGGCGTTTATAATTTTTGCAACATAACTAAATCAGCAATTTTAATAAGTTTGATTCTTAAGACGATATTTTAAAACAATCGATAATGCATCTGATGAATCTAGTAATAATTTTCTGGAAACATTTTCAGAATTTTTGTAAAACCCACTTTTTTGGGGGAATTGAAATTTTTTTGTGTTCTCTTTATGTACGCCATTTGAAAGGCAATTTCGCAAAACGAATAATGAACTCCATTAAAAATGCGTGTTACTGGATTTTTAAAAAAAATTTGTACAGATTTATTTATTTTTATTAAATTTAATGCCACCACTATACAGAGCCCTCAACGTGTGAGAGAACCTCCTTTTTCACAAGTCTTTTCGTTCTTATAAGCCACAAGAACAGATTATTACTACGATAAATCCTGCTATTCCAAATTCTTTTTCAGGCCTAATGTATTCGGAATCTGCCGAGTCTGATGGGAGAGCGGATGCGGTATTAAGGAGCACCAAGATTCCATTAATCGACCCTACTATCCAGATTTTGGTATTCGGAAATGACTTTAGACGAATACCGACTTGGTTCCTTAATGAATGGCGTGGCTGAATTCCTTCCCGTTCCTGGTTAACAATCACATCCTCATTATAATGACTTCGCTGTAGACGGTGGTAAGCTAAACTCCGACCAAGTGCAGCTCGAAACTCACGCAATTAGTGGTCTGTATCCTAATTACCTCAAAATATAGGAATTTGGAAGGTTAGACGGCTGTCGCATGGTGCCTCATTTATTTTTAAGTTAAGCAGTGGTCGCCGCTTCTCCAACGCCGCGCCGCGTTATCGCGCGTGCCGCTTTTGCAATCGTTCAGTTCCAGTCGAATGTATCATAAGCAGGGCGTATCCCATATATCAGGATGCAATGCTCTCTGAATTAAGAGCCTCTTCAATAAAATTGTATTAATATTTGGCAAAGTGTTTGCATGAATGATGTAACTTTGCTGGCAACCTACAAATTGATAAATGTAAATTTGTCTAGTATTTTACTTTTAAAATTTAGCTGATTCTGCAGATAGATTTCAAGTTCGTAGGTAGTAATGTTTTTGAGATAGACTTAGTAACAAAAATAGTATAAAACTGAGAACTTTCACTGCACCTCGCGTTTTTATTTTACAGTGAAAAAAAACAAAAAATTTAGACCTTACAGGATTAGCTGTAAACGATAACCGCACAAGAGGTGCAGGAATTTTTTTGAAGCCTCGTTTGTTTGGATGGGGCTTCCTAGAAAATAATTTTACAAACTTTTAAATACGACTTTCTGTTCTGGGTAAACGAAACGCTAACACGTGGAAAAATGAAGTCTGAAGTTAGTTCTGCTATATTATAGAGCCAGAGGCGTTAATGGTGCTATGTTTCTCTTCGTGACTACAAATAAACCGAATTTAGTATCTAGTAACTAAAGAATTCTCGGATACGTCCATCTTTCGGCAAAGTAGTTTTTCGTGATTCTTAAGACCATTCAAAATGTTAAAAATCACAAGTTTATTACGATAAACCAAGGCAAATGATTTTTTTTTTTGTATTGGAGTTTTATGAGTTGCTAAATCGCGAGTGGACTAAACTTGTTTAGAACTTCACGTAGTATCGTATCTATATATAAAATAAAATTAAAAATCTGCCTGTATGTTTATCTGTAACCCACTCGACGAACTTTAATTACATTTTTACCGTCATGTATGTCACTTCTCGAGGAAGTTTTATACATATTAAACATTTATCTGTTCCCAACGAGGCTGAGCAGTAAATATTCTAGTGAATAAATTTGGAGAAAACTCGGAAATCAACGTGTATATTGGCCAAATCGTTAAAGAGATATGAATACCAAGGCTCTGCGGTAGAATTTGTTCATTACGTATAACTCAAATAAGCGTACAGTATTTACTATTTAAATTTGTTGTAGAAATTAAGCGCGAAACTTAACGGTATTTTCGCCCTATAATTGCCTAAAATTTATCAAAACAAATTATTTCATTATACTCTGTTTCTAACGTAGATAAGAAAAGAAACTTACAGCACACAATTTGCGTCTGGAGTTTATATAATATCAAACGTTTTTTGATCAGGAGAGTGGGACGACAAGTAAGAGGCCCAAACTCATTCCACTTTATTGTTGAAATAATCAGTAATTTTCTACTGTAATAAACAAATTAAATGTTATAATGTTTTAATATGTATAAAATTACCATCCATCATGCCTCTCGAAAGAAAAAAATAATAAAAACCAGGGAGCACAACTTCAAAGCTTCCCGCTGAAGATGGTCTACAACAGACCTCCCTTTGAGCCTCTTATCAGTCAATACGTGTCTCTTATTGAGCTCTCTAAGTACCGATATTTTTAAAACTGCCACTTATAACCGTAAATTTTTTTAAAAATTAAATCACCATCAACAGTTTTTCTGCCGTAGTGCAGGTTTCCACGTGGCTGCTCTCCATGCTCTCTTCCAAATGCACCATGCACTACTAGCGAAATTTTAATGTGTTAGTATCCCGTTACTTTTCACATATACTCGAGGGATGTTGAGTTGCCATCTGTCTATGAAACGAGTAACTACGTTCTGTGCGTGATAAGTATCTATCCACATGAACCCCTGCGGCACACCTCACGCTACTGGCAATGCCCGTCACCCACATAATGGGCCTGGGTAGTTCATCAGCAGCTTTGAGGGTAAGCACCATTCGGTCTGCCTCGGGCTTGTCTCGCATACTGGGGCCCGGCACGCCCTGTAGTCCCGACACCGCAAGCGACTGTTCTGATTGGTTACCCTGTGGAACGGCGCAAGAGGGCTCGCGCCCCCCCAAGGCAATAACGCTTTCTCTATTGTTAGCAAGGCTTCCCTTGTAGCGTTTGAAGAGTTACCACCGTGGTCACATACGTGATTTTCCTACCGCACATATAATGCAATAGTCCCCCCTCACAAATATAAATACGCAGGTCACCAGACGGGCCTAGCATTCGGGAGGACGGCCATCCAGATTTCGGGTTTACATTGTTTTCCAGGCGAACGCCGGTATAATTCCTTCAAAAGGGCTTGGTCGAATACTTTTCCTTTTTTCCTTGTCCCCACTACTTTCTCGTCTCTAATGAAGATGACTGATCCTATTTGGAAGAAATTACGCACGTCCATATTAACCTATAGGTTGGTTTCTATCCCGGAAATCAATTTTGCACCCGTTGGAAGTATCCCGAACTGAACTGATTAGGATGGAATTCGTAACACGGAAAGTAAACACTCTGGATTCATACAAATAGATTAACTTAAAAAACTATGTAGTTTAATGTAATTACAATTTACATAAGATTTTTATCCTTGTAAGTAAATCACGGACGAGTTGACTTTTATATCGCGCAATTGATTACTATTAAAAGTACTTGAGCGGTGACTGAGTACATAAAGAGGTCAATATATGGCGCTAGTTGAATCTTACATCGCGCTGTAATCACAGTACTTGAGCAGTGGTTGTATGGGCGAGGCAACGTAACAAGCCCAACCTGCAACCCTGTGATTCCTCCTCTCTCTAATCATTTGTTGACTAAACTTTGCACTTTATACCGCACTTTATTTCGTGTTTTGGAGTTTTAAAAAAAATATAATTCTGTTGATAACGCTGTCGACTTTTTGTTTCTAATTATGGATATTACATTCGTCCTTTAGACTGGTTTGGTTAATTTACTCTTACGGAACCTCTATTTATTACTTCACGTTATTGAAGTAAATGACAACGTCTGAAAACGAATATGAAACCTTTCAAATTACTCTGCTGTTCGTTTTCAATAACAGTTTAGAAGAGTTGCACACACACCTCCGTCTACGTGGGCGATGCCGCCTGCATAAGCTAGTGCTTACTGTCAAAGGTGAAGGCCATTTACTGTCCTACACTTTTTTTACTTATGGGTTTACGCCTCTTCGATGTCGAGGTCTCTGGAGGCGGGACGGGACTGGGGACAAGGAACGGGAAGGAATTCAGCCATGGTATTCTGAAGGAAGCATCCAGGCATTCGGTTGGAGTTATTTGCGGGATGTCCGGACGGGGATTCGAACCGGCGTCCTCCCGAAGCGAGGCCAGAGTGTTAATCACTCAACCCTCACGCTCGGTATGTCATACAATAACGGTCAAGACTGGTCTCTAAATATTTCTTAACGAATTCGAATTGGTTAACTCCCCGTATGCCTCATGCTTTTGGGGCAGGGGGGGATGTATATTCGTCTGTCATAATTATTCAGTAAACGTCACAGTAGATAGGTGATACAGTACCTGAATTCAAAATTATTATTATTATTACTTCACGGCGTTAAAAGTGTGTGGCGGAGGGTGGGAGCATTACACCAATCCTATCGTGTAACCAACCATCTGTGCACAAGAAGGGATATACGGGATATGGCAGGAGGCGCCCATGGGTTATTTTTAGGAGCCATCCTGGCATTCGTCTGGAGCGATATGGAAAACCATGGAAAACCCAGATCAGGATGGCCAGAGGGGTTTATAGATACCTTACTCCTATCGGAATCTAAGTTCTCTCGCCCGATAACTCCTTCCTGTTCTAATCCCTAATCGCTGTGGAAAAAAAGAGTATAGAAATGAACGGTTCTCGCCCTGATTTCTTTTATCCTATTTTCATGGTCATTCCTAGATATTAATGTAGCTGGTAGTAATATGCGTTTGCCATCATCATGAAATAGGTCAGTCGTGAATTTTCAATCAGCTTCTGCCGAGAGCAACGCCTTCGGTTTTCCAGGTCTTCCCAACCAAACTGCTTCAACATCGCACTTATGCTTTCCCTCCAGCTATATATACCTGTCACGAATGGGCGGCTCTTCTTTGGACCTTCCCCGATGCCTCCATTAAACCCTTTTGATGAGGAACCCATACAGAACAAAAGTATTCTAAGTGAGGACGCACTAGTGACTTGTACGCAATCGATTTAACTTCCGGTGGACACTTTTAAATTACGACCTAGAAATTGAATCATACGATTTGCTTTCCCAATTACAATCTCGACATGCTCATTCCACGACAAATTATTACGAATTGTTACCCCAAGGTATTTAGCGGAACCTACTGTCCTAAGGACAGTGTCATTAATTGTATATTCAGAGCTAAATGGTGTCACCTTGTTACTTACAAGCATGACTTGGCACTTTTTTAGCGTATAATTCCAACTGCCAGTCTTTGCACCAAGCGATTATTTTCATAACATCGGGTTGTAACAAAGTGCAATACTCCTAGGATTTTATTTCACTATAAACAATAACATCATCGGCAAATAGTCTTTTTACCACTTATTAGGTCACACAGATCATTAATGTATAAGAGAAACAGAAGCCCTATCACACTTCTCTGGGGAACCCCGGACCTCACTTCGGTCAGGGATGAACGTTCACCGTCGAGAATTACACACCGTGTTCTACCCTTCAAAAAGTTTGCAACTCAATCACATATATACCATAACTACGAAGTTTCGTAAGTAATCTTGTGTGATTAATCTAATAGATCTAATTCAACCTGAGATTGCTTATCTATAACACGACACAAGTCGCGAATTAAAAGTGCAAGTTGCCTCGCAGCATCGGTCCTTCCTGAATCCATGTTTGCATGAGTTTAAAAGGTCCTCTTCATCCAAAAACCGCATGAAATTAAATAGATGATATGTTCTAAAACCCTGAAAAATACTGAAGTTATCGAGCTCGGTCTATAATTTTGAGGATCATTAACATTCCAACTTTTAAATACTGGACTTACGATTGTGGTCTTTCCACTCACCGGGTATGTTTCCTTGAACCAAGGAAGCAGTATATAATTTCATTGATTCCGGTATCGGTATTGCTGTGTTCGTTTGAAGAACGTCGGAATTGATCCATATTTGATATTCCACGTTAAATTGTTGGTTACGGAGGACCGTAATACTTATAACACATTGGCATAATATGCCACCTTCAGGCTGCGGACAAAATTTTTTTAGCTGCAGTTTATTTATTACACCATTTATTTCACTAGAGGAAAACTGATGTATCCTGAATTTGTTGAAGTTTCATAAATCGTGACCTATAAAATATAGTCAAATATCGTTTCCTATCACTAATATAGGCGTATTATCGTGATCTTAAATTCAATTGTTACAATCAATCTGTCACTAAAACTGATTGCTATAGATGACTCGTACAAGTCTTCTCTTACAGATGAACAATCATTTCGGTGTTTGAAAACCTCCTTAAGTTTTTTAGTGGAAGAAAATAAAAATTACTCAGCACATTCTCGCTTCTAACATGTAAAACGAAAGAACTTGCATGACATGAATACGACATAAGAGTTCCAGTGTTATGTATATGTTGGTCTTGCGCATTTAATTACTAGCTTCTTTCACTGGCTTAGAATTTTCCCCTCATGGACCTGACATTCGGGAAGACGTGGATTCAAATTTCCGTCCGGCCATCTAAATTTTGATTTTCCATTGTTCCCGATATCTCTCAACACGAATGCCGCGATGGTTCCTTCAAAAGGCCGTGGCCGAATTCCGTCAAAGAGGCCTGAGCAAAAATAGAAAAAAGTATGCCTCGTTCAGGAGGATTCAACGAAACTTCCGGTTGTGGATTAAGTTAATTCTTGAGTAGCGTATTTCCTACAGCTGCAATTTTACATTGTTCTGAAAGGCGAGTTCCTTATTAATTTCTTGCTCCTTGACCAAAATACCCTCCAATATTTCCACCTACACATATTAGGAGACAGCGTACAAATCTCTTGTGCGTCCACATTTGAACTACTGTTGTGCCATTTGGGATCCGTTTCTTAAGGAGTTGATTGACAGTATAGAGAAAGTACAGAGAAGAGTCGCTCGATTTGTGACCGCTTGCTACAGTCCTTATGAAAGTGTCACAGAACTGATTAGTAGACTAGGCTGGGAGTCTCTAGTAGATAGACGACGCACGTTTCGTTTAAACATATTGGTAAACATGTGTACTCCCACTTTCACTTACGAGTGTAGTGAAATACTTCGTCCACCAACCTATTTGAGTCGGAATGACAGGAAAGATAAGATTAGTGAAATAAGGCGTCGCACTGATTGTTATATGAATAATTTTTCCCTCGTACCATTCGGGATTGGAATGCACAACAAAGAGATTAGATTTGGTGCTGAGCATCCTCTGCCAACCACAATTTTGTGAATTGCAGAGTACATGTGTAGATGTAGATTAGCTGCCCTGTTTCGTGATGTTTTCTTTATATTATCTTCGTCTTGAGGAGTTGACGCATGTTTTAATTAATCTGGCCGTCGAATGTTTACTTCTGTTTTTGTTATCAAAACTCTGTTGGGGTACTTTTTACAAAAAACTCATTCTTTCCAACTTCTTTCTTTTTTTGTTATTAATGAATCGTACTCTCGTAGAGCGTTCTGGTGGCTCAATGGTTAGGGTGTCTGACTGGGAATCGAAAGGTTCCCGGTTCGAGTCTCTGTCTCGGCGGGGACCTTAACCCAACTTTCACCTCTGGCACAGCTTGCTGTGTAATGTGAAGTACATTAGAACGCTACCGTGGTTAGGATTCCACGTTAAGCTGTAGGGTCCCCTGTACTCGGTGGGATAGCGGGTTACGTTGAGGCGGCCACGACAGGGGCGGAATGCGCAGCCAATAGAAACCCTGTCACCAGGTCACTACGACCAAGCGGAATTATTATTATTATTATACTCTCGTAGTATCGCTAAAGGATTGAGTTTCTTTTATTCTATTTTTCCTCAAACCAGAAAGGTAATAGTAAGTTCGCGTGTTCTTCTATTACTATTATTCCGCGATTCACTAAAAGTGTGTGGCGGAGGGTGCATTGCACCTATCCGGAAAGGTAATGGTTTGGAAGGGATATATGGGATATGGCAGGAGGCGCCCATTGGCTATTGTGAGGAACCATCCCACCATTCGCATGGAGCTATCTGGGGAAACCATGGAAAACCCAGATCAGGATGGCCGGAATGCTTTATCGAAAGCTACTCCTGTCGGATTGTATGTTTAGTCGCCCGGTAAATCCTTTCTATTCCACTCCCTAATCGCTCGTCGAAAAAATGAGTACAGAAATGAATCGGTTCTGGCCCTGATTTCTCTTATCTTATTTTCGCGGTCATTCCGAGATATGAATGTTGCTGGTAGCAATATTTTTTTACTGTCATTCCGAAATATGTCGGTCGTGAAATTTTCAATTAGCTTCTGTCGAGAGCAACGCCTTCGGTGCTCCAGGTATTCCCAACCTAACTCCTTCAACATCGCACTTACGCTTTCCCTCCAACTGTATATATCTGTCACGAATCGGGCGGCTCTTCTTTCGACCATCTGTAATGCCTCCATTAATCCCTTTTGATGGGGACCCCACACAGAGCAACAATATTCTAAGTGAGGCCGCACTAGTGACTTGTATGCAATCGATTTAACTTCCGGAGTGCATTGTTTTAAATTACGACCTAGAAATCGAAGCATACGATTTGCTTTCCCAATTACATTCTCGATATGCTCATTCCACGACAAATTATTACGAATTGTTACCCCTTGGTATTTAGCGGAATCTACCGTTCTAAGGACAGTACCATTAATTGTATATTCAGAACTAAATGGTGTCTCCTTTTTACTTACACGCATGACTTGGAACTTTTTAGCGTTTAACTACAACTGCCAATCTTTACACCACGCAATTATTTTCATAATATCGTCTTGTAACAAAGCGCAGTCATCCTAGGTTGTGATTTCACGATAAATAATACAATCATCGGCAAATAATCTTTTCATCCCCCTTATTATGTCACACAAATCATTAATGTATATGAGAAACAACAGAGGCCCTATCACGCTTCCCTGGGGAACCCCGGGCCTCACCTCGTTAAATGATGAGCTCTCACCGTCGAGAACTACACACTAATAGAACTATATCAACCTGGGATTGCCCATCTATAATACGGCACAAGTCGTGAACTAAAAGTGCAAGTTGTGTTTCGCAGCATCGGATCGGCCTTTTCTGAATCTATGTTGATTTGTGTTTAAAAGCTCATCTTCATCCAAAAACCGCATGACATTTGAATAGATGATGTGTTCTAAAATCCTACAAAATACTGATGCTAACGAGATCGGTCTATAATTTTGAGGATCATTAACATTCCCATTTTTAAACACTGGACTTACGAAGGCGGTCTTCCATTCGGCTGGTATTTTTCCTTGATCCAAGGAGGCGGTATATAATTTTATCAAATACGGTGCAATTTCTTTTGCGTACCTGGAGTAGAATCTAGTAGCAATACCGTCTGGTCCGGGAGCCTTATTGGGATTTACATTCATAAGCAGTTTAGTTATTCCATCGACATCGAGATCATTCATAATTTTGTTGGTACGATTGTTAAATATCGGAATCTCCTCCAAGTTTTTCCTGTCATGAAAGCTTTTTTAAATACATTATTCAAAATTTCTGCTTTCTCTACGCTAGTTTCTGATAATTTCCCATTTTCCTTAATCAACGACGGCATGACCTTACGAGAGCCTCTTATTAATTTGACATATGACCAGAACTTTTTTGGATTTGTTATCAGATCTTCGGATAAATTTCTGACTTGTAATTCTTTAAACGCATCATACATTGCCTTACGCACTTCCGCTCGCAACTGGACTAATTTAGCGCGATTAGTCGAGTCCCCCGATTTCTTTACCGTACATGTAAACGCCTTTGCCTCCTGAGCATACGTTTCACTTCCCTATTGAACCACGGGAAGTTCTTACCAACCATAATAAACTTCTTGGGAACACATTGATTTAAGCCGGTCCATATTATTTTTTTAATAAATCAAACCAAAGTTCATCAACATTTGTATTTAGCTCGTACGTTTCAAAAATTTTCGCCAAATGATCGACCATAAATGCATCGTTTGCCTTATCGAAACAATATACGAGTCTGTCTTTATCATGCTTCAAATTCAGCCTAGATTTTAAAGTTACCACAACCGCCTTGTGATGACTTATACCGTCTTCTATAAAAACTGTATCTACAATATCCGGATTGTTTGTAAGAAAAAGATCCAAAATGGACGAGGAATCTCTACGTTGGCTCTTCGACCATCTGTTCAAGAGAATTTTACCGAGCGTGGTGGTGTAACGGCTAGCGTTCTGGCCTCGCATTCGGGAGGACGGTGGTTCGAATCCCCGTCCTTGCATCCAGATTTGGGTTTTCCATGGTTTCCCAAATCACTTCAGGCAAATGTTGGGATGCTTCCTTCAAAAGGCCATGGCCGAATTCCTTCCCATTCCTTGCCCCCATCATTCCTTACCCCCCATCCTTTCCCGTCTCTAAAGACCTCGCTGTTAGAGAGACGTTAAGCAGAGAAAAACAGGAGAATTTTTCGCGAATGATTCTAGGAACGTTTCGGTTATTAACCTATCTCTTCCGCATGACTTGAACGTAAATGTGTCCCAATTAACTGAGGGTATATTAAAATCGCCTCCCATGATCAATGTATGTCCCGGAAATTTTTGAGAAATACTATTAAGTGACTGTCTAAAATATTCAACGTTATCTAATCCAAAATCCGGAGGTCGGTAAAATGATCGTATTATGAACTATAAACTTCTACCAATTTTTACCTTCAACCTTATTAACTCGCAAACATTTTTTGTTTCATTTACTACGGAGCAATTAACGGTTTTATTAACGGCCACGAACACTCCTCCGCCCATTGATGTAGTTCTGTCTTGCCGAAAAACATTGAATTGAGGAGCAAATATTTCGCTAGATTCTACATGTGGCGTCAACCAGCTCTCGGTTCCTAGTATTATATCGACATCGTTAGTCGCAAGTGTAGCGTGGAAATCGGCTACTTTCCCTCTAATACTCCGACAATTAAGGATCATTATCCTTAGCGGCTTAATATCGGTATCGGAAGAGTCTAAATTCGCATTTTTACTATTTGCATTCAGAAAGGAAACAGGTGAAGTATTTGGAACTGTAAATTTCGATTTATTCGCGCCGTCACTTCCAGAACCAATATCTAGGTTACCGACGCGTCTTCTTCGTTGAACTGAGGGATCCTCGGGCCTCACGGTGTTCCTAAAAAATAATTCACATCAAGACGGTTCCATATTTCAGCATCCACCTTGGTAGCCATTCTCGGTGTGTAGTGGACGCCCGACCTGTCAAATGAGTCACAGCTGGCAGCTATCATCGGTCGAATGTCGACGAAGCCCCAGTTGTTTTTGCGACACATTTCCTGTAAACTACAATTCAAATTGTAAATCTTCCACCATACGGCTTCCCCACAATCGATGCGCGGCACGACACTACAAATGGAAAACTGCAACGTTACCGAATTCTCACGCGCTGATTCATACGCCTTGTGACCCAACTTGTCCATAGATTTCACTATGTCTGAAACAGCACCGACCTGCGCAGCTACCCATAACTGACGGGAGTTCGATTCTCTAATCGCTTTTGGTATAGCCTCCATGACACGTGGCACGGTTGCTCCTGGAAGAGAAACAGAATGATCATTAGTATGAGGGTCTGCACCATTCTTCTCAGCCAGGTCCTGTAGGGGTTTCTCCAGCCGTCGGACGTTGGAGTTTCCAATGATAAGTAAACCTTTCCCTGGCATCACACGGTGTCTGCGAGTAAATCTTCCCTGCTGTGCTTGTTCGCCATTCACACTAAGATCTTCAACCTCCTGCAAAACTGAAAACGAATTACTTAGGGGAAAGATGTCATTTTCCTATCGGTTATTTTGGAATTTTGATGCCTTTCTCCTATCCGCACGGTGCCAGACGTTTCCTGCAACAGATACCTGACAATCCTCACCTGCCACTTCTACATCACTAGCCTCCGGTAATTCTTCGATGCACTGCCGCTCCTCGTCTAAGATGCTCCACACCTGTGCCTGAAGAGATGCCATCGTAGTACGAATCTCTTCGAGAGCCTGACGCCTACTGTAACACAAACCATGTCCCTGAAACAGCCAAAAACGGAGTCACAAACAAATTAATCAAAAAAATCAGCGACTGCTGCTACGGCTGCTAAAACTCAACTGACTGGATCACTACCTAAACAGGAAATATTTAAAGATAACGACAAAAACTAGCACAATTCAAATCACACACAAAAGTCGGCTACTGCTTCTACGGCTGCGGAACCTCAACTGACTGGATCACTACCTAAACAGGAAATATTCAAAGATAACGACAAAAATTAGCACAATTCAAATCACACACAAAAGTCGGCTACTGCTGCTACGGCTGCGGAACCTCAACTGACTGGATCACTACCTAAACAGGAAATATTCAAAGATAACGACAAAAATTAGCACAATTCAAATCACACACAAAAGTCGGCTACTGCTTCTACGGCTGCGGAACCTCAACTGACTGGATCACTACCTAAACAGGAAATATTCAAAGATAACGACAAAAATTAGCACAATTCAAATCACACACAAAAGTCGGCTACTGCTGCTACGGCTGCGGAGGCTCAACTGACTGGATCACTACCTAAACAGGAAATATTCAAAGATAACGACAAAAACTAGCACAATTGAAATCACACACAAAAGTTGGCTACTGCTGCTACGGCTGCGGAGGCTCAACTCATGACAGGTGCTGACTTTCTTACCGGCTGCGTCGTCCGCCTCTTATCGTAGCCGCCAATCCTAACCCGGTAATCCCACCGGGTTATAGCGGACCTAGAGTTTATCGTAGAATTCCAATCTCGGAAGCGTTCTGGCGTACTTCACACACAAAACGCAAACTTTGCGAATGGTCGGGTTAATGGCATTTGAATATCCCAGTCGATACCAGGATTCGAACAGAAGATATCTCGATATCCAGTCTGATACCTTAATTACCGAGCCACCTCACCGCTCTGATCTTCAACGCAGTGGCAGTAACTCCGACAGTACACAGACTCTTTTTTTTTTTTTTTACTTATGGCTTTACGCCTCGTCGACGGCTAAGGTCCTTAGAGGTGGGATGGGACTAAGGACAAGGAACGGGAAGGAATTCAGCCATGGTCTTTTTGAAGGAAGCATCCCGGCATTCGCCTGGAGTGATTTGGGGAGACCATGGAAACCCAAATCTGGATGTCCGGAGGGGGGTTCGAACCCGCGTTCTCCCGAATGCGAGGCCAGAACGTTAACCGTTCACCCACCACGATCGGTAATACACAGAGAATACCTGTTGCAAGACTTTCTTCTCCGCAGTACTTAACATAGTGGTCACAGGTAATGAGCGTACTTCAGATTCCGCCGGAAAGAACGCGTGTCTAGGAAGACGTCATATACAAGCTACGTATATATTTACAGCAGTTTTTCATAATGACGTTTCCCCATCTTCGAAGGAGGAATTATACGTTGCACTAAGTTCTCCTGTGGAACAACCCAGGTGCTGTCTAATAGACAGCAAGTATTCTTTCCAGGAGATTCCCTTCTTTCTCTACAGGTATCTCGTACATACAACTTTTCACGTGATTCCGCAAGAAGAAATGGATTGTGGTCATATCAGGTGAACAAGTTGGACACCACCTCCTCCTATTTAAGTAACAAGGAACATCTGGTTAAGTGTTCACGAGCACATTTGGGGCTCAATGTTGAACGCCTACATGTTGGTATGGTTTCCTACCCTTATATCTGCTGCGACCTACGAAAAACGGTTTTAGCTTATAACTGTAGACTGAGGCATTTCCGGGTCTCAGATTAATACATTTCAATTTCTTCATCATCCCTGAACGATTGCGTTCTTTACAGATGTAGACAGCTTCGCTGGAAAAATTCCACTAACCACGCCTGCAGTGGCAACAGAACACAATAAACTTACAACCCGTACGGCCATTTTTACGAACGCTCGTTTTTATGCAACTTTTTATTGACATCTGGTATAATTATAAATTATTGTGTTACTAGTAATTGTTCTGATTCGATTCCCGATACGGACATCCAAATTTATTGTCTATGGTTTGACGAAATCATCCGAGGCGAGTGACTGGATGGTTTCTTCAAAAAACCAGGGATTACAGGAGGCGTTTGCGGCCCAAGGAAAATTTAGGGTATGTTGAAAAGCAACCACCGGTCCCTCCCCCCCCCCCCCGCTTTTCAGTAATATATCCGGATCTAAGAGCTGCACTAAAGATGTTTTCAATTGCATTTTCATGATCAAAAGAGGATTTAGCGAATTAGTTAAGAAAAGGAACAGACTGTCAATTGTCGAACACGGTGATTTACGATTGGAGATGACAAATTATCGTAAAATCTGTGTCATTACACGGGTTCAGGTCTTGGAAATCTGTAGATTACATTATTCTTTACAAGAAATTTTTTTTTCAACAGGAGGCACTGAGTATATTTTTCGAAGAGGGGGTGGTGAGTAATTCTTTTTCTACTGAAAAGGGGGCGGTAGGCCCGAAAAGGTTGGGAAACTATGCTCTAGGTCGAAGATTCATGAAACATCAATCGGAAAAGTAAATGTTAGACTGTGAATCCATCGTGTTGTTCTAGGAACGTCAGGATTGTCACAACCAACTCACTTCTGTCTTCTGTAAAATTAGGGCTTTCGTGATTGGCTGTTGAGATGAAGCTACATTTCAGGCAGGTTGTGCTGAGGATTAAGGATCGAGTCTAGAGATATAGTTAGTTAGTAACATTTTTTTATGATCGAGCGTGGTGGATAAGTGGTAACACTCTGGCCTTACATTCGGGAGGACGCGGGTTTGAATCCCTTTCCGGGTATCAAGATTTGGGTTTTCCAAGGATTCCCCAAATCACTCCAAGCGAATGCCGGGATACTTCTTCAGAAGGCCATTGCTGAATTCCTTCCAATTCCTTGCCCCCAATCCTTTGCCGCCTCTAATGTCCTCGACGTGGACGAGGCTTGAAGCCATAAAAAAAATAGGCTGCTAGTTATTCTGAGAAACAGATTGTTTTAGACCGCATGGTGGATGAGAATCTTATTTACATACTTGTAAATGAAAACCGGCAAAGGTTTTTATTGAATGTGTAAATACGATATAAGAGCGCCTTTAATAATACAAAAACAACTTGAAAACTATCGACAATTGAAAAGGAGCAAGGAGTGACGCGATCAGAGAAATAACATTTCACCGATCTTGGAAACATGACAAGAGATTCTGATAGATGAGAAAAAATTTATTGAAGAGTATATACAACGTGAGAAAGCTTCTGTTATGTATATAATCAATTATTAACTGATAAAACTCGTACTTCCGCATGTCTGTTATTTTCCTTGCAGCATACATGTTCTATGTGCAGTCGTGAAGTAACAGTGTGTCGTTCTTGTGTATTATCTTTGATCTCTCTATGGCGAAGGTTGCGTCACGCTGCCAAATGAAATCACTCCGAGCCGCAGTCCAATGCACCAAAAGAAGTTTCACTTCAAGAAACAAGCACATTATAAGAAGGCAACAGCACAAAAATTACAAGCTAACAAAAACAGCAAAATCAGTTAAGCTTGCTAAATGTTCAATTCATGTACAATCTTCATGTCACGAAATTGACTGAACGAAAATTCAGTCTAGTAAAAAGCTGGTATGGAACTTACTTACATTCGAATCTGAATATGCTAATTATAAACAAACTCATGTAGGCACAAGTTTTCGTCCACTTGCTGAAACCTCAGTTAATGACTAAATGTCAAATTTGTTCCTAGGACACCAGTGATGTCTCAATGAAGACCAAATGTATATTCCGTAAAAACGAATATTAAGATGGAGAAACCTCACGGAGACAGTGCTTATTGCGTTTTTCCATGGTTTCCCCTAATCATTCCAGGCGAATGCCGGGATGCTTCCTTCAAAAGGCCATGGCCGAACTCCTTGCCGTTCCTTGTCCCCCAGTCCCATCCCACCTCTAATGACCCAGACGTCGATGAGGCGTAAAGACAAGTAAAAGAAGACGTAAGCTTATTGCGTGCAAGGGGAAAAGTTTTCTCATACGTACTGGGATTTCACGCCGCTGAAAGTTGCATAGTAGAGGGTCTTCCGCACCAGTAACCGGTTGGATTGGTTACAGGACCAAGGCCACTCGGCCAATTACGGGTCTGCCGAGCCGGGAAACAGCAAGCATCTAACACGTGATTCGTCAAGCTTACCAACGATATAAATCTTCACGTTGTTGTCTAAATCTCTCTCTCTAATGTCGACTAGTTTGGCCATTAGCTTTATAGCGCAGTGTACTAGGTCTGGCTGGTGAAAGGGATCCAAGTTCAAACATCGGGTCTGAGATATTAGCGGTCCTGTTTTTAAGGCGGTTTTATGTAATCATCTAGACCAGCGGTTCTCAATTAGTAGTTCGCGTACCCCCAGGGGTACTTGAGATTGGTTTAAGGGGTATACGCGGTAAACTCTTTTAAGGCAATCACTAAAATAACTAAAAAAAAAACTACGCAAACATTACTATCATCAAAGTATATTGCACTCCAGGCGAATGCCGGGATGCTGCCTTCAAAAGGCCAAGGCCGAATTCCTTCCCGTTCCTTGTCCCAAGTCCCATCCCACCTCTAATGACCTTAGCCGTCGACGAGGCGTAAAGCCATAAGTAAAAAAAAGTATATGGTTTAGACATTTATTGTTTTTGTGCCGTTTGTTACTGAATTAAAATTTAATAAATTCCAAAAAAACTGGTTTCGTTTTTTATTTATCATTTTAGCTGTAAGGGGTACGGGAGGTTGAGATCTGTCTTGATGTGGTACTGGAGAAAAACTAATTAGGAGTCAATGATCTAGGCGAATGACTGGCTCCAGTTCATATCTAACTTTATTCATTTATTTTTCTTCCTCCCAATATATTGTCACTCTTTATTGATTTTAATCCTTCTTTATTTCACTTTATGCTGTTCAGTGCTCAATACCACTAGAAGCGTTACAACACAGCGTGTTGATTGAGAGACAACGCTCTGGTCTCGCATTCGGGAGGACGCGGGTTCGAATTCCCGTCCAGGACTCCAGATTTGGATTTTCCAAGGTTTCCCCAAATCACTCCAGGCGAATGCCGGATGCTACCTTTAAAAGGCCATGGCCGAATTCCTTCCCGTTCGTTGCTCCCCCCCCCCCCAATTCTTTCCCACCTCTAATGATCTCGACGTCGACGAGGCGTAAAGCCATAAGCAAAACAAAAAAAGAAGCGTTACCATATCCAACCACGCTAAATCATGCGGCGAACTTCACCGAACATTTCATTTATAGTCTGTCATGACTAAGCCGTAAAATTGAATACTGTGTTTCTGTGTTCATCTTGTTATTCATAGCAATACTCCCGTCTCCAGCATTGGTAAAGTAGGCTTGTAAGGGAAAATGAGCATCCCTGCTCGTCAGTCGAGCAATAAGTGTATGTTTCCAACGTCTGCATTAAATTTTCTTACATATATACAGCGAAGAGAAATAAGGGAATACGTTGAAGTTATGGCTTACGAAAGAGAGACGGAAAAAATATGAAGCTTATCAACATGAATCCCTCAAATTGTCATATTTGAAAAATCCTCTTTGATCATTCCACTAAAGAAACTGTGAGGAATGTATAAGAGCAAATCGTGTGTTCTATTTCAAGTTTTGACTTATTCTGAGGTATCGCATGCAACATGCAGTCTAGACAAATCTTGAGGTCATATGTCGATTCTTACCCACTTTTCCACCCTGTCTCATCTTTCCAGAACAGCAAATTTATCTTGTAACTCTTCGCCATTGCTGCTTAAGTTACTTTTATAGGTTGGGCACCACACTTGACTAGAAATTTAATGCTTCAGAATGTGTGTGAGGAAAGGCAACTCTCGTAAAGATATAATCCTGCAATGCTTGCAAGTTGTGCGTTAAAACCATTGCACTAACCATTATTGATACGGTACTATATCCGCGTATCTCGACAGTAATCGATCAAGGAAATAGCAACATTTTCTAGGACGATGACTGTATCAACGAAAATTTTACTATCAAATTAACAGTCTACTCAGTATCACATATCATCCACCTCTTATGTACTCTGAAGAGCCAAAGAAACTGTTATAGGCATGTGTATGTAAACACAGAGATATGTAAACACTCAGAGTACGGCGCTGCGGTCGGCAACGCCTATATGAGACAACAGGTGTCTGACGCAGGCGTTAGATCCGATACTGCTGCTACAATGGCAGGTTATCACGATTTAAGTGAGATTAAACGTGGTGTTATAGTCGGCGCACGAGAGATGGGACACAACATCTCCGAGGTAGCGATGAGATGGGAATTTTCCCGTACGACCATTTCACGAGTGCAACCGTGAATATCGGGAATCCGGTAAAACATCAAATCCCCGACATCGCTGCGGCCGGAAAAGATCCTGCAAGAACGGGACCAACGACGACTGTAGAGAATCGTTCAACGTGACAGAAGTGCAACCCTTCCGCAAATTGTTGCGGATTTCAATGCTGGGCCATCAACAAGTGTCAGCATGCGAACCATTCAACGAAACATCATCGATATGGGCTTTCGGAGCCGAAGGCCCACTCGTGTACCCTTGCTGAGTGCACGACACAAAGCTTTACGCCTCGCCTGGGCCCGTCAATACCCACATCGGACTGTTGATGATTGGAAACATGTTGCCTGGTCTGATGAGTCTCGTTTCCAGTTGTATCGAGTGGAAGGACGTGTACGGATATGGAGATAACCAGATGAATTCATGGACCCGGCATGTCAGCGGGGGACTGTTCAAGCTGGTGGAGGCTCTGTAATGGTGTGGGGCGTGTGCAGTTGGAGTGACATGGGACCTCTGATACGTCTAGATACGATTCTGACAGGTGACACGTAGGTACGCATCCTGGCTGATCACTTGCATCCATTCATGTCCATTGTGCATTCCGACGAACTTGGGCCGTTCCAGCAGGACAATGTGACACCCCACACGTCCAGAATTGCCACAGAATGGCTCCAGGAACACTCCTTAAAGTTTAAACACCTCCGCTGACCACCACACTCCCCAGACATGAACATTATTGAGCATATCTGGGATGACTTGCAACGTGCCGTTCAGAAGAGATCTCAACCCCCTCGTAATCTTACGGATTTATGGACAGCCCTGCAGGATGCATTGTGTCAATTCCCTCCAGCACTACTTCAGACATTGGTGAGTCCCTGCCACGTCGTGTTGCAGCACTTCTACGTGCTCGCGGGGCCCTACATGATATTAGACAGGTGTACCAGTTTCTTTGGCTCTTCAGTGTATAACTTACAGTGAATTAGGTGAAGGAGATTTAGAAGTTCAGCTTAGCAATACCGCAGAGGTCCATCTGTATACAAATTTATGTTTTACCTTGAATACACGACGTACCACTCATAGGCCATAGACCTCAATATGCATATTGTGTCTCGCGGACATCGTTGGATGCGGGTAGTAGTGACTTTGAACTTGACATTCCCACATGGCTGCGACTTCTGTTACGGAAGGTGCCCGGAACGAAGCCAGAGGAACAGGTTATCAGCAAGGCTGGCTGTGCAGTTTACAGCCGACGCGCGGGTTTCGATGAGACAAGCAGTTTAGAAAACCCGGGGCTAACGTACTGTACTTTCCGTGGCGGAACCAAGAAACTCGTTCTCTTATCGACGAACAGCAGACGATCTCAGCTACCGGCAGTGGGAAAGCCTCACACGTGTTCTGGTTGCTGAAGTGAAGACAAACACGGTGAGATGATGTAACGGGGAAAATTTCTTTTGGTTAAAAAAATGAAGATATCCGGAAGGGGTTCTCGTAACGTATCGCTAATGGAGAGCATACTTAAAAAGTCTTTTTTCTTTTTTTCTTATGGCTTTGCGTCTCATCGACGTCGAGATCATTAGAGGGTAGAAAGAATTCGGCCATGGTCTTGAACCCGCGTCCTCCCGAATGCGAGGCCTTCTCTTAAAGGATCGTCCATAAATTACGTGGCTTGGTTTCGGGGGGAGGGGTCGGCTGGAAAGCTACGCTGTGCTACGTGGGGGAGGGGTAGGGGGTTTCCGAGCCAGGCCACGTAGCATTTCATTTACATTACTTGTCACAATTAAAATGAGGTTCAGAACACACAATAGCATGTAAATATTTATCTCCGTCATTTAATTATCTCTGTATGTATTTTACGATAGTCTGACAGGAGAAAACAGTACAAAATATCTTCTACAAATCAATAGGAAAAAAGGCTACGTGATACGTGAGGGGGAGGGGGGGTGAGGGTTATAGACAAAGCCATGTTGGGCTACTTGGGAGGGATGGGGGTTTCACAGGAGGCCAAAACGGAGCTACTTGGTTTATGGACGCTCCCTAAGTATCAGTATCGAGACATTCCCGGGGTATGGTTACAATGAGATCATCACTGGTGTACCACCGAATTGTGTCGTGAAGAGCCGATATTTTGACGGCTAGCTACGCTGTCTTCTTTAGGTATATACTCATCTGTACTGGCCAGCGGATCTACAGCTGTTAGACTGCTTAGATGTCGATAGCTGATTCTCAATAGCAACGATCCATCGGCCACTACGGATGGGTTTACACCTGAAAAAGACGGCGGATTTAGCTTCCGAAATATCGTGTTTTTATGACACAATCTGCCTGTACACCAGTGTAGATTTCACTGTTTTCGTTTAGAGGAAAGGAATATTTTAAATAATGTTTCTCGATTCCTCACTTTGGCCTCATGTGATTTGTTACGTGATGACTGAATTCGAAGTGCGCGCAGTTCCTTCTGGTAATTCTTTACGATGTAAAATGTGAAAGTTATTCTCAAGATTTGTGGAAAGAAGACAATGAAAAACTTAGTAAAGACAATACGTCAGTAATAAATTATTTCCTTGAGTTGCGGTGGCAATTCACTGAAGACGGGCAAATCCCCGTCTTGTATACTTTCTTGGTTCCGATAATCAACTTAGTCGATTTCACAAACGATTCGGAGTATTTCTTTACACTTTCTGAAGTATGAACCTGATAGAGGCAGCTACAAAATGGCTTTTGTGTGCAACAGACGACCGAGAATCTTATTTTCTCGTGCATGAAATGCATGCACCATTATTTTTCCACTTGGGATATAAAATTTACGCAAAATAGATGCTTTAGATTTGAGAGGGTGTTCATCTCTGGTATATTTTTTCGAGAGGTGATGTTGGATACTAAATTTCGACCTTTTAAGCAATAAAAATGGATGGCACTCGATTCCTTACAAAGTGGCTCACGATTTGCGATGGTTATTAGCAATATTTGTGGGAAGTTCCATTTGGTAGTCATAATTTGAAAGTGATTTTCTGATCTTCCAAAGTACACACACAGAGAGAGAGAGAAAGAGGAAGAAGGAGAAGAAGAAAATACCTTTCGCCCTCAACAATCTGAATGAGTCTATGTTCCTAATTCTACTCGGGGAAATCTTTCTTGAGAAATATTCTCTGAGAATTCGTTACGTATAACAACGTTATAACAATGGATTTCATTTCTGTTCTATTCTAAATGACATGGGACTGATTGCCGGTCTGATTTTTCAGATTACAGTATTATATGATTCAAGATACCACACTTCATAAAGGCTATGATTCTTTTACTCCGTTTCACGGCAACAATACTATCCTGGTCAAGGGCGTTTCCAGGATCAGAACTGGGGGGGGGGGGGGCAAGATTTGAGCTAGAGAGGGGAGGGCCAACTCGTATTGGTGTTGGGAAATTGGGGTGGGGAACTGAAACATGACGATTTCTTACAAAATAAAACTCAAACCCATTGAGGAAACTATTTTTATTATTGATTAACATAGTAATCCAGCCACTAAACATAAGGACCTACTGTGTAGTTAAGATCGTAACTCAATTAGAGTTTTTTTATGTAAACATTAGCCTTCTCGGATTCTCAGAAAATTTTTCACTGGCTTTGTTTGTCAATATCTCATGGTATTCTTTCACGAAATTTTGATGCACACTCATCAGGCATAATCCAGTCAATCTTTCCTCTCCCAAAGTGCTCTTAAGTCAATTCTTCACTCGTCAAATCGTACTTAAAGCAACTTTATTTTTTTTCTCGTTGGATACGCCCATGATCCTGGCTCTAATTATAGCCTTGTAGAAAATCAGTAAGGCCTCTGTCCCCTACTGTAACGAATTAACCATTTTCGCAATTACGTCACGGAAGTTCACGTAACCGCTGGAGGTAAAACGTTGACCTCGTTATCACTGTATTTACAGGATTCCAAAAGATTTGATAACAACCAATTATGTTGGCTCATAACTGCACGGTGAAGTTTCCAGTGTCCTGAGAGTTTTATATTTTTGTCAGTGCTTCACTGCCGTTGGAAACACGGCGGTTAGGGCAATGTCCTACGCTGAGGAACCACCAAGGTAAGGTTGAGTGTGTCGGACTCTGTGAGACACCGGCGGACCAGAAATTTTTCTAAACGTTGCCGTTCTTCCACCTCGGTGAGAATTTTATTTATAGTTCATGATCAACACAAGGTACGAGTTAAGGGTTCACGTCAATCACATAAATTTAATTTACTATTGCATTAATACTGAGTCGTTTTGTTTTTCAACAATTAATAACTATTACAAGAAATTGTTTATCATCTATAGTCTCAAATGGGGATTGCAATCCAGCAAAGTGGGATCTCACAGTCCCGCGGGACCCCGCATCATTTGACAGTCTAGCAAACCCCGCATGGATTTATGCAATTAGTAAAATGATGCGAAAACGAGTGTCAATCTGCGAAACGTTCGTCAACAAATTTATTTTTATCGTCCTTCGCAATTCGTGAGTAAACAGATTCACTTTTACGTATTTATAAGAACACGCGTTGGTTTTTCTTGACTGAAATCCTATAATTTGAATTATGTTGTCCATGTAGTACGATTAATTTATTTACTAAGGATATAGTGGATGGAGCAACAATACTCTTAAAATTATTACATCATTACATATAAATTTTAAAAAATGAATCAATCAATACATTAATATTTTAAACTATTCGGGATTAGGAGATAACAAAATGTCATTTGCATTAATATAATATATATAATTACTTGTAATAATGTAATGTATGCCTGCTTCTATGGTAATTTTAAAAGTATTGCATTTTCAATTAATTTTGTTATTTTTCACGCCTTGAGACCAGCCGCTGGTGGCTATGTATGCCGTTCTTTAAGCAGTGACTTGTGAGACGAAACAGTTAGTACCATATGTTTCTTAAGATCTTTCTTCAAAAAGCAGAAGTGATTGATTTGCAAAATGTTTCTTTTTTTTAAAATAGATTGAGTGTGATTTATTACGGTTTTTATGTTATCTTACATATAAATGGAAACTAATGAGATTCTGTGGCCGCTTAGAAGATATATATTTTTTCAAACGGATTAGATCAACTGTGAGGCATGTAATGTGCCTAAAGAATAAATACTTGCAGTATGTGATTATTTAAATATTTAGTAGAATTAGATTTAAAAACGAAAATGTAAGAGCAGAAACTTGCTTTAATGCGTCAGAGGTTAATTTATAGTTATAACAAAGTATACTTAAGAGAAGCTAGAATTTATTAAATTAATGGCATTTTACTACTTAAAATACACTGAAGAGCCAAAAAAAACTGGCACACCTGCCTAATATCGTGTAGGGCCCCCGCGAGCACGCAGAAGTTCCACGACACGACGTGGCATGGACTCGACTAATGTCTGAAGTAGTGCTGGAGGGAATTGACACCATGCATCCTGCAGGGCTGTACATACATCCGTAAGGGAATAAGTGGATGGAGATCTCTTCTGAAAGGCACGTTGCCAGGCATCCCAGATATGCTCAATAATGTTGATGTCTGGGGAGTTTAGTGGCCAGCAAAGGTGTTTAAACTCAGAAGAGTGTTCCTGGAGTCACTCTGTAGCAATTCTGGACGTGTGAGATGTCGCATTGTCCTGTTGGAATGGCCCAAATCCGTCGGAATGCATAATGGACATGAATGGATGCAGGTGATCAGCCAGGATGCGTACGTTCGTGTCACCTATCTAGACGTAACAGGGGTCCCATGTCACTCCAATTGCACACGCCCCACACCATTACAGAGCCTCCACCAGCTTCAACAGTCCCCTGCTGACACGCAAGGTCCATGAATTCATGAGGTTGTCTCCATACCCATACACGTCCATCCGCTCGATACAATTGGAAAAGAGATTCGTCAGACCAGGCAACATGTATCCAATCATTAAAAGTCTAATGTCGGTCCCAGGCGAGGCGTAAAGCTTTGTATCGTGCACTCAGCAAGGGTACACGAGTTGACCTTCGGCTCCGAAAGCCCATATCGATGATCTGGTTAGCACGCTGACACTTATTGATGGCCCAGCATTGAAATCGGCAGCAATTTTCGGAAGGGTTGCACTTCTGTCATGTTCAGTCGTCGTTGGTCCCGTTCTTATAGGATCTTTTTCCGGCCGCAGCGATGTCGGAGATTTGATGTTTTACCGGATTCCCGATATTTACAGTGCACTAGTGAAATGGTCGTACCTCATCGCTGCCTCGGAGTGGCTGTGTCCCATCTCTCGTGCGCCAACTATAACACCACGTTCAAACTTACTTAAATTGTGATAACCGGCCATTGTAGCAGCAGTAACCGATGTAACGCCTGCGTCAGACACCTGTTGTCTTATATAGACGTTTCCGACAGGAGCGTCGTACTCTGAGTATTTACATATCTCTGTGTTTGTATACGCATGCCTATGCCAGTTTCATCGGCTCTTCAGTATATTATTAACTGTTGATTTATTATATGATTAAATATAAGTTTATTGTTTAATTTTTATTAATTCATTAAATAGACGTTGGTTATTTAATTTGTTATCACTTTAAAACCCTATGCCGGATCCCGAAAATGTTCTTTGGATCAGCAATCCCTAGTCTCAAATCACAGTACTTGATCGATTCAAACAAACGCTAATCATGGAGTTGCGACAAGATCACTTGGCAACCGGAATTAACGTATTAGTACTGACAGAGAACTTTCCTGAATTTAAGTTATGTAGCTTTGATAAAATCCTCATAATTCATGATAAATGTTTTTTTTTGTCAATTATTTTATAACCAATGATTTTTTTTAACTGAACTGTACAGCATTATATTGCATAATTAATCATTTGTTATTATGTAAGGGGGAAAAAAAGGATACCTACTTGAACCCAGAAATATCAGTATAGTAATGGTTGCTTTTACGATAGTGTAAACTATATATCTTAAAGATCAAATTTTGAACCGATATTCAAGGAACCCAAAATCTGTAATTGAAAGCAAACTTACCCTTGTACTCCAGATTTGTAATAAATAGTATATAAAACGTGAAAACTGAATGTTTGTTTGGCATGCAAATCCACTTCGTTTATACGATTTCCCACAGTTTATCATCTCAACCAGGCGGTTAATACAGTTTGCTTTACAATTTGGTTTTCAACACTCTTCAGTCCTTCTCCTTCAGATATCTGCAGTATTGGTTAACTATTGCGGGATTAATATATTTATCGTAGAAGGGTCAGACAAGGATCATTTAAAGCACATTGATATTTGATTTCAAATAAATACAAATAAAACGTAAGGGAAAAAATTAGCAAAAATGTAATTTTGAAAGGATCTCTTCGGTAACAGGCATGGTCTGCTGTCGCTGCAGAAAATGTAGAATAAATTAATTCTTCAACTGTGAAGCTAGCGAACCTGATTTTACAATGTTGTTAGCATCGAACATGCAACTAGTATTAGAGTTGTCTTCTTTCCAGGAATCCCGCAATCAGTTACGGATGTATCTGAAGCCAGACACGTGTCTCATGCATAATTACATAAATTGTATGTCCTATAAGCGTTGAAAGGATTTTCCCAGTCTGATGAAATCTTGAAAGAGGCACAATTTGGTGACAAAGTAACTTCTAGATGAGGGATTTCTTTTCCACGGTGACGATGAGCATCTAGTAGACACATTTATGTGTTAAGAAAATATTAAAAATTATATTTAAAAACATTTGAACCCGGATATCGTGTCATGAGATTTAAAGCGGCTTTATACTGTAATCGGTCAGGTACAACGTTGTCAGATTCAAGTTTAGGGCCCAATGTTACTGGATTTCCTGATGCTATCCAGAAGATCCGCCTCAAAAATTACGCCAAATGTAAATAACTTAACACATATACAAATAGCCAGAAGAAATCTCCTACTGAAATCTCACACTGAATAACAAAACAAAGATTAAAACTATTTTTCCCTTTCTACAGACTGCTTGCAGCTAGACACACAAACAAAAGCCTGATTTTACTGTACTGATATCATAATTACGATGGCCGCCCAGCAAATAAATATCTTGGTTGTAAAAAATATTGAAAAAGTATTTTCGAATAATGAGAATACTGATATTCACTTCCGATAATAGATGAGAGGCAACAGTACGGGTGCAGTTTGTTTACATTTTACAAAGTACCATTACGCTCTAAAGCTCACTACACCCACTGACATCTTTAGTACTGATAAATCAGAAGAGTCACCGCAGGTAGGCAAAGATCGGCTCGGTCAAGTACCGTTAGATGACATAATAGAAAAAGGTGTATGATCCGCTGACAAATGCCATTACCCTACGCCAAAAAAAAAAAAAAAATGGCGGCACTAAATATAGCCGCTTGGTGGCTGCAGCCTGTAGCGCTCTTCGGTGATGGCGCTTTCGTTTGCTGCTACAGAAAGATGGAGCGCGAATACACATTCAGATACAGCGCAGAATTCGTCTTTGAATGGCGGCCCGAATGGTTAAGGCATCTCATGCACAAACTTCATCGGAATGTGCTATGAATGGTGTGAAACTGCAGAAATCATCGGAATGCACCATGAACGGTCTCAACGCAATTAATCATGTTTCACAATTAAAATAATACGATGCAGTTCATATTCTGTAGTGATTCCTGGTTATCATACACGATGAATCAAGTAATTTGCACATGTATTTTAAGATTAACGTTACTTAAATGATTTGAGATGATTGTGTTTGAAGTATACTTTTAATCAAATTTATCGTATTCATGTCAAAGCTACGATTGAACTCCTGACGCTACTATATATTTGGGTAGGTGCTAGAATATCGAGACGTCTCAGTAGGTTAGACTCGATGCGAAACAATATTTGTAGTGGGACTCGGGGCTCGGCTGTATAAAGCGACGTTGCGTCCAAATCTATCTCTCTTGTCTATCAGTGTGCATTGCTCGTTGTCATATTCGAAAATCTATTTGATGTCGATTTTACTGAACTTATAGATTTACTCGAAACTGATAAGTATTTCTTTTTTTTACTGAAATGTAAGATGTTTTCTGTTCTACGTGCAATAAAAAGTCAAAAAGATTCCAAAATTTACGTTAACCGATCTGAGGAAAACGCGGTTGTCCCAGAATATTATCTGGAGACAAGTCTGCTACAACATTGAAGATTTAGGATTCCCATCACTACTTGAAGATATCAACTTTTTTGAGGATAATTTGTAAAGGAAGTATGTTTTGTAATATTGCTGAAAATATAATTTCAAGCACCCAGTGGTGTGTAAAATAAACTAAAATTAATTAATGAGATATAATGTTGTTATTTATCAATTCCTGTTACACGGTATTTTAAATACAACTATTAACACCACCAATATTTTCATTTCTAGTTTTTTTTATACGTAGTCCGGTGTTAAATGCTAGGCAAAATAAATTAAAAATGCGATAAGATGTTTTTACTAACATCCTACTCCATCAATTCACTCTTCAAGGTAGTTAAATCTCGTACCACTTTTCAACTATTATCACACAATAACAAATTATTATATGCTTGATTTCTCGTTTTAACAGTGCATTGTACAGTGTTGAAATGTGATTGTATGACACTTCACTAACATATCCGTTCTCAATGTGAATTTATATGTTTTTGCATCGGAACACGATAATAGTCTCATAACACAGATAATATGTTCACAAACTCGTTTTAGTAGGTTACCTCATAACTTGAAGACTTTTGGTAGCACTTGTCACTGCAGGCTGAGCGTTGATCAAGTTCTTCGATGTTGATTCACTGAGAAACATGCCACTGGCAGTAACATCATTGTTGAAAAACCATATAGGTTTCGCTCTAGCCATCGTTTTGGAAGGGTGTGTGGTCGCCAAGTGAAACATTTGTTTACAAGTTACCGGTTATTGTACCGACAACTTGGATCAGCACTTACCACTCTTGATTTGTAAACGTAATTTTACTGTACCTTAAATTTTCGAGTATACCAGCTGGTTCAAAGTCAATTTTCGCTAATAGATAGACAGTGAGCCATTTAGTGTCTTTGCTATTTAACGAAAACAGACTAAACTTAGCCTTTCGACGCAGAGGACAACTTTAAATAGGCCATAGGTAGATATGGCGAAGGCGGGGACACTATTTTGAATTATGTAGTAGTTAAATTTACCGCCTCAAATTTGCTGCCATTTTGTGCTATATAATATTTCCCGTGTTACTGTAACTACACACGTGACATCATTTAGCTGTACTCCTGCTGTCAAACTGAAAAGTGGTAGCATATAAGCAAACTACAACCGTACTGTCGTCTCATCTCCTATAATTTTTCAGCCGTCTACTTTATTTGCACAATAAATCCATTTCCAAAATTTTCCGTTTTGATCGTGCCGTGCTTCGTTTCTGCAGCATCAGGTTTATCACTTTGAAATCACTATCCACCAAGATCAATCTTGTGTAAAAATCACGTTGGCCACATTCACAAACATAAACTGTCAAAAGGAATGCCATTTTCACGAAAGTTTTTTTTTATCTTCTTGGATGAGCATACAAGCGCGTTAAGGAACGATAGATTACATACTTTAAATGATATGCATGAAGCATGAAGTTTTCTTCAAATGTCACTTTGTTACTGTGTAAAGTTATTCTTAGAAATTGAAATTTAGTCTTCGTTAGTTTGCAGCCGTATGATATCATAAAAAGACAGCTGGTGCCAAACTCGATCAAAAGCTTTCTCTACGTCGAGAAAAACTGCAACAGTGCCACCTTATCTAAAAAAAAAACCTACAGTTTTCTTATAGTTATATCAGTTCTATTCTGGCTGATATATGATGCTTAGTGCCACTTTATGGGTGTGCCAGTGCCTTGGTATTGTTGAACCAACGGTATGCAACCTTTCGTCAGTTTCTCTGAAATTTTCTACTCTTTCGTAGAAATTTTCGGTTTGTTTGTAGATTTCCACATATATCGGCCTGTTCATGTATGAGGTCGGTCCGTGGATACCTTGGTGCCCGCAGTATTACCCGAAGGTACCGGTTCTGCAGTCTTTGAAGGTGATCAATATTACTTTTTGATGCCGTTCCCCACACCTGGCATCCATATAGGATGAAGGGGAAGATAATTGACTTGTATATACGGAGTTCTGTCTGTGTGGTGAGTTCCGAACTGTATAGTATTGGAAATAAATTTGCTAGTATGACAATTCCCTGTCTTCTACTATCCAGTAAGTGCTTCCGGAATAGCAGTTTCTTATGCTTCCTGGAGCCAGCCATCTGCCTAGTTCAGCTGCCAGCCAGACAGTGGCCGTCGTGGCTCTGTACGTTGTCCGCTCGGCCATTCCGCGCAGCCCTACAATGCTCAATTCATTACCCACCCACGTGAAGCCACGCCGATGTGTGCAAGCTGTGGGGCTGACCACGCGGCGTGCTACGGCGAATGTGCTGTGAGGAAGAAGCTGCAAGCTTCTGCTGACAGAAGCCGACGCCAACCAAACCACACCCGGAATGCAAGAGAAGAAAAACGCCAAGAGAAGAAGACCAGGAAATCAACCCTCGACTATCCAAGCTGCCACAGGTTAAGACCACTGAACAAGGTAGCGGTCCACGACCAGCCCCAACACTGCTGCAGACACGACCATAGAAAAAAAAAAGTACAACAAGTTGGGGAAAGTCGTTCAGCTCCTAACGGAGCTGATTACGACGATGATCCCCAATGGATGTAATAAAACCTAAAGGGGTTTTCAATAAGGATGTCATCTGATATCCACAAGGATGTCAGTGACATGCCATAGCCATTTTTCCCCTTAAAGAGAATAAAAAGCGACCCCAAACAAACCCATCCCAAACAAGCAACACATTAGGTAGAGCTACTCAGGTAGCAGGACCTTAACATAAACATGCTGTTGAGGCAGTGACACACACACACACACACAAAAAAACCGTTACCTAGACATTATATAATACTGGCCCAAGGACACTCCCTTGTCGTACGCCGGCACGTGTTTTTCTGATCGTGCTTTGGGCATTTTCGTATTTAACAAAGAATTTTCTCTCTGCTAGATACGAATTTATTAACAATATCAGGTAGTCTGGGATACCGAGTCGGTGTAGCTTGTAGATGAGCCCCTAGTGCCAAACTCGATCAAAAGCTTTCTCTACGTCGAGAAAAACTGCAACAGTACCATTTCCTGCCTGCTTTTCTTTGCAGATGTGCTCCACTAGCCTAGTACATTGGCGCGCAATGCTGTGTTCTTTCCTAAAACCAAATTGTTGTCCTATAATGATATTGTTTTCATGTGAGTATTACACGATCAAATAATTTTGCCAGGATGTAAAGCAATGAGATTGGCCTAAAATTTTGTGGATTGTGCCAGCTTTAGGTAGTGCAACTACCTTAGCCACTTTCCAGGCCTTGGGAAAGTAGCGCCAGTTCAGGCATGCTGTGATTATATCTGTCGGGAATCTATTGGCTAGTGGAAGCAGGTTTTTTATTTGGATAGGGAAGATATTGTGATATCAGGAGGCCTTTTTGTATTGGAGCCTACGGATGATGTCAGAAATCTCTCCTTCCGTGGTTTGTTGTATGGTATAATACCGGTCACTGTTGATGACGCGATAGAACACTTTTTGTACGTTTTATGTGTGTTCTGCACTTTCATCGTTTTCGATCGCGTTGGGCTTGAACTGTGCTTCTATTGCGTCCTCAAGTACCTCTGTCTTTCCAGGTGGGTCGAACAAGACCGAAACTCACGCTGAATCGAGAATTTAGTTTTTAAGACCACACAAGACCTCCAAAGATCCTCCAATCCTCCAGCAATAATAGTAGTAGGCCACTCGCCAGTTATGAGGAGGTCCTCAGAATGATTATTACCTCCTATAATATTTTATGTAGGCCCCTCAATGTACATATACACCCACCAATAGTATTAGATAGGTACCCCTGTTAGTTAGACCCCATATAAATACAGTACTAAGTTCTCCTCCATTATTTTTAGATTAAGACCAATAAAATTAGATACTCAATTCAAATCCCGACATAACAATAAGGTAGTTTTAATAATCTTAACTCAGACAAGTGTAATAGAAATGTCCTGGCACACTATTGACAAGATGGGCTACGCTCATACAGATGACGTCTTTCTGTCTGTCTGTCACTTCGTGACCGTTTGCTGGCATTCAACTTGCTGCGCTGGCTGTCTGAAGATTGGAAAAAGTAAGTGTATTTGTAACTGAGAATTTTAATTCTGAATGTACAGTTTTCTTACAAGTCGAATTAAATATTCCGTAAGGATTTAGGTGATGCGCAAGATCGACGAGTTTGTTTTTTCGCTTGGCAACACTGTGTTCTATATTCTGGTTGTCATGTTGAGTGTCAATCTCATGCTTCAAATACGCCTTGTATTTCTGAATTTGAAGTAAGTTCTACGAGGGTTGATGGAATGTGAACAACACATTTGATAAAAATAAAAACCTATTAATTTGTGTTATATATTACAGTGCAAATAAATATTGTTTTTTACATAACCTCCAATATTTTCCTCATATTTTCATTCCTACTAAAAAAAATAATAATAATAGTAAAAAAATGTGGGACGTGTTATCAGCCAGTTACATATGAAGTCTCTCTATCTCGTTGCATTTCTTTCCATCTAAATATTTATTGAGGAATTGTACAAATGATAGTTAGATGGTGGTAAATCTGAACTTTACGGGAGGATGATTCTCAGAAACCCAAAGCAGCTCTTACAATTTAGCTTGTGTAACAGCCGAGCGTTATCGTGCAGAAGCGAGTTGTGTGTGATGTTCATCCTGGGATGAGTGCATGACTGATATTAAAACTGCTGTTTAACCTTCATAGAAGGCTTTATGCCACCTGAATATTTTAGCCTTCGGAAGTATATCTCTGCAATATTTCTGCTGGTTCAATACTTTCATGCATTAGAACCTTAATAATTATGGGTTACTTTAGTGGATACGTGAACATTTCAGTTGTCATGAAAATAAGTAATTGAGTGATAAAGAAATGTGTAGCAGCGCACTAATACCTATAACAGCTCCTATCTCAAAACTGTTGTTTGTATTTGATTGCCAGTCGTGTTTGTAACCCAGAGATGAACGAGTGACAGAAAAATTAAAGGAAAACTCATGGAACTCTTCTGTTTTGGCTGAACGGAGGAGTGAGGATTGTGCCACTCATAGGGGGAATGCTAGATGGGAAATTATAGCAAAACGTTGGTTCATCGTGCAAATGCTGTCTGGGCTCGCTCGGTTTGTCTCGCTGTCAGCGCATCCTCTGTCGGTTTTTTTTATTTTTTTTTATTTTTTTTTTTATTTTTTTTTTTATTTTTTTTAATTTTATTTTTTGTCTCAACGGCTGTGTATGAAACCCTACTACCTATCTTTGCTTCTAAGTAACCGGTTGGTTGGTTTTGGGACACTATTTATTTGATCTCATTCAGGGTAAAACCATGGCTGTTGTCATCAGAGATGATCTGAGTGGTGAAAAACCCCTGCGGTGTTCGTGTGCTTCTATTTCAATTTTTAGTGGTGATATATTTGTTTCAATTTATTGTGGTTGGTATACTATGCTGAGAGGCATTTTGTACTTATGTCACTCCATTGGCACGATTGTTCCAATTGTTTCTGTTCTTTAATTTCTGTTTCTCCCGGGAAAACGCCGGAAATACAGTGCAGAGGACAGAGCCTGGACGTAAGCTCGAGCCTGACAGTAGGCTCGGTCTGTTATTCACGTGCTACGTGGTGACGAAGCCACGCTGGTGACTAGACTCAGTACAATATAGTGCAGAGGACCGAGCCTGGACGTAAGCTCGAGCCTGGCAGTAGGACTCGGTCTCTTATTTACGTGCTACGTGGGGACGAAGCCACGCTGGTGCTCGACCAGTACAATACAGTGCAGAGGACCGAGCCTGGACGTAAGCTCGAGCCTGGCAGTAGGCTCGGTCTCTTATTTACGTGCTACGTGGGGACGAAGCCACGCTGGTGCTCGACCAGTACAATACAGTGCAGAGGACCGAGCCTGGACGTAAGCTACGAGCCTGGCAGTAGGCTCGGTCTCTTATTTACGTGCTACGTGGGGACCAAGCCACGCTGGTGCTCGACCAGTACAATACAGTGCAGAGGACCGAGCCTGGACGTAAGCTCGAGCCTGGCAGTAGGCTCGGTCTCTTATTTACGTGCTACGTGGGGACGAAAGCCACGCTGGTGCTCGACCAGTACAATACAGTGCAGAGGACCGAGCCTGGACGTAAGCTCGAGCCTGGCAGTAGGCTCGGTCTCATTATTTACGTGCTACGTGGGGACGAAGCCACGCTGGTGCTCGACCAGTACAATACAGTGCAGAGGACCGAGCCTGGACGTAAGCTCGAGCCTGGCAGTAGGCTCGGTCTCTTAGTTACGTGCTACGTCGGGGACGAAGCCACGCTGGTGCTCGACCAGTACAATACAGTGCAGAGGACCGAGCCTGGACGTAAGCTACGAGCCTGGCAGTAGGCTCGGTCTCTTATTTACATGCTACGTGGGGACGAAGCCACGCTGGTGCTCGACCAGTACAATACAGTGCAGAGGACCGAGCCTGGACGTAAGCTCGAGCCTGGCAGTAGGCTCGGTCTCTTATTTACGTGCTACGTGGGGACGAAGCCACGCTGGTGCTCGACCAGTACAATACAGATGCAGAGGACCGAGCCTGGACGTAAACATCGAGCCTGGCAGTAGGCTCGGTCTCTTATTTACGTGCTACGTGGGGACGAAGCCACGCTGGTGCTCGACCAGTACAATACAGTGCAGAGGACCGAGCCTGGACGTAAGCTCGAGCCTGGCAGTAGGCTCGGTCTCTTATTTACGTGCTACGTGGGGACGAAGCCACGCTGGTGCTCGACCAGTACAATACAGAGCAGAGGACCGAGCCTGGACGTAAGCTCGAGCCTGGCAGTAGGCTCGGTCTCTTATTACGTGCTGCGTGGGGACGAAGCCACGCTGGTACTAGCTCAGTACAAATACAGAGGATCCAGCCTGGTCGTAAGCTCGAGCCTGGCAGTAGGCTCGGTCTCTTATTTACGTGCTGCGTGGGGACGAAGCCACGCTGGTGCTCGACCAGTACAATACAGAGCAGAGGACCGAGCCTGGACGTAAGCTCGAGCCTGGCAGTAGGCTCGGTCTCTTATTTACGTGCTGCGTGGGGACGAAGCCACGCTGGTACTAGCTCAGTACAAATACAGAGGATCCAGCCTGGTCGTAAGCTCGAGCCTGGCAGTAGGCTCGGTCTCTATTTCGTGCTGCGTGGGGACGAAGCCACGCTGGTGCTCGACCAGTACAATACAGTGCAGAGGACCGAGCCTGGACGTAAGCACGAGCCTGGCAGTAGGCTCGGTCTCTTATTTACGTGCTTGCGTGGGGACGAAGCCACGCTGGTACTAGCTCAGTACAAATACAGAGGATCCAGCCTGGTCGTAAGCTCGAGCCTGGCAGTAGGCTCGGTCTCTTATTTACGTGCTGCGTGGGGACGAAGCCACGCTGGTGCTCGACCAGTACAATACAGAGCAGAGGACAGAGCCTGGACGTAAGCTCGAACCTGACAGTAGGCTCGGTCTGTTATACACGTGCTACGTGGGGACGAAGCCACGCTGGTGCTCGACCAGTACAATACAGTGCAGAGGACCGAGCCTGGACGTAAGATCGAGCCTGGCAGTAGGCTCGGTCTGTTATTCACGTGCTGCGTGGGGACGAATCCACGCTGGTACTAGCTCAGTACAAATACAGAGGATCCAGCCTGGTCGTAAGCTCGAGCCTGGCAGTAGGCTCGGTCTCTTATTTACGTGCTACGTGGGGACGAAGCCACGCTGGTGCTCGACCAGTACAATACAGTGCAGAGGACCGAGCCTGGACGTAAGCTCGAGCCTGGCAGTAGGCTCGGTCTCTTATTTACGTGCTACGTGGGGACGAAGCCACGCTGGTGCTCGACCAGTACAATACAGTGCAGAGGACCGAGCCTGGACGTAAGCTCGAGCCTGGCAGTAGGCTCGGTCTCTTATTTACGTGCTACGTGGGGACGAAGCCACGCTGGTGCTCGACCAGTACAATACAGTGCAGAGGACCGAGCCTGGACGTAAGCTCGAGCCTGGCAGTAGGCTCGGTCTCTTATTTACGTGCTACGTGGGGACGAAGCCACGCTGGTGCTCGACCAGTACAATACAGTGCAGAGGACCGAGCCTGGACGTAAGCTCGAGCCTGGCAGTAGGCTCGGTCTCTTATTTACGTGCTACGTGGGGACGAAGCCACGCTGGTGCTCGACCAGTACAATACAGTGCAGAGGACCGAGCCTGGACGTAAGCACGAGCCTGGCAGTTGGCTCGGTCTCTTATTTACGTGCTACGTGGGGACGAAGCCACGCTGGTGCTCGACCAGTACAATACAGTGCAGAGGACCGAGCCTGGACGTAAGCTCGAGCCTGGCAGTAGGCTCGGTCTCTTATTTACGTGCTACGTGGGGACGAAGCCACGCTGGTGCTCGACCAGTACAATACAGAGCAGAGGACCGAGCCTGGACGTAAGCACGAGCCTGGCAGTAGGCTCGGTCTCTTATTTACGTGCTACGTGGGGACGAAGCCACGCTGGTGCTCGACCAGTACAATACAGTGCAGAGGACCGAGCCTGGACGTAAGCTCGAGCCTGGCAGTAGGCTCGGTCTCTTATTTACGTGCTACGTGGGGACGAAGCCACGCTGGTGCTCGACCAGTACAATACAGAGCAGAGGACCGAGCCTGGACGTAAGCTCGAGCCTGGCAGTAGGCTCGGTCTCTTATTTACGTGCTGCGTGGGGACGAAGCCACGCTGGTGCTCGACCAGTACAATACAGTGCAGAGGACCGAGCCTGGACGTAAGCTCGAGCCTGGCAGTAGGCTCGGTCTCTTATTTACGTGCTGCGTGGGGACGAAGCCACGCTGGTGCTCGACCAGTACAATACAGTGCAGAGGACCGAGCCTGGACGTAAGCTCGAGCCTGGCAGTAGGCTCGGTCTCTTATTTACGTGCTACGTGGGGACGAAGCCACGCTGGTGCTCGACCAGTACAATACAGTGCAGAGGACCGAGCCTGGACGTAAGCTCGAGCCTGGCAGTAGGCTCGGTCTCTTATTTACGTGCTGCGTGGGGACGAAGCCACGCTGGTGCTCGACCAGTACAATACAGTGCAGAGGACCGAGCCTGGACGTAAGCTCGAGCCTGGCAGTAGGCTCGGTCTCTTATTTACGTGCTGCGTGGGGACGAAGCCACGCTGGTGCTCGACCAGTACAATACAGTGCAGAGGACCGAGCCTGGACGTAAGCTCGAGCCTGGCAGTAGGCTCGGTCTCTTATTTACGTGCTGCGTGGGGACGAAGCCACGCTGGTACCCAACCAGTACAATAGGAAGAACTATGAACTGCATCGCAGCCTTAAACCGCTAAATCGAAGGATGAAGTAACTGAAAAATTGAAGAGTGGAGAGTATATGTCTTCTTGTTATTTACTACGTGCTGTTGTATCATTTTATAAGATTGTATACGTTTACTTTCGGAAAATTAGGGTACTTAAAGACCAGCAGCCCAGTAAAGTAAAATTCTGGAGATTGCACCACATTTCATCATTTCTGTGGCGATGTTCCGCCATTTCATAAAAAAGTGGAACAATCTTTCTCTGAATACATGATGATATTTTGGTTATTAACAATTTTTATAGTGATATCAGTTACATCATTAAAATAAGTTCAATTTTGTGCGTTAATAGGTACAAATCCTTAGAAGACATCACATGTATTTGAAACCTCCGTATAAATCATAATACACTAATTGTGGGCAAATATGTATGTCAGATTCATGGATAACTGATTTATGTTTTGTTTCACTGTGCTCTGATCTCATAATTTGTAAAACTTCCGCTACATATATTTATAAACACTTACACGTTCCTTTTTAACGTCTACGACGATTCAATTGATGGAACATACCCAAAATTGATAATAATCATTGATATACTGTAGATTTTAGAATGCTCCTTCCGTACAATCTTGTCCAGATTTCTATGACGTACCATTCATTTTGGACGGCACGGGTGAGGAAGACACTATGCGCTATTCCTGCATTGCTGAGTCTTCGTTTGCCCGCCGAGCCTTCGTTTGCCCGCCGAGCCTTCGTTTGTCCGCCGAGCCTTCGCTGTCCACCGAGCCGGGGAAGTTCCAGCGGTCACAGCTCGCCCGAATAAATAGGATCGGTCATAGGAATAACCAATCGAGTTCGAGCGTGAGTAGACGGCAATTTGCACTATGCTGTTTCAGAGGGTGTCACTTTGACATAGGGTTTTCGACGCGTCCAGGAAGAAGTAAGGTCTATGATGGTTTAACGCTTTAGTCCACGCTGATCCGTGTTAGTCAGCCAGACATTTGGCAAATATTATGAACAGCGACCAGTTAACTACTGCCCAACATTTTGATTCCATCGGTAAGCTAAAGAGCGCTACGATCTGATGAAACAAACCAATAATTCTGCTTCGTGTAATTAACACAAATAGTAAAAGATATTTGTTACAATCATATTAATGTTACTTCCAAGCTCCAAGGCAAATAGAGGCCAGTAAGTATTATTCGCATATAAAGGAAGAACCATAGTATAGCTTTGGGGTAACTACAGGTTATGATCAGCAGAAAGAACCAGAAAATGGTTAAAAAAGGTTATTTGGAAAAATGTTACGTAATTTGAGGATGTCTGAGTTAAATTCCATCCTAAAGATGCTGTGCGTACGACAGAGATACTGTATCATGAAGATAAGATAGCGTCTTGAAATTCGCGGAGATGGGCTGCTGTAGGAAGCTGGTAATGTCAATTTACTCTCGTCCAAAAATTTCGCGAACTAATTTGAAATCGGATCTGCATATTAACGGTCGCGTAGTGCGACTGAGTGCGGTCCCAGCTGGAGCCGATGATTTTTTGTTTTCTCATAGATGGAAGTCCTGGACAGTCCTTTACGCCTACTCAGCCTGGTAGCGGTCGTTTATTTGAAACCGGGATTTCTCCGGGGGTGAAGTGGTAGGAGTGATCACATTACCTCAAACTGACTTACTGAGCGTGGTGGATGAGCGGTAACGCTCTGGCCTCGCAGTCGGGTGGACGTGGGTTCGGATCCCCGTCCAGGCATTCAGATTTGAGTTTCCAATGGTTTCCCAAAATCACTCCAGGCGGATGCCGGGATGCTTCATTCAAATGCCATGGTCGAATTCCTTCCCGTTGCTAGTCTCCCGTCCTTTCCCGCCTCTAATGACCTAGACGTCGACGAGGCGTAAAGCCATAAGCAAAAAAAAAAAAACTGACTCACGGAGCTGTCTGTATATTAGACAATCCAATGCTCGTTTCTCTGATATAACTTTATTGCTATAGGAAACATTAAAGTAAATGCGTATGATATTATTTGCTGGGAGATCTAGAATGATCGATAGGCCACCAACACAACAGTTTCAACTTTTCAACCAAACTTGGTGGGTGAGCGGTAAAGTTCTGTTCTCGCTTTCGGGAGGGCGCGGGCTCGAATTCTCGTCCGGCCATCCAGATTTGGGTTTTCCATGTTTTCCTCAAAATCACTCTGGGCAAATGACGGCATGGTGCCTTCAATAGGATATGGTCGAATTCCTTGCCCCAGTCCTTTCCATTCTCTAATGACCTGGAGGTCGACGAGGCGTACAGCCATAATCAAAATAAAACTTTCAGTTTGCCGCGTAATCCGTCTCCGTCTAGCTAATCTATTAAAACCAAAGATTGAAAGGATCGTACAGTTAGGTGGAATTCAAACTACGGAAAATTCTAAGCCATAGGCGAGGTTCAGTTTAAGGATCCGTAAATATTTAGGTCGATACCGAGATTCGAGTCGGGAACCTCTCAATTCCAACTCAGCCACTCAAGCCACCACACTTCTCTTTGCTACAGCACAATCTGCAAGAGTTATTCTGATGGAAACGGCCATTCATACTTGGCAGCAAATGTGTACTTCCGCCCGCATCTGACGAGAAACTTGTGAATGAAAAATCCTTGAACTTCAGGTTACATCATAGGGAGAACTGATCGCATTATTCGCATCTGCTTAGAGTTCGAGCCAACTAGAACTTGTTACAAAATGCTGTAGAAAACATGAGGGCTAATTAAACATGAATGAGACTGTTGAACTAGGAGCTGGATACTTTAACACTCGTCAATATGGCAACACAATGAATGTTTCAACTTGTTTGTATGACAGTTGTTTGCTTATTTTTACAACTAAAATTTTTCTTAGATTCAGTGTTCAATTCGACAGTGATACCATTCTGGCCTCGCATTCGGGAGGACGCGAGTTCGAATTCCCGTCCGGGCATCCAGATTTGGATTTTCCATGGTTTCCCCAAATCACTGCAGGCGAAAGCCGGGATGCTTCCTTCAAAAAGGCCATGGCCGAATTCCTTCCCATTCCTTGTCCCCAGTTCCATCCCGCCTCTAATGACCTTAATCGTCGACGAGGCGTAAAACCACAAGTAAAAAAAAAAAAAAAGACAGTGATACACTTTGGGAGATTCAAGCGGGCAAGTGGTATAAATTCTGTGAAGATCGGAGATGCGGGCGGGAGTACACATGAAGGCGAAAGACAGTTTGCCTGTTGTCAAGCTCCTGCGATGCTAAAGCTGTTACGTTCGTTAGGTTTCCGATTGAACGACGAATTGTTAATGCTGTTATGTTACTGTGAAATGTTTAGCAATATCATTGACGCTTATATATCCAAGGTCGAAAAAAACCAAAATTCTGATCCGTTACGTCCTATTTCTGCGTGATTACAACTACAATGGACAACTTTAGATCAACACCAGTACTGTTTAGATTTGTCAACATGTAACGTTCATTTGTTTGTACACCTAAAAAAGATGGAAGAAAATTTTCCAGCAACACATGACTTTGTGAATGATTTGTGATGTACGGGTCCATAATTTTTTTTAACAAGGAATTAGCTATCAATACGACTAGATACATGTTCAGAAAATAATGGTGCCAATCAATGCATGTAATTGTTTTGTTATATATTAATTCAATAAACACTGTAAAAGTGTGGTCTTCAGGTTTCTCCTCCCTGTGATTGCGGAGCTCCTTCCCAGAGTGTGGAGCATATCATCAAGGAATGCCCTTCAAGGAAGTATAATGGACCATTTCTAGCCGTTTTCAGTGCTACAACTTCCGTAATAGAATGGCTGCAACATCAGTTTGTGAATGCTACCAACGTTCTTGTCGTTGTGTATATTTATATGTATTATATTAGTTGATAGGCCATACGAAATAAATAAAATAAAAATTCAATAAACAGATTTAAAAAAATGGTATAGTTAATATTAGAATTATCGTTGATTTCTGAATGTACCTGGCTATATATATGAAATATGTTCCACCCTATATTCGTGCCGGGTAAATGCGTAGCTCAGGCGGTAGAGGCTCTGACTACGGCCTAGACGACCGGGGTTCGATCCTCGATGAAGCCGAGGATCCTTCCTCGAAGCTGAACGTCCGGAACGCCTCCCCAGGCCACTCAGCCTACTATCCAATGAGTACCGTGGAGGAAACTCCGTGGAAAGGTAAAGAAAAGGGCCGGTCCGTGTCACTACTCTAGTGTCTACGGTCAGGAAATAGGAATTCAGAGCTCTACCTCCACTAATCCTACGGGAATACAGCTTGATAACTGTGAAAACTCACTGCCTTTACCTATTCGTGCCATCTAGAGCTACTGTGCTTCAACGGACTCACGCTGATTTCGTCAAGCTTGCTTCCTTTCTCAGAATAGTACAATCTGTGTTTATCAGAAGACGCCTACTTTTTTTTTTTTTTAAACAGTTTAACGTCCCTTTTTAACAACGTGGTTTTTAGAGACGGGAAAGGATGGGGGCAAGGAATGGGAAGGAATTCGGCCATGGCCTTTTGAAGGAAGCATCCCGGCATTCACCTGGAGTGATTTGGGGAAACCATGGAAAACCCAAATCTGGATGCCCGGACGGGGATTCGAACCGCCGTCCTCCCGAATGCGAGGCCAGAACGACGCCTACTTTCACTATTCGTCAGTTGGCCTAAGGGAGCCCCGTATTTTGTTTCTGCTTGTTGTCAGTTTTACACGCGTGAGGAACTGTTTACTTGTGTGACTGTACCTCAGTGTGTACAGTTCCTTGGCAATATTCCTTTCTCTGACAAGGGTAGCTCCCATTGATGCGTCACAGCTTTCGATGAGCTTTGGTGTGCACTCCATAGTCAAACCGCGGCGGCTTTCAACCTAATAGGTACTCGCTTCCGAGATGTAACGGGTGAAAGTTGATGGTGATGCTACTCTGCTACGAGTATGCGAGGTGACGTAAGAGGCAAGGCTGCCGGCACGTGTTCCATTCCCGTTTCTGGTAAATTTTTCGTTATTTCTTGTACCATGCGGCTCTGTGTATTTTACAAACTGCATACAGTGTTAATCAATAATTGTATTTCAAGTGCTTTTACGTTGACTACTTCTCAAAACATTGATTTTTTTTTTTACTTATGGCTTTACGGTTTGTCAACATCGAGATCGAGGCGGGATGGGACTGAGGACAAGGAACGGGAAGGAATTCGGCCATGGCCTTTCGAAGGAAACATCACGGCATTCGCCTGGAGTGATTTGGGGAAACCATGGAAAACCCAAATCTGGATGTCCGGACAGGGATTCCAACCGGCGACCTCCCGAATGCGAGGTCAGAACGCTAGCCGTTACACCACCACGCTCGGTCATATGATCAGAATCAATTCTTAAAAATCTTTGCTTCCACCGGAGACCACGCTCCACATATCAGCAAGCAGGAGCATTAACCACTGAGCTACCAGTCCGCTATGTAAGGCTAAAACAAAGTTATAACTTTTTTAAATAAAATTCCTGAAAACGATAAACACCCTAAAAAGTAAAAAAAAAAAAACAACACGAAGCTGGGTGGTACACTTAATTAAACAATAGTTAAAATTAATTGTAAAAATAAGAATCTTTCGTACGTCGGCAATGTCGTCACCGCTCTTAATCGTATCACGTAATAGGTAAAAGTCAGTCATAAGCATAAACTTTGACCAGTTATATCTCGGAGACGAAAGCCCATTTGGGTGGTAACCCTGGGGTGTGACTATGGGGGCAGGCCAAAATCCATCAGAATCGGCGACGTCACTGTGAATAGGTCCCCTTAAAATACCACTAAGTTAATTCGGAGGTTTTTTTTTTTTTTTTTTTTTTTTTTTTTTGCTGATTCATTCTTAAACGATTTACTCGAGACACGTTTGGGATATCGAATTATCGCTGTTTTGGTGTCCTAAAAATGTGTCATCAATTTCGGTACTGTCAATCATATTGTGTTCAAAATTCGTTTCCTTCCACACTAACATCCGTTACGGATAAAACACATAACAAATCTTCTATCGTGCCGGCGTCGGTACCGTAGGGCCTAGAGTGTTACACATGCCGAGGATAGACGGTTCGTGTCCAGTCAAGAGCATGGTTGCTGAATGAGCATCTTGTGTTATCTTTCACCTGAATGAGCAGAAAAGCACTTGGAAATTATTACTTAGGATGATCACAGAATGGCTAATAATAATAATAATAAATAATAATAAAACATTTGCTGTCATTAGAATTATCGTATTAACGTAGCGACCGACTGGATACAATCCTACTGTCCACATACCGGCTTCGGCCTGATTGGTGGCTGGCGCTGCGTCCGCGTCACTCCCCGTGGGCACCTTTAATGGGTGCCTTCTCTCACCATCCTCGCTGTAATGGCGGGTAGTTCCTCGGGGTGTGGCTGGATGGCAGATACTCTGGGTGGAGCTGTAAAGGGATCTATGAGCGTAAGGTCGGGTAATCCCCGCTCGCTTCAACCATTGCCCAAGGAACTCCATGTCTACACACCGGGCAAGCACGAGGAGCAGTCTTTTGAAGAGTCGGGACGCACGCAGTCTTAGTATCCGAGACTTACTCCCGGCAGACCGCACGGCGTCTACCCTTAAAGCTATTGGTGAGCTACCCAATCCCAAGTATTGGGCAACGGATGCTTAGATGTATTAGATATGTGGTAGGGATTCACGTAAGTGACCCCGGGGGTGACTGTTCAAATGCCGGAAGGGAAGCATTGCTAACAAGAGTACAAAGCTTATCACTTGCGGCGTCCCACAGGGAAGCCGATCAGACAGTCGCTTGAGGTGTCGGGACTTACCGGGCGCGCCGAGTCCTAGTATGCGAGACAAGCCACTTGCAGACCACATGGCGTCTACGCTTACAGCTGCTAGTCAACTACCCAGTTCCACTACGTGGCTAACAGGGTTACCAGAAGCATGAGATGTACGGTAGGGGTACGTGCAAGTGACCCCGGCGGTGACTCTTCAAACGTTGCGAGCGAAGCCTTGCACACAAGAGTGCTAAGGGGAGGTGGAGGCCCCTCTAGTCATTGGTCTCTTAGTGGCAGATAGTTTTGTTGGCTAGTGGAGTACATAGGCGGGGACATGGGAGGGTTAGCTTCTAGGTACCTCCACTGAGGGCCTTTCTCTTCCCGGCGACTGCAAAGTTGGGTGACAAGTATTCAAAGTAATACGTGTCCTCACACTTCGAGGGTGTTGCATTAACCATGTCATCTCCTTTTCAAGCCTCAAAAGGCTCCACCTCCGGAATCCCACGAATCCATGGATCTAAAAGTGAGGTGAGGAAGGGTGAGTGGGAAACCTAATATTTTAAATTTAGTCCTTAACAATTTCAAGGTGAATTTATGTAATTAGAGTATTGTTTGCTATTACTTTACACCTCGTCGACGTTGATATCATTAGTGACGTGAAAGGCAAAGGACAAGGAAAGGGAAGGAATTTGACAGTGGAGTTTTGAAGGAATCATTCAGTCATTCGCCTAGAGTGATTTCGGGAAACCATGGAAAACCAAAATTCCGGATGACCGAATGGGATCCCGAGCGTTTCCAAATTAATTGGAAATTTTCCACCGGAGAAAGCGCTTCATGTCAATTAAATTAACAATGTTATTCTTTTGATTTTTCATTGTAGTTTTGCCAGTAGAGTTAATGCATATTTTGTTCATAAAGTCCTTTGCCTTGCCGGTGGTTGGGGATGCTGATTATTTTGTGTCGTAACGAAAATATTATGAAATGTATCTGGGATTTTATATTTGACTGTAGAGAGTGATTAGTCTGCCGTTAGCACCGGACTGGGCAGCACCTATCTACAACAAAAAAAGAGATGGCGCTCGCTTTGGAGGAATGTTTGGCATTTATGAAGCAAGACTGAGCAAACTTATAAGTATTCCTAAAAGAGTGCTTACCAGTGCCAGATCTAGGGGGGAAAGGAGGGGGGGTTCGAAAACCGGGGCACATGCCCCCGGCGGCAAGATCATGTTTGAAGGGGCGATAGATGTCAAATTTATGTGGTGGCGACGATCTTAAAGTTCTTGCCCCGCCTCGGAAAATTTGTAGATCTGTTACTGGTACTTACCAATCGGATTTTCATAAAAAATAAATAAATGAATAGGGCGGGAATGGTTACTTTACCTTTAGTTTCATTATATCTGGACCCAACATAAAATTATTTATTATAAAATAGCACTCTAAAGAGAGATAAGTTTAATTTCAGAGAAAAATTCAATAATCATCTTTCGAAAATATGATCCTTCCCTGATACTGGTACCAATTTACAGGAAATTAAAATACTGCCTAATTCTCAATGGAAGAGGTATCCCGTTTAACTAATTTCCGGAAATGGGTATAAAATAGAGCTTTTTTTTTCTTATGGCTTTTACGCCTCGTCGACGTCGGTGTCATTAGAGGCGGGATGGGAGAGGGGACAAGGAACTGGAAAGAATTCGGCCATGGAATTTTGCAGGAAGCATCCCGGCATTAGCCTGGAGTGATTTATGGAAACCATGGAAAACCCAAATCTGGATGCTTGGACGGAGACTCGAACCATCGTCCTCTCGAATGCAAGGCCAGAACGTTAACTGCTCACCCACCAAGCTAGGTAATAAAGCTTAAACAGGCTGCAAATATCATTGGTGTAGAAGGAAAGATGAAAATTCAAATACACTCTAATCCAGATTTCGCTTTTTGATGGATCGTTATTAAGAATGGCTAATTTACTTTCCGATCTCGCTCCTGACCTTGGCGGTATTGACAAAGCCTGCTGTAGGAGATACAAGTAGTAAGTGAATTGTTAAATCCATTCGATTTTGTGATAATGTAAGCATTAACGTTCAAACTACGACCCGAATATATTATCGTTTGGTTTTTGATAATTACAATTAGCTCTCTTTGTTTACATTACATTTACATTTATATTTACAATACTCACAACTTTCTCTTATAATTAATATCATCGCTAAGTGAAAATAATAATGTTGGACTCATTGGCAACATTTAAAATGCTCTTATGAGGTCCAAAGTGTCGTAAAGGAGGGATGGCGGAGTAATTTATACAACAAAATGTTTGTTCAATTGGGGCATATATCCTAGGTGATGAAAATTGGTAAAGAGGATGTTGTTACCTTGACTTTATGGAAGACAAATAAGTGAAAACGCTGATGCCGGAAGCGTGGCTTCTGGGAAAGGGAATCCTTTTCTCCATAGGATTCCAGCGATTAATAAACTTTACCTACAAACAAACAAGTTTTTGTTCCTAAGTGTTGATGAGCATTATTTTAGTAATAGTATGTAATTATTTATTATATTACGACAGTAGTTGTAAAATAGGTGTACCATGTTACGTAGTATGTAGGTTCTTTGTTTAAAAATTCGTTAATTACAAAATATTACAGCTGAACTGAAAATTAACGGTTCCTAATATAGTTTAGAGAACGAGCTATTCGAATGCAAAAATAATAATGTTTGTACGGCAGCCTTAAACGACTCGCCAGTATAGCTCAGTGCGTTGAGGCGCCGCACAGTAAATCGGGAAGGTTCAACGACGTAGGCCTCCGTGCACCAGCCACCCTTAGTGCGTTTTTTTGTGGCTTTACGCCTAATCAACGTCGAGATTATTCGAGGTGGGAAAGGACTGGAGGCAAGGATAACCCAAATCTGGATGCCCGGACGGGGATTCGAACCCGCGTCCCCGCGAAAGGGAGGCCAAATCATCTGGGCGAATGCTGGGACGGTCCCATAATATACACATTTCACAAACAAGAAATACACATATAACACACAGAACATCTTCTTCTATACTAATATTATAATTGCGAAAGTAACTCCTATCTGTCTCTCTATCTGTTTGCTACGTTTCTTGGGCTAAGCGGCTAATCCAATCGTGATGAAATTTGACAAAGAGCTGCTATTTGGCATTAGGGATGACATAGGATACTTTTTTCTGTGTAAATAAATACATATTGTAATATATTTTTTAAAAAATTACTGAACAGCGATAGACAGACGCATAGGATGTGTAAGTCTCTGTAGTAACCTTCCCGCATAGAGGGATGGTAGCTCAGTGATTAATGCGCCTGCTTGCTGATGTGTGGATCGTGGTCTTCGGTAGAAGCAAATATTTTAAGAATTGTTTCTGATCATACGAACCACGTCCTGGACAGTCAGTTGTTGGATTCCATGTTAAACTGTAGATACCACAAATTTAGGGGTGCAATGAGTGACAAATCGTAGGCGGTCTGACAGTTCTGTAGGTGTACACTTTTATACGCTATATCGATCCCTGAGGCGTTGCTTCTCTCGCAGTCAGTGTGTGTGTGATCTGCACTAATAATATTATCAAATGTGGAAGTAAGTCTCTGTCTCTCTGTACGTTTTGACGACTAAATGGCTATACCGATATTGGTGGAATTGACTAGGAAAAAATTTGTATCTTTAAGGACACAGGAGAATTTTTTCGATATAAATACAGTTTTATCATGAAATTTTGATAACTTATCGTTAGGAGACAGACAGACGGATGAATATGTTAGTCTGTAATGTTACGTCGGTTGCTCAAGCTGTGCTTCTCGCGCAGTCTGTTAGTGTATGTTTTGTTGGTAAATTTCGTTTGGAGACAAAAATTAGTATTAGTATAGATGTCGATTTGCTCTGCACTGTACCGTTACTCCATATCTGCCTAAACGTTTCTGGCAGAAGTTTATTTTGTCTTCTTTCTTGACATGCATTGCGGGCGTAAACCTACCCTACGCCGACCCCGGCAGCGTAGGGGTAGCGTGCTTGCTTCTCGTTGCAGGGATCGCCGGTTCGAGTCCGGCCTAGAGCATGGGTGGTTTTAATTAAATGTTGTGTTCGTCTTGTGTCGTCCTTACACATCGGAGAAAATAATCATACAAATAAGAAATCTGTACACTGTAAGAGAAACAAATACATTGAGATGGCTAAATGGCTAACACGGCCGAATGCCATTTTAAAAAAAAAAAAAAAAAAAAAAAAAAAAAAAAAAAAAAACCCTGCCCTACGGTGTAGCTCTAGATGGAGCAGGGAAGCAGTCAAAGTTAGACGGTAGAGTTGATTCAGTGATAGCTTTCTAGTCAGATTATGCCGGTGTTGTTTGGGACAAATATTAAGGTTACTAACAGATTTGTATACCCAATTTCTTGCAATGAAATTCTAAGTCCACGAGACGAAGTCGCGGGTAACAGCTAGTTGTTACATATTTAGCAAATAGATGGCAAGACTTCGGTTATTCCATTAGTAAGTAGTACGACATGGCAGTAGGTGTAGAAAGCTTGGCGTCAACAAGGACATGCGGTCGTAAAACCATAGTTCTAAATTTGACCATGCCAAAGATGAGTGAAACTCATCAAAGGCGGTCTACTCCTAAAACTTGGGAAAAGGTGGGGGTCGGGGGGATGGGAGGGGGGGGAGTGATGAAGAAGGTACCTTAAACGCGTATCATTTCTGATCTATCGCTATTAAACCATGGATACTTTTGTCGTGGCAGACTAATACTTTCTCGAAGGTGTGAGAAGTACGTGTGCAATAATTCAGCTCTCTACTATAACAGAGTCCGCAGAATGCTTAAATTTCGATGCTGTCTGAGAGTGAAAAATACCAGTAACAAAGAATATACTAATGGCTGGGGCCATTACGTCAAGTTTTGGTTAAGTGCAGCAGGAAAACCTTACAATCAGTGTGGAAGTGACGGCAGCATACCATTACGTCTAGACGCTGCTTCTTAATGACAACTCAGCCACGTCACACCACAAGACCTGAATAACAGCTGCGCTGGGGATACCAACGCTGAATATGGGAAGACACAGAAAATTGAGTAACAGCTCGCGCCTGCATTGTATGATACATTGCATCCGCAAAAATTCAGTTTTGGATAATCGTTGAGAAATACCAGCTAATCAGTAAAATGTATCATTATCAGGTATTGTTATTAGATTATAGGTTTTTATTAATGGAGCTGCAGTTTAGCTCAGCTGATGCGAAAATCCAGACGAAGATTTGGAGTTTTAACGAGCCTCGGCAACGCTCTGGCCTCGCATTCGGGAGGACGTGGGTTCGAAACCCCACACGGCCATGCAGATTTCAGTTTTCCATGAATTTCTCGAAATCCCTCAAGGCGGATGCTGGTATGGTTCTTTAAAAAAGTTATGGCCGAATTCCATGCTGTTCCATGTTCCCAATCTTTTCCCCCGTTCGAATGACCCCTTATTTCGACTAGCTGCAAAGCTCTAGATAAAAAAATTCCGGCAGGGGGGTGTAACCTCGGGATATCCAGCCGCACGTAGAAACAATTGTGCCAGAAGAGCTTGACACGTTGGTATCATCGGATCTAAAAGTTTATGGTCCTAGTAGAAAGCAAGTAAAGGGTATAGGTAATGGCTCGTTTTCCTACGTTTTCAGGAAATAGCTGCATATCTATGCAAAATTTCATGATTAAGTATCTGGTTACACTCGGTGTTATTTATTTCATATGACAAGTGTTTTTTTTTCGGTTATACATCGTTCTTGTATTCTTTTTTAAACTGGTGCAATGCTACGGCCAAAATTAGTTTTTTCAAAAAGATTTTACTCTCGGTATTCTTCGAGATTCTTTGTAATCCTCGTTGTCTCCCGCTTCATCACTCGCAAATCTCCCAGGGCAGTAAAACTACTTTCACACAAATAGACATCTCTGGCATATATTTAGGTGACATAACTTTTATCCAGCTAAAAGCTGAAGTGCTTCGATTCACAGTTTCATCGTTAGGATGTCCAATGCTGTTCGGTTATAACCTTCAAGTTGATAGTAGAATACAGGTAGTGCCTTGCGTCACTTCTGATACCTTGTGAATGTTTGATATCAGTTTGAATAATCTTTTAATTACTTCTTCGCCTAGAGATTTTCGAACAGACGCCTTTTCTAGAAGACAGAGTGAGTCTGACGCACCTTCGACGTATGAGTTGAGAGTTCGTAAACCAATTTTGCCTCTGTTCATCCCGTGTGTGTCATATTAGTGCGCATTCGTTCGTTCTGTCTATTCCCAATAAATGTTAAAAGGAGATGTTTGATGGACTAAATTTTAAATTTCAACTAAGTGTTATGTAATGTTTAGAAATGATAATAATCAAAACCATTTGGGGGGGGGGGGGAGCTGATTGTATGGTGTCTGGATTCGGCTGACCATTGGTACGAGATACTGCAGGAGTGGCAATAACTGTAACTGGAGTTGTCTGGGAAAGATTACTTCTCGTACTGAATGGGCGCATTGTTCTGGGAATAACAGTTGATTGTGGCACACGACAATGGTTTCTGGGAAGGGAATTAACACCACGTGTTCAGACTTTGTCAACGTGAAGACATGTCTAGCGACTTTCATAAGAAAGAGAGTTCTACTGTGGCTACTCGGCTACCACCACCGTGTAAACGGATACCCCTAAAGGTGGCTTCCCACGGCCCGTGCATTTGCCGGCCGCACCGGTCTATCTATGAACATCGGGCGATGAGAGGCAGGACGGCGCACCTCTATGCGTCACCCAGTTGGTAAACATCAAACGCCCGGGTAGCTGAAACGACACTAGGAAACGGGGAGGTGACGAGGGCTAGCCTGCGGCGCGCGCTGATCCGTACAATGCGGCTGCATGGCAAGGCAGTAATATGTGCATCAGTCGCAGGTACTAAGATGAAACTGCGTAAGAAGCCTGTCTTCAACAGAAAAGCGCGAAGACCAACATCTCTCAGTACCAACAGACTCTAATATCCGCTCCAGACAAGCAACATGGAGAGGAACTCCTGAAATCAATGCAGAAGAATGAAAGGATGGCTCCTTCAAAAGGCCATGGCCGGATTCTTATTCACTAATTGCCCCCAGTCCTTTCCTTCAATCCCAACAATGTGCAAAACTCCTAATAAAAAAAACCTATATTCTGCAACGGAACTTTAGTAGCAGTTCGTGATACGGTTTAGCTGTTAGCACGGTAGAAATTAGTATGCGTCACGTTATAAACCTGTGCACGTTCTGGGATTAAGAGGTTATTCCAATTAAGGGATGTAGGATATTGAGCTAATGATGGCTTTCCACTGCCGGTGGTTTTGCAGGCCGCGTCGTGCAGCCGAACTGCATGGATCAGCACGCACCACAGGCTGGCCATCGCCACCTCCCCACCACGTTCCCTAATGTCATTTGAACTACCCGGGCGTTTGATGTTTACCGACTGGGCGACGAATAGAGGCGCACCATCCCTGCCAGCAGAGGCGGCTCCCTTCCCACGGCCCGCTGGACCGGCGCGGCCGGCAAATGCACGGGCCGTGGGAAGCCACCTTAAGAGGGAGGTAGTGGCGTTGATAATTGTTTTTGTTTGTAACGGTATCCATTCCAAACCTGTGTCATTGGCCATAATGTTACAAGCAGTAGCAATAAAAGTTTGCTGTGTAATGATTCTGTTAGCTAAGACTGTTTGGGTCCAGTTAGGTTCTTTGTAATCATTGGAGACTTGAACGTTCGTAGCGCGTTTTGGGGCTCAATGACCAATTAAGACATACCATGGAGCAAAAGAAGTATCAGTTACACACGCCCTGTGGCTCGTTTTGTGCTATATGCTTAGTAATATGCGTGGGATCAACCAGTATGTAGCTTGGATATGCATAAAATCAAGAATTGTAAAAAAATCGGCTGAAATCACACAGATGATATCGGTATATACAGTTGGTACACAGATTATAAATGAGTATTTCATTTTCCTCTCAGATAAATTTTGAGCCAGTTGTGCAAGTTATCATGTAGGCTGATATCAATCTCTTTGTCAATAAACCTAGCGTGGTGGGTGAAGGGTGGCGCTCTGGTCGCGCATTCGGAACAACGCGGGTTCGAATCCATGTCCTGCTAACCAGATTTGTGTTTTTCATAATTTCTCCAAATCACTCCAGGCGGTTGTCGAGATGGTTCCTTTAAAAAGGCTATGGTCGAATTCCTTCCCGTTCTTTTCCCGCCTCTAAAGACCTCGACGTTGAAGAGGCACAAACCCATAGCAAAAAAAGTCATTAACACTCATAGAATCATTTCACACGATGCTACCAGTCATTCCCTTTAGTGTTACAAATTGCAGCATGTAATATACATCTCATGTATTACTCTTCTGAGACTTAAAAGTTGACTGACGTTTTTACTGCCGACAGAAAGTCAGAGTTATAAGCGAATGTCAGTCTTGGAAAAACAGGTTACATCACCACAGAACAGTAGGTTCGTCTTCATCTTTATGTTTAGTATTTACTATGTAGCAAACCTCGATGGTAAACTGAGACGGAAAATACTTTTTTAAAACACAACACTGTACGTGTACGTGTGATATAAAGTTGTGGGAAGGTTGCAGCGGGATTTTTCCGCATGGCGACTAATTGATACGACTTCTGGGAAGAACATAGCGTGATGTTAGAGTGCAATTGATAAGACGCTTCCTGGGATACTAGAGGCCTGTCGTTTTGTCCTTTGCTCTCCAAGTCGTGTGACCGGAGGTGGCAACTGCGAAAACTAGCTAATTACTTGCGTAATACACCTGCAGCTCTTAGTCATTCAATCAAGAGTTATGACATAATGAGCGAGACATAATCTGGTGTGGACTACGGACTTTGTTTTATGAAAAGAAGTTATGTAAATACTATTTAATATGTTCAAGGACAGACCTATATAAGAAGAATTGATTAAATGTTTGTATTCCAAGTATTTAGGTGAGCTATGATGTTTAGAGGACAATTTACGATACTTTAAACTGATCTATGTGGATAATTCTGTGTGTAAATATCTTTAATTTTCATTACTGTGCATTTCGTAATGAATGTAATTGATTTTGAATGTTTTTTAATATGTTTTTAATTGTTTAAGTATTGTTAGAGTTCGAGAAACATCTGGCGGAAGCCTTTGTAGTATTCTGGAATTTTCTGTGGATCTTGTATAAGTGATCGGCAGAGACGAGTTTGAAAACAGTTTTTCGCGAACAGTAGTACAAGTTTTATGTTTGCAGAGAGTCTTGTAATCCAGTGTATGGCAGTATTGTCTTTGAAAGCAGTATTGGGTGTGATCGCTGGAGCTTGTGTTTACATGTGCAACCGGTATCTTTGGAGTCTGATATTTTACGAGAAATAAAAACAAGTTAAATTCTGAAAGGTATCTGTAATAACTATTTTATCATTTATAATAAACCACGAGATACCTACCAAGGTGACGCCAGTTGAAATTTAGTCAACTGAAGCCTCGCTTTGCAAAAGCATGCATGGGCGAATATAAATACGCCAAGATAACTGTTGGAGAATTTCTTAGAGTAATGAACACGAAGAAAAAAAAAATACTTCTCTCAATATCGAATGTCAAGCTCTGAAGGACTCTTAAGAAAGTTACATTAAGATGCTGTCTTGCATTAAAAAAATTTGCCTGTGGGTTATAGATATTGGTACCAGCCACTCTCTGAAACCGGTTGAATTGTAATTACTGTTTCAAGATATCCCAGTATCGAATCAATGAAGTATTCTATGATCTATCGGGTGGCTGTGCTTCTCAGAGCTAATGTACGTTACAGGTTTCTAGATCGAAAACTGAATAAATTTCAGACATCAAATTTGTACGTGAAAGGTGTTGTGTTGAGGCATAACCCAATATCGTATCTTTCTTAAAAAAAAAAAAAAAAAAAAAAAAAAAAAAAAAAAAAAAAAAAAAAAAAAAATGGGCTTGGGTGGGGGGAGGGCATACAAATAAAGAGAGTAGATTTCTTTTACTACCCCAGTGTATGGGCCATCCATATCTAGAGTTCGTCAAGTAGAGGAGTGACATTTTTTTCTCAATTTCTTTTACTGGAAAGCAGACATTTTGGTGTCTGTCAAAGTTGTTTAGATTATTATTGCTGCCGGGCTTATCTCAAAACGCTGTTACCTACGGACAAAACGTTTTTCTCAAATATTTATTAATCCACTGCATAAAGACCGGTTCTGGGAGAATAAGAATTGTTCAGAATAGTGTACATGCTATCAGAGCTACTTCTTTCCCAGTCAGTTGTCTGGGTCTAAGCTACTGTAGTTTGAATTGACAGCCGACGTCATAGATGGCCACTCCAAGTATGCCCAAAAATTATTGTATGAATATTGTGGTGACTCCACGCCCCGTGGTGAATTTATACAAATTATTATTTATAATATTAATTATTTCGAATGTGATTTTGTGACAATAGAAGAAGGATTCTGAGATAATATTACTATAAAATAAATGTGTCGGTGCCCGGCGTATGCCGATTTTAGAAGAGATCTCATCGCTCATTTGGGCGTAGCTGACATAGGATCGAAAGCTGCTGTTGTGACATCTCCTGGAGGACCAGAAATCTTGAAGACTTACACTGCACTTGTCTTCAGTTCCAGGATGCAGCTTTTAAATTGATAAAAGAAACTAGAGAGGCACCAGATGGCTGATAGTTGGGCTCTTTGTCATAAAGTAGAATTGGTAACGCTTCCATGCGTCTCCCCGCGGGCACTAATTATTAATTTACTAAAGGAGTTTCCCATCAGTGGGTCCTGTCCCCCCGTCACAGAAGGGGGTAATTCTTCCAAGTCTTTCTCTTTGTGGGGGTACCTGGAGGGGAGGGGGTGCAGGGCGATGCTCATCTATCTTCCACGTGAGCCTCATCAAGCACCGACGCGTTCGATGTCTGAGCGAGGTAGAACTTCAAGCCAGCGAGGTGGGCCATGTCACACGTGATGCGTCGATGTGCACTTGTGACCACATTCAGGATACCGGAAGGATGGCTGAGGGTGCTCGTGAAAGGTATGTCCCCCACCGTGCTATGCACGATTTAGTCACTGAACGAAAAAATAAAAGTAATACGTGAAGACCTGGCAGCACATAGGAGAGTCTCTTCTCGCATCGTGATATAAGAAAGATGCCTGGACTATGAAATGGGTGGTGGACTAGTGCCAAAAGGTATCATGAAGAGCGTTGACAGACTGCTAGGGGTGGCTATAAAGAAGTGTCTCCATCTAACACCACGTGCATCGTACGTGCTGGTGTTTATGAGTGCAAAAAAGGGGTGACTGCGGACATCTAAGTTTTCCCGATAGAGTCGACATTTTTATTCAGTACATTGCTTACGCTTATTGTGAAGCGATGACGCAGCACTACGGGATGTTGTCTGGTTCTCACCTTGTTCCCTATTGCGTCGCCGCAGCCATTGAGATCCAGAGAAGAACATAAGTACACTCCTGAAAATTGAAATAAGAACACATTGACGCCGGTGTGTAAGACCCACCATACTTGCTCCGGACACTACGAGAGGGCTGTACAAGCAATGATCAAACGCACGGCACAGCGGACACACCAGGAACAGCAGTGTTGGCCGTCGAAGGGCGCTAGCTGCGCAGCGGTTGGGCACCGCCGCAGTCAGTGTCAGCCAGTTTGCCGTGGCATACGGAGCTCCATCTCAGTCTTTAACACTGGTAGCATGCCGCGACAGCGTGTACGTGAACCGTATGTGCAGTTCACGGACTTTGAGCGAGGGCGTATAGTGGGCATGCGGGAGGCCGGGTGGACGTACCGCCGAATTGCTCAACATGTGGGGTGCGAGGTCTCCACAGTACATCGATGTTGTCGCCAGTGGTCGGCGGAAGGTGCACGTGCCCGTCGACCTGGGTCCGGATAGCAGCGACGCACGGACGCACGCCAAGACCGTCGCATCCTACGCAGTGCCGTAGGGGACCGCACCGCCACTTCCCGGCAAATTAGGGACACTGTTGCTCCTGGGGTATCAGAGAGGACCATTCGCAACCGTCTCCATGAAGCTGGGCTACGGTCCCGCGCACCGTTAGGTCGTCTTCCGCTCACGCCCCAACATCGTGCAACCCGCCTCCAGTGGTGTCGCGACAGGCGTGTATGGAGGGACGAATGGAGACGTGTCATCTTCAGTGATGAGAGTCGCTTCTGCCTTGGTGCCAATGATGGTCGTATGCGTGTTTGGCGCCTTGCAGGTGAGCGCCACAATCAGGACTGAATACGACCGAGGCACACAGGGCCAACACCCGGCATCATGGTGTGGGGAGCAATCTCCTACACTGGCCGTACACCTCTGGTGATCGTCGAGGGGACACTGAACAGTGCACGGTACATTCAAACCGTCAACGAACCCATCGTTCTACCATTCCTAGACCGGCAAGGGAACATGCTGTTCCAACAGGACAATGCACGTCCACATGTACCCCGTGCCACCCAACGTGCTCTAGAAGGTGTAAGTCAACTACCCTGGCCAGCGAGATCTCCGGATCTGTCCCCCATTGAGCATGTTTGGGACTGGATGAAACGTCGTCTCACGCGGTCTGCACGTCCAGCACGAACGCTGGTCCAGCTGAGGCGCCAGGTGGAAATGGCTTGGTATGCCGTTCCACAGGACTACATTCAGCACCTCTACGATCGTCTCCATGGGAGAATTGCAGCCTACATTTCTGCGAAAGGAGGATATACACGGTACTAGTGCCGACATTGTGCATGCTCTGTTGCCTGTGTCTATGTGCCTATGGTTCTGTCTGTGTGATCATGTGTTGTATCTGACCCCAGGAATGTGTATATAAAGTTTCCCATTCCTGGGACAATGAATTCACGGTGTTCTTCTTTCAATTTCCAGGAGTGTATTACGTACCGCTGGTGTGAGACACCTCTAGGTGCAGACTCCCAACCAAAAGAGGAAGCCGTAGAAGAGAAACAAGTTCCAACACCTGTGCAAATTCGGCAGGTAACTCGTATCCTTCTTGAGCAGGTCTGCGAAGGACTTCGTCATCACCTGCTGGTCAAACCTGATCGGCGCAGCGCGAGTATCGCCTCAAGCCACGCTTTGCAGGCTGGCGTTTAATCCGTACCGCCACGCGGCGTGTCGTCGTCCTCAACATTCCGAGAGATATCCAACCGCTCCGACGAAGCAGTGTGAGATTCATGGTTCAAACACTTACATGTTAAATCAGTCCTGTCAAGCATTCCCAACAGCACTAAATAACAAATACAAACGGTCTCATTTCAAGATAAACATCCGGCTTAAGAAATTGTGTGCCAACCACGTTTGCGTAGGGAATAGCGAGCTAGCCGCACATTGCTGGGGTATCCGGTTCGAGTCCACCTTGGGGCATGGTAGGTTTTAACTAAATTTTGTGTTTGTCTTGTGTCGTCTATACCACGCTGAGTTTAGTATACATTGAATGCACCCATAAATACTTTCGAATTACACAAATACATACATAGTGTTGGTTGTATGGCCTCGAATGCAAATTCCAGTTTTTAACTAAAAAAAAAAAAAAAAAAAAAAAAAAATAGAGATAGTTACTCAAAAAAGAAAGTCCCAAAAACATTATATCTGATAATCCACAGATCTTAGAACATACGATTGAAATGATACAAATCAACACTGCACGTAACTTTGCAGTTTTAATAAACAAAGCCAAACACAAGAGAAAAATGAGCATAATTTTGACCACACAGCACATAACAACTATAAATACTAAGAAAATACATCATTTTCACTATGTAGTATGTAATAAACAGTTACATTTCACAAGCACAGTTTTAAAATATACAGAAAACCTACCACTACAGACTCAATGATATGTACAAGTTCAAATCATCACTCCAGTCATAAATAGGCAGTATTCAGGCATATGTTACACAGGATGGATCAAACACCACTTTCCAAGAATAAATATACGAAGGAATTCAACAATATTACAAAAAATAGCACTGAAAAACGAGTATGAGAATAAAACTGTAAAAAAAAAAAAATAACCTCAAGATTAAAAAAATGAATATTTAAAATGAACACCAAACACACAGTGATCACCATATAAAACTCCAGACCACAAACAAAACCATCATACTACTAGGCAGAAAACATTGGTACACTGTGAAATATTTAAACACTAACACACACAGTATAACAAATATCTATAAAAAACGGAAATAAATATAGCCTTTAGAACCAACAACTTGATTCGGAAACAGTTTATGTGAAATATGCTTGTAACAAAATACCAATAGTCTGGAATATATCTACCAATAAACTTGTCAACAGTGTAATTCATTATACATAGTACAAACTGCCAGAAAATTTGAAACTAGATACAAGGTACATCTGAGGACTAAGATGTAGATTTGCTAGACATCATTTACAGCACAATCATACACGCACAAACATAGAACTGACATGAAAATGTTAAAAATTAATATCTTATAAAAGAATAGCATGCTAACCATACAAGAATACTTTCATATTGAAAAGGTTCTCAGTGACAGTAAAAAAGTCTACAAACCAAACATTCTTCACGACACTTCAACATACAGCCATAACACAGATAAGTACAGCGAAACATAAAGATGCAAACTACGCGTACTGATTCATTAGAAAAAACTGTATCTAGATGGTAATGCAAGCCAACATAACACATTTTACAAAATACAAATTAATTACCACTAATATATATGTTACCTACTGTAGCACTGGATCTATCCAAATCATTTGACAGGGTGGGCCATAATATTGTAGTAGATAAGGCAAAAACCATTGGAGAAGATGAAAACGTGACTTGCTGGGTGGAGGAATTCTTAAAGGGAAGAAAGCAAAGAGTTAGGGTGGGTAATGCAGTAACAAAAGAGGTAACGGTCATTGTAGGAGTGCCTCAGGGCAGTGTATTGGGACCGTTGCTGTTCATTATTTTAATGGATGATTGTATTGATGGTTTGAAGTCAGAAGTTAGATTGTTTGGATGGGATTAAAACAGTAGAGGATTATGAACAGCTACAAGAGAATCTGAATAGCATATCTAGCTGGATAATTATATATGGAATGAAAAACAATACCAAGAAGAATCAGCTAATTAGGTACTGTACAAGGATAAAAAAGTAAAGATTGTGTATAATTATGGGGTAGGGAAGGAATTGCTTGTCGAAGATCCTAATTGTAAATATCTTGGTATAACTTTCGATATCAAATTTGATTGAGCAGGACACATTGGACAGGTGGAAGAAAGAGGTTTCGAAGTACATTTATTGGAGAGGGTGATGGGGGGTGTATTAGGGAACTGAGAGAATTAAGTTACAAAACAACAGACCACAGTAGTGTTGCGTATCAAATTCAGAAGGTAGAGGGGGTACAAAATAGATTAGCTAGATTTGTTTGTGGAAATTACCACAGAGTGCAATCAGTAACTCAAATGCTGAAGGAGCTGAGTTGGGACTCATTGGAAGACAGAAGACGGGAGAAATGAGTGTTTTATCTGTTCAAGGCTTACAATCGCGATAATGAATGGATGGATATTAGTTGAAGGATTAGGAGTTCTACATGGAGGGGAAGAGATGACCATAATCGTAAGCTGACACTTGAATTCAGGCGAAAGGAATTGGGGAAATATTCTTTTGTAGGTAGGGACTGGAATAAATTGCCAAGAGAAATAATGGTCAGTTTACCAAAAACACTGAAGGATTTTAAAGCTGCAATTCGTAGACAGCATGCGTAGGTGGGTGGAGGAAAATAAAAATAAAAATCAAGATATAGGAAGTTGGGGATGTAGGGACATTGCAACCGGATCGTGTGTGGTCCATTGCAATTGAAATCGAATTAAATTAAATTAAACTAAACTAGAATTAAATACAGACGTAATGGGTATGTCATAATAACTATTTTGCTTACTGGCAAGACGGCGGGCCCACAAAAAATACTCTTGACACTAGATGTTACTTTGAATAAACATGCTTTGTTGTTTAATAAAATTTGAAAATTGTAGGTTGGATGGTCTCCAATTGAGTATTATTCCCCACCAGAATGATTAGCTGTATCAACTGTAATTATGAGGTAACTGAGCGGTCTGGTGTCTCAGTTGGTTAACCCTTTCGTGACCAGTGGGAACTATAGTTCCCACTTCTTTGTTTTCGGCTTAACCCTTTCGTGACCAAATTATTTACAGAAGTTGTGGAATTCTTATGAGCACTTTATTGCGCTAAGGAACCACACTTAAAATTATAGTTTCAATCTTGAATGTGAATAATTAGTCTATAATTACAAAAAAATTAGTGGGAACTATTGTTCTCACTGAACTCTGGACTAACTCGGGAATTTGAAAACAATTTTTTTTAAGTGCAAAAAAAACCCAGAAATATTACATTTATACATGTATTAATTTGTGTTGTCATTTGAGTTCACTATGGTGATGTACTATGGAATATAGAAAAGCATGGTGCTCTACGCAAAGGTACACCACAGCAGCTACACATAACTTTTGTTCTCTTGTCTTTGTCCTTTGTGCTACATTAATGGCATCTTGTGTTTGACATGTTTCCAATTTCGCTAGCTTCTATTGTCAAATCGAAACCATTATCATCACTTTGCTCAATAATGTTACCACTAACATCGTTTGAAATTTGTGAAGTATTCGCTGAATCTTCATCAGAATCTGAGTCAGCATCGAAATCTGAATCTTCTACATCTTCTGGTAGGGAGTGCAAAATTCTCAGAATCTCTTCTGGCCTGAGCCCAGGCATTCTAAACAATGGGAAACGCACAATAAACAAAATGCCGATTTTACAACTACACAGTTTGCACATCCCAAACAGTTCAGTGGGATAAATAGTTCCCACTAACTTTCCTTGCAATATTTCTGTGGTTTTCAGTGAAATTTTCTAAATACAGTCATATACTGTCTCCTTAGTAAATATGAAAGTGGACAAATATAAAACAAGTCACTTCACACACAACAGAAAAGCGCTGAACACAAATATAGCTGTTGTGGTCAAATTATTGGGTCCCTTACACTCAGAAACCGCACCACTGCATTTATTGACTAAGAATGTAGACATACAACTGCTTCTGCGAGCCAGTTGATAAACTACACGTAGTTACCACACTATAACAGAGATGGGAGCACAAGTTAGACGTGGGAACAATGATTATCACTGAACTTAAGGCGCGTGACTGGGGAACGGTAGGTCCCCGGTTCGAATCCCGGTCTCGGCTGGAACCTTTACGAGCCTTAAAACTGACCTTCACCTCTGGCAGGACTTTGCTTTGTTCATGTAAAGCATGCTAGGCCGCTCCGTGGTTCGGATTCCACGTAAAGCTGTAGGTCCCTTTTCCCCGGTAGGATTATCGGGGTAGGGCAGCCATGACAGAGGCGCATGCGCGGCTTATCGAAACTGTCAAGCGGCGGCCGAACAATGTTTCCGAATCTCCCGGCCAACAATGCCTTACGCGTTTACTTTTATTAGGTAATTTTAAACCAGAAAGCCACAGATGCTCTTTTTACTTTTTGCTAAAGAAAACTTTCCGAAATAGACATCACACTCTTTACCAAAGATTATCGTAGCACACTAGATGACAAAATTAGCGTAGTTTTCTCTTAGTAAAGTTCCGAGCAACTCTGCTAGTTATGCTATTAGTGTGAAAAATTTTCCTTAACTGGTTTCATTTCGATTGGATAAATGGGATCGATAACAGGCCTCGATTGTATCACCCGTGTTATGAATCACCTGAAGATTCAAGCAGATATTAAGTACCTGCATTAGATAAAACGTTGAGTGCTCCAAGTATGAGTCAGTGAGAAAGTGTTGTTAAGTGGACATTGTAATTGCTAACTGATACCGCTGCTGTCAAGAAAATGAAGTTCACTATGTAAAGAATACGCCTTTGACTAGTTGCTGAAGTGGTATTGTGACTAGGTGCTGTTTGCCACTCAACTACAGACAGGGAGCAATATGTTCATTCCCACTACTTTATAGTATTACTCTGGTTTAGCTGCACTAAAACTCACAGATAATGATCTAATTACGGACTGATGCTATCTTCTATGTACCCCGGTACTCTGGAAGGTTTGTACACGTAGAATAGGAAATAGAATGTCATTAATGGTTTCAAGTCCATGCCATATCTACGATGACCAATCTTTATTTCCACCACCTCCGAGAAGATTCTTCGCATTTCAGTTTGAGGTCACTGTTATGTTGTTTGCGCTGTGCTAGGATTCTGTCGTAACGGTTTTACCGACCACTGTGAATGAGCAGTAACGTTCGTGCCTCACATTTAGGAGTACATGGGTGTGATCCCTGGTTAAACATACAGATTTCGAATTACCACGGTTTTCCAAAATAACTTCTTACAAATGCAGGAATGAACGCTTCTTATATAAGGTCATGGCCGAATTCCATTTAGTTTCTTATCCACAGTTATCTTCCGGTTCTAAAGTCTTTGAGTTCGAAGCGCCGTTGCACTAACGACACCAAGCATTAACATTGCATTTTTTCTTTCAATTCGGATGTTAGCTCACATGTCGTCAAGATATATGTGATTTTTGATGCAAGGTATTATTTTGGTACGGATTTACGGCTCGTCGTGGTCAGGATAGGGGGCAAGAAATAGTTACAAGTTCAGCCATGGCCATATGAAGGCTCAAACATCACATTCACTTGGAGTGATTTAGAGAAACCATGGAAAAGCGAAATCTGGATGACACGATTGGGGATCGAACTCGTATCCTCCGAATTCCAGAACAGAAGGTTATCGTTGGACCACCAGGCTCGTTTCTGCCTGGTATTTTACCTGAATGTAAATAACCGCGTTCACAGTTTGCCCGAGTGTAATTTTGCGCGTCCAAAGTTGGCACTAGTGTAATAAAGCGCATCCTTAGCTTTCCTGAGTGTAATGTAAAACGCGTCCATAGTTTGCCCGAGTGTAATAAAACGCGTCCATATTTGACTCGATTCTAATAAAGTGCATCCATAGTTTGAGTGAGTGTAATAAAGCGCGTCCATAGTTTCCCCAAGTGCGATAAAGCACGTCCATAGTTTGTCCGAGTGTGATAAAGCGCGTCCATAGTTTTCCCGAGTTTAATAAAGCGCGTCCATATTAGACTCGAGTCTAATAAAGTGCGTCTGTAGTTTGAGTGAGTGTAATAAAGCGCATCCATAGTTTCCCCAAGTGTGATAAAGCGCGTCCATAGTTTGTCCAAGTGTGATAAAACGCGTCCATAGTTTGCCCGAGTGTAATAAAACGCGTCCATATTAGACTCGAGTCTAATAAAGTGCGTCCATAGTTTAAGTGAGTGTAATAAAGGGCGTCCACAGTTTTCCCAAATGTGATAAAGCGCGTCCATAATTTGTCTGAGTGTGATAAAGTGCGTCCATAGTTTGCCTGAGTGTAATAAAGTGCGTCCATATTAGACTCGAGTCTAATAAAGTGCGTCCGTAGTTTGAGTGAGTGCAATAAAGCGCGTCTATAGTTTCCCCAAGTGTTATAAAGCGCGTCCATAGTTTGTCTGAGTGTGATAAAGCGCGTCCATAGTTTGCCTGAGTGTAATAAAGTGCGTCCATATTAGACTCGAGTCTAATAAAGTGCGTCCGTAGTTTGAGTGAGTGCAATAAAGCGCGTCCATAGTTTCCCCAAGTGTTATAAAGCGCGTCCATAGTTTGTCTGAGTGTGATAAAGCGCGTCCATAGTTTGCCTGAGTGTAATAAAGCGCGTCCATAGTTTGTCTGAGTGTGATAAAGCGCGTCCATAGTTTGCCTGAGTGTAATAAAGTGCGTCCATATTAGACTCGAGTCTAATAAAGTGCGTCCGTAGTTTGAGTGAGTGCAATAAAGCGCGTCCATAGTTTCCCCAAGTGTTATAAAGCGCGTCCATAGTTTGTCTGAGCGTGATAAAGCGCGTCCATAGTTTGCCTGAGTGTAATAAAGTGCGTCCATATTAGACTCGAGTCTAATAAAGTGCGTCCGTAGTTTGAGTGAGTGCAATAAAGCGCGTCCATAGTTTGTCTGAGTGTGATAAAGCGCATCCATAGTTTCGCCAAGTGTGATAAAGCGCGTCCGTAGTTTGACTGAGCGTGATAAAGCGCGTCAATAATTTGCCCGAGTGTAATAAAGCGCGTCCATAGTTGACTCGAGTCTAATAAAGTGCGTCCATAGTTTGAGTGAGTGTAATAAAGCGCGTCCATTGTTTGCCTGAGTATAATAAAGCGGCCCGAGTATAATAAAGTGCGTCCATAGTTGGCCCGACTATAATAAAGTTTGCCTAAGTATAATAAAGCGTGTCCATAGTTTGGCTGACTGTAATGAATTTTTTTTTTAACTGCTTTACGTTTCTTTTTAACATCGAGGTCTTTAGAGACGGGAAGGGTTGGGGGTCAAGGTTGGGGGCAAGGAATGGGAAGGAATTCGGCCATGGCCTTTTTGAAGGAAGCATCCCAGCATTTGCCTGGAGTGATTTGGGGAAACCATGGAAAACCCAAATCTGGATGCCCGGACGGGGATTCGAACCGCCGTCCTCCCGAATGCGAGGCGAGAACGCTAACCGTTACACCGCCACGCTCGGTGACTGTAATGTAGCGCGTCCTTACTGGAACTAGGGAGTTAACAACGAGCACGAGCTAAACTGTGTGCCTTAGCGCCTTGGCAACCATGACAACTGTGTTTGGCCTTTAATAACATAATCTAGATGAAATGTGGGATTTTTCCACTTTCCATCTGAAAATCTATGCAAACAGTATAGCACAAAACAAAACAAAATTAGCACAAAACTTGCACGGTTAGGAGGCAGATGGTCATACTTGCATCTTCCATTATGTTAGAGCATAAGACTCCAATAAAAGTGAACGGTTGTGGGTTTTCTTTGTTTATTGGGAATTTTTCAGGCTGAAAGTAATTACCAATCCCACTAATCATCTTAGTGATTATGGAAAACTGTTTTGAGACAGGCTGGTATGCATGTGGGTGATATTCCAAGCCGGTTCAGTTTTATCTCTCTGTTTTGTTTGAAGGATTTTTAACAGGATATACCCGTCTACAAGGTATACCTACACGACTTCCTTAAAGATAAATTTTCGATGGGTCTTATTGAAATGAGATTTAAATTTCTTGTTATAGCTGTTATTGGTGTACTTTAGATATTAACTATTCGTCCCATAGATCGATGAGCTACATGTGATGTGATGTTGCGAGTTCTGCTGTTATCTCCAAAATTGTACCGAATATGTTTTTTTTTTTTTTTTTACTTATGGCTTTACGTCTCGTCGACGTAGAGGTCATTAGAGGCTGGATGGGACTGTGGACGGAATGGGAAGAATTCGGCTATGGCCTTTGTAAAGGAAGCATCCTGGCGTTCGCCTGGAGTGATTTGGGGAAACCATGGAAAACCCAAATATGAATGCCCGCACGGGGATTCGAACCGGCGTCTTCCCGAATGCGAGGCCAGAGGGTTAACCGCTCAGCCACCTCGCTCGCTACGGAATAGTAGAGTCATTCGGTTTAACAATTCACTATGTGCACATTACACTAAAACCTACGGAATACTGTTCAATCGGGCTCAATATTCATTTAGATAGAATTCTTCTCGGGTATACCGCCGAATTTAGCTTTCTATCCCCAACACTTCGGCCCCAGGGGAAGCGTTCAAAACCTTCTGCTCAGAAAACAAAATTTGGCAGTATACACGTGAAGACTTCTATGAAATTTACACTCCATTCTCAAGTAGGATCATTTATATCATACCAGTTTATGGCAGAATATTCTAAAATTGAATCTTCTGTATGTATAATCAAAGCCTGCAGCTCAATTAGTAGGTATCTCACAACTTTGAACGTTTAGTGTAAACGGTTTTGAAAATACGAATATAATTTTAAAATTGGAAAATTAGTTTATTATCGACAATTAATTTCAATCATCTGACACTAAATTTTATTGAATTTTTTAAATTTTATTTTTGAACTGTTTTAAGAGTAAAAAAAACCAACAATAAATTCATGTCATTTCACAAGTGCCTCGGAAATACACTAAATGATTGGCAAAGAGGAAGATAAGTTATATCCGTGTAAAGGACGACAAATTGTTCGTCAATACTGGCCAAGAACTCGCTACTCTTCTAAGGCAGGATGTTTTTGATTTATTTAGTTTTTGAGTTATGTGATATCTTCGTTTTGTATATAAAGGACGTCAATGTGGTTGTAGGAGAAGAAGTAGAAGAAAATTAAAATGGAGATTTACAATGGACCATAGATTACTTTTCTTCGTAAGGAGAGTCATCAATTTCCTTACGACAGAGGAATAAGCGAGATGTAATATTTTCTTCTATGCTTCTCTTCAGAAATGATACGGGAACAGAAAGCTACCAGTTATCGATTTAGCAATGAACCGTACTAATCGTAAGTTTTATCGGTTGCATCGATGAATTAGATACTCAAGTAGAACAAGCACCGATTTTATTGCTATCTGCAGGTGCTACTGAATTTCATAAAGAGTGATAGATAACGACCCTTTTAAATTAGATTATTCGCCGGCCTCGGTAGCGTAGGGGCTAGAGCGCCAGCTCCACGTGCCGGTCGCCGGTTCGAGTCCGGCCGCAGGCATGGGTGTTTAAGTGTTGTGTCTGTGAATGTAATGTCCGTCTTGTGGTGTGTCTAATTAAGTGGAAAAATTTCATACTGGAGATACTGAAAGCACTGACTGACATAAATACTATCGAGTTGGCTGTATGGCCTCAGTTGTCGAAAGCCACTAAAAAAAAGTATTTTGGGCATCGGTTAAAATTGTTTTTCGATTCAAGCAGAAACACATTTAATAAACACACGGCGTTTATCCTAGTTTGCAAAAAAAAAAAAAAAAATCATCGTATGAACGGAGACTTTACAGATACAATTCTTAGGGTGCTTATGAATCTTTCGTCGACGCGCCCTAAAGCGGCAGTAACAACAACTCATTTCTAGACAAAAAGTTCTCGTGCTTTAACAGCGTCAACAGTGAAACATACAACGTTTCGCCTGTCATTTCCACATATCTTTTCGGGTGCCGATAAACTGAGCAACGTTGTATCTCCCATCTTTTAACTACACTAGTGGTGTTATGTGATTGGTGGACACGGTAGACAATAGCATGCGATTCGCCCAAAGCATATAGCATCGATCATCGACAGTTGCAGACCACTGCTCTTGTTAAAGTATTGGCGATGTGTTTCATTACTAACACGACTAGAAACCAGAGAACATGCTTATCATACATTCACTTCACAATTTAGAAACTAGGATTTCTTATCGTCATATCGTTCACTGTTTATTCGAGCTTATTTTTTTATTTTTTTAACTACTTATCGTCTCTTAACAGCGAGGTCTTTAGAGACGGGAAAGGATGGGGGCAAGGAATGGGAAGGAATTCGGCCATGGCCTTTTGTAGGAAGCATCCCGGCATTTGCCTGGAGTGATTTGGGAAACCATGGAAGACCCAAATCTGGATGTCCGGACGGGGATTCGAACCGGCGTCCTCCCGAATGCGAGACCAGAACGCTAACCGTTACTCCACCACGCTCGGTTCGAGATTCTTATTTACTTTTTCCTTTTTTGCAACAATTCTTTTATCGTTTCTGACACCGCCGTTTCCGAACCACGAAACCCCACAAACAAAAACAACGAATTGATTAAAATACTCCCAGATTCTAAGAACCGCCCAAATAATTAGAACAGTGACGATACTCCATAACAAGAAACAATTAACAAATTCTTAAACTAAAATACCAGTAATTTCGGAGCTGAACATATGCTCCAATAAATATTTAAAAACTACAGCTCCAACTTTTTAAAGCGCCTGTATTTGTATGTACCAACAGTTTTTCATAACGTTATTGGTCATCACATTTGATGAGTGTTTCTTTGTTCAGATCACCCGTAATACACGGTTTCCAGAGTCAATGCACAATTATTCAAGATAAAGGAAATTTCCTCTAACCTTTGCTCAATAATTTTAATCAGTTATATTATTATTATAGCTATCAATTATGATTGATTAATCAAGACACCCTTATCCATTGCACCAGATCAAGAATACTACAGTCTTTCATGATAGACTATGGCTCTTACAGATAGGAGCGCTACTTAATATTTCAGAGCATTTTGCTTCTCTGGTAGCTATTTAATTTCGATAGTAATGGTAATGAACGCAATTTGAGTTATGGCCTAAATCTGTTTCTTCTCTTTTTCGTTTGATCATTCAAAGAAGGGAGCCATCATTATTCAAACTGCTGTAGCTTCAGCCGCTGTTGAATCTCATAACTAACTTATTTAGACCGCTGCCAAGAAAAAACTTCAGTTGTTTTTTTATTGTCGATAATGTGTTTAATGCAGGTCATTGGCGCAACACGACGTAAATTAAAGTGCAGTTGTAACGTCTGGAATTACACACTGCAGAATACCTTTCGTGCGAGGTCATGAAATGAAACGTTTTTCAGTTTTTAAGTATTTATCGTAGTAAGGCCGGCATTACACTGTAAAAGATCTTTGTCAAAGAACTTTGATAAAAGATATTTTATAAAATATTTTACAATGTAATGGGGCATATTTTTTAAAAGATTTCTTTTATAAAATGTAAAACTTTGGCATTACATTTTATAAAAGATTTCACCACCCTGCAAACGTAAACAAAGAAAATGGCGCAAGGGACGTTACCAAAGTTGGTTATGGCCGCCGAATCCACGTAAATCTTTATTTTCGAGTATGTAATGTTGTAAAGTCAGAAACATGTAGACTAAAAGATTAAGAATTAAAAGATGAACACTTGCTCAAAGTGCTATGAGAGACGAATATACTGTCGAATACGTAAAAAAGAAAATTGATGTGTTAAGAAACAAGTATTTGACAGGTTTCTGGAATTATAGCAGACGAAATGTGCAGACGAATGCGTGTGTTATATTGCCGAATGGTGTAGATCCGCCACCAGCAATCGAGTACAACCCAATGCACATACACCGTAAAAAATAAACACCCTATCGTATATATGGGGAAATAATTCTGGTACATAAATTTATGAAAATATTGTGCTAAGAATTTATTGGACCTATACTTCACCATCGACCATAATTTTTATAATTTGCCATGTCCTCACATTGCAGCTCTTTCACTAAACTTTGATGAACTCCTATCATATCAAGTCTCGTAATCCACGGTCTAACACATATATATTTACATCCCTTCTTTTTCTTCAGTAAAATACATATTGTGACAGCTGCACTAAATGTGTCTGCAAAAGCTTAGAAGTTTACTTCATTCATTTCAAAGAAATATGACGAAAAATTTTATATAGTGTAATGGGACTGGAAAAATATCATAAAATATCTTTGATAAAATAAATATAATGAAACGTTTTATAAAATATCTTGGACAAAGACCTTTTACAGTGTAATGCCGGCCTAAGAAATCATTGAAGTTATTTTCGAGTATTTATCACAGTAAGAAACCATTGACATTATTTTCGAGTGAGGGATGTTGTAGAGACAAAGAACATGACACAGACTGTTATCAGACCTAATATGTAATTACAAAAGTTTTAAACTTGTGAGAGATGAAGCATTTCTCCATCTCTCTCGCACAGCATGGGAACCGTCAAGGCAACAGTTTGTACAGTCTTTCAGTACATGAGTTCTTGAGAACGTTATCCAGCTTTATATTATTGTAAAACATTAGTGACAGCACATTCAGCCAATTATAACAGAAGAGGCCGACTCCACCAACCACGAGCAAGAACTTCCACTGCCTGACCTCTGAGGAGCTCATTTCACGCTGCGCCGTCAGACAGTAGATCATCAGCCATTACAGGTAAGTAGCATCCTACAAAAACAATTCTTGTTAAAACAGGCCAAGTCTGGTGGTTGTTTAGAGACAAAAAAACAGAATGGTTTCTCTCCGTGTTATAGGTCGATTATTTAGAATAAAAAAAAAATCTGGTTGACTGGGCCGTTATGTATGCCATGGTCTCGCAGACCTTACATATGTTGCTTTATGCAACTTAAAAATTCACAAAAGCCAAGTTTTCTTTCACACGTCTTTCAGGTTTGACAATTCTTATAATTTTTTTTTTCTTTTTCTAAATACTCGATCTATAACACCGAGAGAGACCATTCTGTTTCAGAAAGTGACGTGAATACACACTGTAAAGTGTGGACTTGGCTCAGAACGAGATCTCATAACTTTTTGTCACTAAACAACCACTAGACTTGGCCTATTTTTACGAGAATTGTTTTTGTGGGATTTCATTTCATTCTGTAAGTATATCGTTTATTCTGAGTCGTTGCTCAAATGTTACGATTTTATTTGAAAATGCTCAATTAGAACATTTCAGAATTCAAGACATCAATATACCCTGCCAACTCTTCACACAATGGTCGAGTAATGCTGATTGCTGCAGATTTAATTTTCATCATAAGTAAACAACGAATAACTTCCAAACTGAGAATAGGATGAAAGTAAAATTTAAGATGTTAGTAACACTTGGTGATCTCAGCGCACAAAATAAATTTCAGGCATATATGTAGTATTATCCAGAGAAAAGCAATTAACTTCCACATATAAGCAAAAAATTTTCACGTATAGAGTTGCCATTCAATAAACAGGCGAAAATTCCTCAGTATTAGACCTTGGAGATGAAGCCATATATATGTATACAAAATTGCCTGTTTCTAGGAACATGGGAAATGCAGTACAATTTTGATGTCGCGGTGTCGCAGTCAATTTTTTTTTAATTTCGCTATTTTCCAAAGTAAGGAAAGGAAGAAAATAAAATTTAAAACGTAATAAGCACCATCTATAAAGAAAATCTGAGGTATGTAACGTTATTAGGGCAGAAAGCGATTTCACGTTTGGGGTAGATACGGGGTATATATATGTAAATCTCCTAGTTTTAGAATTTTGTTATAATCTAGGGCTAAAACTTTATCACCTTACCCAATTTTGGCTTTCTACGTCTACGGTAAGTACCGTAGAGTTTTGATGATCATCTTCCAGTCAGTGCGTGAGTGACAAAAACCGAAAAATTTGCAAATTAATAACATCCAAACTGAGAACATGAATGAGACAGAGTTTCTTATGTTTGCTAAGATTGCTGATGTCTATGTACTGTATAATAGAAATTTGAGGCGTGTAGCATCAATAAGACATTAAGGTACAAAAATGCCCCATCACTCCGAGAAAAGGGTAGGCAGTTCCGCCGTTGACTCGACTTGGCTGGTGGACTCAGATTCGCTTTTATGAGAGTAAAGGAAGAAATACAAGTGAATATACTATCATGAACATTTCACCAACGCATCTTCCTGATTCAAGACATTTGCGGAGAGCTATTACCGGACTTTTATGGCTGTCTATGACTTTCCTGTATATCTCTTTCTAAAAGTATCAGTAACTCTATTAATTTTCTATCAGTATTTCGTTGCTAATAGTACCTTACGTTACCTTGTAGTAATAAGTAAACGTTTTATTTTCTAAATGCTAAAATCAGATATCAAAAAGATATTTTAAGTTTATTGCTGGGACGAACACACCTCTACGTAATTATCTTGCCACTCGAACGCTACATTAGTGTTGTCGTTAGGACTTAAGGACGCGTTGACAGCTACAGATGTGATGTATTTCATAAATTTAACCACTATACAATTTCACACATCAGCTTAAAAATCACTATCGGAACAGTATTATATGATATTGGTACTTACTGAAAGTTGCTGGAGTTAGCTGCGAGAGGACTGTCCAAGATCTTTCAGCCTGGAGAAGACTACTGACATCCAATGTCGTTTCGTGACGAATTAGACACATCATTGCTTCACAGAATTGGTTGAAGGTAGCTCTGGGACTGAAAATTCCGCGACATTGCATAGATTTTGATCCAAATTTTCTCTTTTTGTTTTTAGAAAGAGAATTAATAATATATTATATATAACAACAGCGACAAATACGCCGTATTTCGCCAAGCTATTAACACCGGACACGAGATAAAATTTCAAGATACGAGGCTGTTATGGAGAGAAGACCAGTGTTGGTCTCGGCGAGTGGAAGAGGCAGCAGAAATATTAAAGAATACCAACAACATCAATGAAGATAGCGACCTTTTACTCTGCGATGCTTGGCGCTCGTTGCTATGTCAGTATAAACAGTATCTCTGACGAATGCTGTAGGACGGCAGCCGAAAGTTCAGATTATGAAATAAACAACGCGGCATACCCTGAAAATCTATTAATCATTAACAATATATTGTTTACGATTCTGAAATTATTTTCAACATTTTTAAGCCTGTATTAATGCTGGAGTAGAACAATGATCAATTTCCTCGATTTTGATTGGTCACTGAAAGATTGCACTGTAAGAAGTGGATGGAATGACGTATATTGAGGTACACACAATAAGCTTTATTGGCTGTGAAATCTGTACTGTGGTAACCTCTATAGTGAGAAATGCGCTATTACACTGCTCGTATTAAAAATTCCAGATTTCACAGCGTACCTGGACCAGAACACCTTTCCTCATCCTGTCCCTGTATGCTGGTCCGTGAGCTGGTGGGTAGCCGTGAAGCGTTCATGGTTAAATCTTGTGAGGGATTCCCCTCCCGAAGATTCAGCGTAGAGGTTACATCACCATGTACGAGCAACAGGCTTTGCAATCCCTCCCCCCCCCCCCTCTCCTTTAATTATCTTTCTCCTGGTCTCCCTTCTAGTTACGCTCTCTTCTTGAAAACGTTTTTCTCCTTAGGGGATCCACTCTATCCTATGCTTCTTATTACTTTTTATATGCGGATTCCTTTTTTCGAAGACTGAGAACCGTTCACAGATAGTTTTATAAATAGGATTGGACTGCATAATGAGGGGATTAAATAACAATAAAATATTTCGGAGCGTATGTTCACCATTTAATCTGTTAATTAAGTCTTGCAATGGAGTAATCTACGAATCACTTCTCCATTGGCGGCTATTAAAATGGCAATACCCCAGACGAAGTTGTCATAATTGGATGAAATTTGGCCCCAAATATCGCCGTATGAAGAGTATTAAATGATTAAAAATTGAAATTTTTACATGTAATAGTATGAGAATTATGGGGCTATTTATTACCAAAAATTGCTATGTTTTTTAGCGTGGTGTAATATGACACTTTTTGTGTACAAGTTCTTGCTGAACAAGCATGCCAAGGCGAAGAGTGACAACCCCGTATACACAAATGTCTAACTGAGAGAGAGGTCGGAGAATTGGCGTGTTTGAAGTGGGTGCATCAAATCGTGAAATCTCCTGAAGGATTGGTCGTAGTGCAATGTCCGTATACAGACTTGTTACGCAGTGGATGAAAAAAGACTCTAATACTATTAGAGCAGGCACAGGGCCACACAGAAGGACAACAGCACGTTATGACCGCCAAATTGTGTGGGTGGCTGTTACTGACAGACGGGTGACTGCAGGCCAGATCCAAGCAGTGGTTACAGAGAGTCACCTCCCAGACGATTATATATCAATTGCTTGAAGCTGGGTTACACTCTCTGACCCTTAAGCAATGTGTTCCAGTAACCTGATTTCATTGCCAACATCGTCTAACCTGGTGTAATGGAAAACGCAAATGGACATATGAACGGCGTACATTTGTGTTTAGAGACGAGTCTCGATTCTGTCTGTGGCAAAGCGATACTCGGCAACATGTACGCAGGCGTAATGGAGAAACGGCTTACCCTGCTGTGATTTCAGAACGTCACACAGGTGCAGCCACTGGTAGGATGGTTTGGGGTAATCAGTTTCGACAGCAGGACTGAGTTGGTTGTTGTTGAAGGCACAATGACAGCCCACCACTATGTGGACGAGGTGCTGCACCCAATTGTGTTACCTTTCATGTCTACCATCCAAATCACATGTTCCAACAGAACAATGCCCGTCCTCATACTGTGGCCATCACGACACAAACATTGCAAAGGTTTACAATCCCAATTTGGACTGCATGGTCCCCAGATTTATTCCCAATAGAGCATGTCTGAGAAGCCAGGAGTAGACACATTAGATCACATGATCTCACAGCACAAACTGTGCAACAACTGACTGCACAAGACATGCAAGCGTAGAGAGACATACCACAAGAAGATTCAATGCCGGCAAGGATGCTCGATTTTATAGGTGCTCAAGGTGGGCGCCCTTCTTACTGACGGCTACATCAAAAGATAATGAACTTAGCCAGATCCACTTCAATTTATCATTTCTTCTGGGTATGATCCTGGATATATCTACAAAGTTTCGTAAAATTACACCATTCCTGTCTGGGTGTTGCCCTTTTAATTTCCACCAGTGAATTATGCACCTTATGCTACACACAGTAAAGTTGCTTGAAATATTCAATATTGCATTTCTCTTGAAGCATTCACGCAATCACAAAGACTTAAACTGCTAACATAAATTACCCGTTTTACCTTTGCTTATCATTTATCAGCATAATTGATTTCTTTCTAAAATTCAAGGTACAACACATCGGAGTAACATTGATTCCAAATATTTGTAGAGAGAGCAAGAGAGAGAAATATAAACGGCTTACTTAATCACTATAGTGAAAGCTCTCAACACAAGCTTCCAACTGGTTGCGTTGACTGCAAGACACGAAACCAATAGACTAGCGTCAAAAGATCTCGATTTGTCTGTCGGGAGGGTTTATATGCTTCTTCGACTAACGGTTTTTCAATTCTTTTAGCCACCAATTATTTTCTTCTCTACTTCTGATACTAATAACTATACACATATGCGATTCAGTAACCAGTTCTATTCTCTCTGGCCTTAACTCTCACTTAACAGGTTGTGCGCCACAGACAGGTGTCTTTTTCCAGCCTTACTATTGGTTGCTAAATGCTATCCTAAATTTTCCTCCATCATGGCTGCCTACAAATTATTTTTTATTTACTTATTAACTACATTTCTCACTCCTTTCTCGTACCTTGTTATTATTTTTCTTATTTAATTACCGGGGGTGTTGGGTGAGCGATAGTACTCTGGCCTCGCATTCGGAAGGATGCCGGTTCGAATCCCAGTCTGGTCATCCAGATTTGGGTTTTCCATGGTTTCCCCAAATCACTACAGGCGAATTCCGAGATGCTTCCTTCAAAAGACCATCACGGAAATGCTCATTTAATTACTTATTTTCAAATTACTCTAAATCTAAAAATGTCTATCTATTCGGCATTCTCGAGCGTCCTTTTATGTTTCTTCCTCTTCTTGACACCTCTGTAATATCGTCATATTACAATATCTAGCCTTGTGAAATTTGAGGGAAAGTGTCACTCATCAAGTGTGAACATGTGGTTAGTTGTAATTTCGTATTTCTCTTTCAATAGTTGTGTTTATTTATTATTACCGTACTGCATAGTATAAACAGCACATGAAGAATACACAACTTCATTTCAACCACCCATGCTCTAGGCTGTAATCTACGAGTAGCTGGCAACTCCCGATACGTGAAGCCGATACCCATAGCCGCAGAAAGCTGAAATTTGGTAGACAGATAACATTTTACCCACATATTATAAGAAAAGTCTGAAACTTGTAAATTTCCATATACCTTTACCTACCCCTTACCTATCCCTAACGTGAAATCGCTTTCTACCCTAATAACTTTATATACGCCAGATTTTCATAGTGGAGTGAGCTTACTATGTTTAGCTAATGTGTTAAATTTTACTTCTTTCCTTTTCTTACTTTGGAAATTATTTAAATTCAAAATTTTATTTCGACCACGACATCCGGCATCAAAATTCCACTGCCAGTAATCCTAGAAACAAGTAATTTGGTATACATTTATGGTTTCATCCCTAAATCATAATAAAAGTTTAATGTTGGAGTTTTTCCCCTATTTATTTAATTACAATCCCAAACATGAAAAATTCTGGTACATATTTGCGGCTCCGGATGAAGCTATATGCCTGAGAATTTTTTTAATACATAGAGATCAGCAAGTTTAACTAATATTTTAAAATTTACTTTGTTCTTATGCTTAGTTTGGAAGTTACTAGTAATTTTGTTTGTGGTGGTGGTGAAACTAACGACAATTGCTCGGCTATGGCGCACACCCATTGTATTCAGAGAGTGGGGCATTGTTGGTAGCATATTGATATCTTTAGTTCTGAAATATTTCACCGATTTTCAAATGGAATCATTAAATTTTGGTGGCGATTCAGAATAAGCGATAAACGTACAAAAAGAAATGAGATTCCACAAAAACAAATCTTGTAAAAATAGGCTAAGTCTCGTGTTCATGTAGTGACAAAAAGTTATGAGATCTTTACAGTGTGTATTCACTTCACTTTTTGAAACAGAATGGTTTCTCTCGGTGTCATAGATCGTTTATTTAGGATTAAAAAAATCTGATTTCTTGGCCATTAGGCACGTCATAATTTTTACTGAAATTGAGGGCATAATATATACTTGTCAAATTCTAAAAAGAGCGAGGGAAATCTTGACTTTTACGTATTTATAATTTTGATAAATCATCACATTTAAGGTATTTATATACGTTAACTAAAACATGGCGTGCATATTGGCCAAGTCATTAGATTTTTTTATCCTAAATAATCGATCTATGACACCGAGAGATGCCATTCTGTTTTAAAAAAGTAAATACACACTATAAAGTGTAGGCTTGGCTCAGAAGAAGATCTACATGAACACGAGACTTGGCCCATTTTTATAAGAATTGTTTTTGTGGGATTTATTGTGTTGATGAATGAATACACTCTGGAGAAAAATATTTCGTTTGATGTGTGTTTACCAGTGATATTTCTTCCCTTAAGGAACTGTACTCAATGGATACGAGGAAAGTAGTCGTCCCCACGTATTTCTTCAAACGTTTTAATGTCACAAACATCTTTCCAGTCCCTGTTACGAGGATGATGTCATCGCCTTGCTCGCCTTCATCATATTACTTTCAGCAAGTGCGAACATTTAAAACATGTCCACCGTTTCTTTTAATAAAAGCTGTCTCCACAACAACAGTGTTTGTGAAGACAGGTTTTATCTGTCTGAAACTGCATGTTATTATTCAGTCTTGACATCGTGCTTACCTTGAATAATAACAGATAAGTAACTCGGAAACAGAACATACATACCATTAGATGAAATTATTTTGTTTCGAGGTTTATTAGCCACACACCAGTAGCATCCTGTATAAATCTAAGTCACTTATTTCTATTTATTGGATGTTTTGTAATCCTGCAATGAATTCTGGGGTGAGGAGGACCCTATATTCAAAGCTGACGAATCTCACTCCACAGTCATCTGGAGTCTGATTTTGTGTAGAGGCCTGTTAAACACTAAGTTGAACTCGTTCCTCGATTCTGACCTTCTCTTATCTGCCGAATCCTTTTATATTTTCAGCACAAAAGAGTTTGTTGGAGATATTCACTATGTTTCATGTTTATCTTGTTTAGCCTACATGTAACAGTAAATCTTGGAATTTTCGTAAGAATAACATTTTAGCCTTAGCTGAAAATGTTCACGAACGCGTGGATCATCCTAATGTGTTTGAGTTTCAGTAACAATTTTCACTCAACACGGTGCATGGTCTGGGTAAGCACTGACTTAATTCTTGGTTTTGGCATCCAGTTTTTTGTTTCCATCACTTCTCTCATCACTGCAGCAAAGGATACTTTTATTCTGACTGAGGCCGAATTCCTTCTCGTACCTTGTCAGTTATTGTAATGATACTTATCAAAACTGCAGTAACTCCAAAGGCATCCAACATTTTGGCAATGTGCGTTAAAGGGCCGTGTTACTGGATCGGAAGGGGTACATCGATCTCAGATTCGAACCTCTGGTATGGCGTACCAGTCATCCTGATTATTGTTTTTGGATGGTTTTCCTTAATCATCGAAGCGGTTCCTGGTCTTGACAAAATTTATCGTTTAAACAATACACATTTCAAATATAAATGGACATTTAACTCACAAAACGGAGCATCACACTTACATCCCACCAGTAAATCTGTCGCCTAAGAAAAACAGACCGTCAATGCCCTCCTGTGAATGCTTAAGTTCCAGGGCCGTTGACTAGTAAGTGGAACACAAGCTACAGTAGAAAAAACAGGAGTAACTCAACGACTGTGGATCGGATGAATAGCCTAGCCACTCCTTCCCAGCGAGCTGCTGGGAATTCAGCCAAGGGTGTTCATATGTTTTGCTTTTTGCATTGAGTTAAATGTCAAATCACCTAGACTTTGTAATTCATAGACACATTCTCTGTGCTACAATTATACATACGTTGTACAGAATATGGAGACTCGTTTTTGCATATTAAATGGTCAAGTCTATAAGAGACTAACAGGATCTACCTGGGAGGCCCGTGTAACGTGAATAAAAGGCAAGTGGTAGGGAACACTGAGATTACCGCACAGTTGTTGTGAGGGTACTGTATGGTTTGTGGGACAGTAACACCCCATGGTGTCTTTTATAAACAGTCAAGTGAGAATTCCGACTGCAATATTTCTAAGGGCAAGAGCGAATATAAAGAATAATCCATCAAAATTAAGAAGGGCTGCTAGCCTGCTAGGTTAATACTCTAATAGAAGCAGCTAAATAAATCACATTAAAAGAGAAAATGATGGGAGGTGACATAACTGAGAGCCGCGATACACCATAATGTGAAAAGTTTGACTATTCTGTGAAATGCAGAATTGAAGCGAGCTCAATCATAAATGAAACGGTACTCTGATACCGAAAGACAGGGAGTGGTTAGCATAGAAGGTAGAAAGTTATTTGTTAAACTAACTAAAATTTTATGTTTCTTCCATCCTCATGACCAACGGCTAGTGAGATGTGGTTTCCAAGACGCCACGGTTGGATAACGCCAATACTCGCCAATGGAAGCGCCGGCAACCCAGAGTTGACTTCCGCGGCGAGGGAAGGAAGATCATTTTATTTAGAAGGGTGGAAGTCTGCTAAGAGGTTAGACTTCTGATTCTGATTTGCAGACACTTTCCGAACTTTCTGTCGAGTTTGACGAAAGGTATGAGTCTTTTTTAGATTCCGATATTGACAGTCACACGACAGCAATTGTTCAACAGTTGATCTATTGATTGACCTGATGGGAGATCTTGGTACAATTGGTACCATTCTACACTGCTGCAAATTGCACACTCGAATTCACTCGATTATTCCCGTGACCGGTCCTCTAACTGGGCGAGCTGTCCTCGCTGGAAAATCCCCACGCTCGGTTGTCTAAAGGTAAGTTTCCATTCTGAAAAGTTCCTGGCACATGTCGTGCAACTTGTGCCCGGCACATGTTGCACGTAATTGTTCAACTGTTTGCAATTGCGTGGGACATCTGCAACATTTGTAGACAGGTCTCGAGTGCAAGTTTGCACAGTACAGTTGAAGTTTGTACAGGAAATCAAATACAATGTTTTCCAGTTTCTTGAGTGGAGTGATTTGTTGGTTCAAATATTTGAACGATATGGAAAACTCAGATACCGCAGCTTTTGTTGTATTGGCTGGCGCATACTATGAACGTCTAAAAAAAAGACGAAAACGATCGAGATGGTGGATTAGAAGTTTACTGGAAAAAAAAGACATTCGGAAGGGGCTTATAACTCATTGATGGCAAATCTACGTCAACAAAGTGGGTACGAGAATTTTGTTAGAATGACAGCAAGTGATTTTCAATTGTTACTGAACCTTGTTGGGCCGAAGATTATAAAATCCAGGACATGTCGAGAGCCAATTTCTCCCGGTGAAATGTTAGCGACAACCCTTCGTTTCTTAGCGACAGGTGATAGTTACAGTTCTTTAATGTATATACACAGAATCTCCCAATTCGCTATTTCATAAAAACTCATTAAATTGAAATACTGTCATTTAGGTTCGTAAACATCCTTAGCATTAGCGCCACTTTTCTTGCTCTTTTCAATTTTATTCTTTTCCCTTAAGTATTGGGACCTCAGAGAGTGATTTTTTTTCTACTTCTTCAATACAGCATTCCAGAATATCAGCAATTCGTTGCATGGCGTCATTTCTATTGTTCGACTTCTTGTGGTTTGCATCAATTATGTTTCACAGCAGTGTCTCCTGTTCATAGAGTTCTATAAGCTTTATTGCATTATTCTTCGACCACCCCATCATGAAACAATTACTACACTAGCTTTGAGTAATGTACGATTACCACAGACAAGAAAACGCGTGCTGCTCACAGAGTTTGGACGGTGAGTGTGCTGCGCATGTCCCTGGAAGATGTCGCAGTCTGTTTCCATCGGCTGTGGCACAAGTTGCAGCACTTGGCACATTTCAGTCCCCGGCACTTGTGCCGCAACATGTTGCGAGACAAATTTGTAGTAATGGAAACGTACCTTAACGAAGGCTCGGAGGTCCAACGAAGGCTCGGCGGACATACGAAGAAGGCTCGGCAATTCAGAAACAGCGCACAGTGTATTCCTGGCGAGAACCATGTAACAAGGATGGTACATCATAGAAAACTGGACAAGATTTTACAGCAGGGACATTTTCGAATCTTCAGTATAACTGTAACTACTACCAACATTTTGTGTAAGTTCTATCAACTGAATCGTAGTAGACATGAAGTGTACCGTGTATGTGTTTGATAAAGATATGTAACGAAAGTATTACAAACCACGAGATCAAAACACAGTACAACAAAAATTATACAATAAATTATCTATAGTTACTGATGTACATAAAGTATACACTCATTTAGTGCATTAAGATTTTTACGGAAACTTCAAATATTTGTGACATATTGTAAGGATTTGTACCTATTAATGCATAACTGATATCACTCTCATACGTGATTGTAAATCACCAAAAGATCATTCATATGTCCAGTAAAAAGATTGTTTCACTTTTATGAAATGCCAGAACATCGCCACGGAAATGTTGAAATGTGGTGCAATCTACCGATTTTTACTTTTTGCCCGGTCTTTAGGTATCACAATTTTCCGAAAGCAAACGTGTACATACAGTCTTGTAGAATGATACAACAGTACATAAAAAATAACAAGAAGACATATGCTCTCTTTAATTTTTCAGTTACGTCATACTTCGATTTAGCGATTTTAGGACTGCGATGCAGTTCGTGGCTGTTCCGATTGTCGGAGCGAGTACCAGCGTGGCTTCGTCACCACGCAGCACGTGAATAACAGACCGAGCCTACTGTCAAGCTCGAGCTTACCTCCAGGCTCGGTCCTCTGTGCTGTATTTCCGGCATTTGGCCGGCAGATGTCCCACTGGCAGCGACAAACCGAAGGAGCTTAGACAGCATTTGTACGACTCTAGCTACTAATTTCTGCCACGATGCGCCTGATGTGGGCAAGTTTCCCTGTTCCAGCTAGCATATCTGTGTACTCGGTCCATCATGATTGGTAACACTCATCGATACGAACGTTTTCCACCGAAAGGAAAACTTCCTTTTCCCACGCTGTTACGGCCCTGTTTTGGTCAAGTCAACTAGACTATCTCGTGCTTGAAATATTCTTCTTCGTAGCATTTTATTGGTGTATTTACTAAGCCACTGGTGGGCTACATAACTCACTTGCATACTCAGGCTGCTATCGTTGACTTGTCAAGAATAGGGCGGTTCACACTGCATTCAGAGTACAGCTACGCGTATTGACTTTTTTTTTTATTATTCACTGTATACCAAACACTCTGTGGAGATAGTATATTTTGTGCTTAGGTACTACTCTTGCAGTATAAACTCGTAATCATCACCCAAAGCAGAAACTGTGCGTTTAATGACCCAAGTCCCGACTTCGTGGGTGAGTCCTTAGGTATTTTTTTTTCATTGACAGATTGAGGAATTTTAACTAATATACGGTTGTTTTTAGTATCAATCATACCCCAGTAAACTAGTTTCCACAATTTTTTTTATCACAGCCCTGCAAAGTTATTTTTTTCGATTTTGACAACAAAACGTTTATTTTTAATGGTACTTCTACAGTCTCGAGTTGTAGAAACCTGCCGAAATCAGACGAATAACAATAAAAAAAGTATGGAAAGGTGTGAGGCCTTATTGTATAGTTTTTTTACTGGACATCTAGTTCGTCAGGTTGATTCTTTTTGGCAATATTATAAGGTATCCCATGATGTTTAGCTCTAGAGATTCCACAAATGTTACTAAAAGTATTCTCGCTAGGATTGCTGGTCAAGCGAAGTTATAACTGGTATGACATACAACGTGCGTAAGTTATTTCTCTTAGTTTGTACAAATAGTATATGGGAAGTGAAATTCCGTCATCGGGGTTCGCATGGCCTTACAGTCACGTTTCTAGCATTTTCCAAAATCACTCGAGGCGAGTGCTGGAATAATTCTAGAGCATTATATTCATCGGCGCGTCAGCGTTATCTTTTGTATGCCGGTTTAAATGTCGAACCTGGTAGTTGAGTTTTTAAAAAGAATAACAGCTGGTAGGCAGTAATTGGAAATGTAGTTTATACTGAATGCATAGGCTTATCACATGATCAGCAAAGTCAGTTCTGAACAAGGGAAGTTAGTACTCTATCTCCTATTTTGACAAGCTAGCTTGTTAACGTTTTTTCCCGTTTTAAACATCTCGACATCTGCATATTAATCCTCATCTCAAGACACGCCACCCTTTCTATGTTATCAAGCAAATCACTGTCCATAAATAATACAATTCTGTGATGAACATATGGTGTGCGCAGAGATAGGAACGCGAAAGGGGGAATACGGCTCTCGTTAATATGTACTTCCCGCAAAACATGCTGTACACACTACATCGAGGATATTAGCTGCAAGCCAAAGTAAACCACCACCAATCATTCTGAAAGTCCTTTTACCTACTGTATTATTTGAAACTTTACGGATTCTTAGATTTAAAGACGTGCATTTTTGACCTTTCGGATATACCGATTTCATTACAAATTCGCCATTCCTCAGTTTAAATGCCCTAAATTACTTTATATGGACACAGATAGCTTCATTTACTTAGTGAGGGACTGTGATCTATATGAAGAGATGCGCCGTAATAGGGAAGAGTTCGATTCGTCTTGATATAGCACCAGCAACCGTTTTGGGTTAGTGTCCCATAATGAAAAGTTTGCGGGTGTTATGAAGGACGAAGCGAATGGCACCCTGATTGAGGAGTTTGCTGAGTTGTGGGAAATAATGTATGCATTCCGGCTCGAGACAGACCGAACCGATAACATTTTTTATTCTTTGAATACCAAATAACGCGTGGAAATGCTACATTTTGTGCTTAGGAACATCTCCCGTAGTATAAACTCGTAACCTTCTCCAGAGCAGAGCATGTGCATTTAATGGGTCAAGCTAACAGAACGGTGCGTTTCATACTATTTTAAATGGTGAAATCTTTGATGATTTCCAACACGAAGACGCCAAAGCGTCTTCGCACGATTAAGAGTTTGTATACCCAACTTCGTGGGTGGGTCCTCAAAAATTACACCATCGTTTGTGCACTCTGTAAATTACCTGTACTATAATGATGAAGTTATGCAGCATTTTTCCGATTTTCATGTCTACCGAAACAGACAATTTGTTCGGGTGTAATACTTCATGGAGGGAATTACGTATAAATGCACGTGTAATTGTTATGTCAACCATTGACTTCATTCATGGAGGAAATTTACATTTTTTAACAATTTTTTGTTATATTTGACAAGTTTCATGATTTTTAATCTTTTTTTGTACATTTTCACACTTTTTTTTAATGAAATTCATGGAAAGTGGCACATACTATCTAATATCCAACACAATTTATGCCTTATCGAGTGTTGGTGTCCATTACGATTCGGTCTTAAGACTAGTACTAAGTAATGAAGGAATATGCCACTACAAGAACACATGAAAAATAACTCGATAAAGTACTTTTTAATGGTAGGTGGGTAAAATAAGAAAAGAATTCAATGCAAATACAATGAATTTTTATTTATACTTTACACATACAAATTTTCATATACATTAATCACATATACACACGTAGCACATGTCCACAAACATCATATCCTAGATTGTAATTCTTAATTACTGCTTTGTTAACATCAGACAGTACAATTGTGGTAGAATCGCGATTCTTGTGTTCTGAAACACTTATGGAAGCACCAGAATTGTACTCTTCCGTCAGATCTGCCACAGATCACCCCCTGTCCGGCTTTACAGAGCGAACAAGGCTCCGACCTCCTCGTTCTGTGATGTGGCGTGGGTGTTTATCACATTGTCGCCAACTCGTGGATTCCCTGTCCTTCACAAACTTTTCATAGATGCTCACTACAGTAGCACGCGAACAGCTGACCAGCCTCTCTGTTTCCGAGATGCTCGTTCCAAGTCGCCGCGTCCACAAGCCGCTGGCCCGTAATTTAAGGGAATTTCATGACCTGTGTGTAGAAATCTGGTGTCAGATACCTCTGGAAGCTTACCAAGGACTTAGTAGAATTCATGCCTAATCACTGCTGTATAGCGTTCGACAGTTGGACCAATAGTTTTGGTAAATAATGAATCTACCTCTTCCTTGCACCTTTTCGTTGGTATTAAACAATACAGTGAATCAAAATAATAGTTAAATATTCTAATTTGAGTTATTTGTGTTCAACTTGTTTTGCAAGACCTCATTCTGTTTTAATAAAGGAGTTTATTTTCGCTTGCATAACATTGTCAATAAATAATTCTGAGCTTATCTTACATTTTCTACTAAATGTTTTCGTTTATAGTAACATCATCCCTTAATCCTTCCTTAAATGTTACAAAAGCCCATTTTAAAGTAATTAATATTACAAATACGAACAATAATTAATACAAATGAACCACGGGAGCTGAACCCGTCACGAATTTAAGAACGTGTAAATTATGAAATCTGCATTCAGTCCCTGATTTATTAAGGATAAATCATACTAAAGAACGAACGCCGACACTACATAATTTGACAAAAAAAAAAAAAAAAAGCTGATGGAATAAAATCAGAAACTGGGTTTTGCAACTATGCTGGAGCAGGTGGAGAGAACGAAGAAATTGTTAATAAATTAATTACTAAATATTCACATCAGTAGTAAAATTGCATGTTACGGTTCATTTAGATCCGGAGAGTACCAGCCTAATTAATGGAATACTATACATTTTTTTTTTTTTTAAATTGGCATTTGGCTTTTTAGCCATTCATCCAGCATCACCTGCGTTTCATTTTCCTCAGTTGTGTTTGAACTCCTCTAGTTTTCTGGTGATAATCTCAAGTGAAAGGACAACACAAGACGAACACAAAGTTTAATTAAACCCACCCATACCCTGGGCCGGACTCGAACCGACGACCTCTGCAACGCGAAACCAGCTCTCTAGCCGCGCGTTATCGAGACCGGCTACATATCCTCTTAAAACTGACTGATGTAATGTCTTTCAATGTAGCTGAGTTAATCAGTACGTGAATGAGTATAGGGTGGTGTGACAGGAACTCGACAAAACTTACGTAATGTGTCGTATCTAATACTGAACTGATTAAATGTAAACATTCTTACTTTTAAGTGTTGTGGTTGTTCTTCAGCAGAGTTCTCTGACTTATTCATCTTGTAACTAAATGAGATAAAGAATTGAATAACTGCGCTCTAGATTGTAATGAGAAAAATTATCGACTCATTACATTTTGTTTAAGTAAGAGTAAATGCGACGCGAAAGCAGAAATCTTCGGGTGGTGGACTGGAAGATTCCAGTCCCGTTTCAACTATTCATGTGATGCCTACCATAAATAATTTCGACGGTGGTCAAGTTTCACACAATACACCGGACCTTCCCATTCATTAAGTGTCGCCCACGATAAAAGCATAACAGCGGGGAGGTTGGCTGTGGTCTCAAGTGTTCGGAGTAGGGTCAGTGACTTTAGGAGTGTGGAGGGAGAGACAGACGCCAAGTTTTAGGCGCGCAGAGAAACGACTGGAGGATATGAACCGGGGGAGAGTTTAAATTTACAAATAACAAATAGGTTCCAATTAACTGAACCAATGAGATTTTCTCTCTCTGGTTTCCGCGGGTCTTGGAGAAACGTCGACGAGGCAGTCCGGCGGTTGTTGGAACGACGGGAGGTTGAAGCCCAGGTGCCGGTGAGGCATTGGCGCCTTCCCCGGGTGATGTAAGTACTGTAGAGTACTTGTGGCCGTAGAGAGTGTTTTGGCCACTGCTCCAGAGTGCCTGGGGTTGCTTGTCTGTGGTGCCGACACGTACAGTGCGTCGCAAAGCGTTAACGGCTTGAAGTGTTTCGTTTGTGTTTATATCTCTTCGTCGCACATTAATAGTGCAGCGACCTGATCGGTCTACTGTGTGAGGTGCCATTGTGGTCCACTGGTGACGTTGATCGCTACGCTAGCAGCAGTGAAGTGATGGTCACATCAAACGGTAATATACGACTGTGCAATATTTCGATTGCATTACTTCATTTCGACCGAACTGAACACGCTTTGGAGGGTCACCCTGCGCAGATAAGAACTATTCTCAGTTGCTCTACCCTTTGTTTTATTATAGTAAATCTGCACTTTAGTTGAGTGGAGCACGACTTTTTTATTATTTGCAAGTTTTATGTAATTTTTTATGATTTGAGCCAAAAAGATTTTTATTTTATTTTTATTCGTAATTTTTCATATTAAAAGTTTAAATAACTGTTAAATCGTGAAATATGAAAATTATACTAATTTTAATGTAAAAATGAAAGTCCAATCACATAAAAATAATTAATCCCGAGTAGTAATATTTTGTTTATTGGCTCTTTCAAGATCCAGATCAAACCGAGGATTTTTCCGCTGAGCTAAACCTTCAGAATGAGGTGTGAAAACCTTTTGAGATTGGCAGCAGAGTGAATATAGTGCTGTTGAGTCAACAAACGGAGTACGGAGCTCTGCCTATGACAATACCTACCGTAGGGGTCTCCGATATTGTCAAGAAGATCACCTATCAAATACCCTTTGCCTACGAACTCAACAAAACAAGATATTTCATGATGTGAAAATTCTGAAAATTGATTGCTGTTATGTTCTCATTTTCTTTTCCATTCAGTCCTCTTCTTCTCAAGTATTTTGTTTTCCCACAAAGTGTACATCTTTACATAGCATCACACCATGATCAAAAACGTAACCAAAATAAGCCATATTTATACAGTTATCACCAAAGGCATAAAAATTTGGCACAAAAGCTCTTGAACTTAGCAGAGATGTGCGTGCACATCAATTAGCAGTGATGCCTTTATAAAACAGTCGCCAGTTCATATCCACCTTGGGGTGGTCCTCAATTCTGTGTCAGTCGGGTCTTGAGCTGACAGCGCTTGCCCAATCCAACGCTATTTCTCGCACGATGAGAGGTTTCCCGATGAGGCAAGGATGCCAACCTGTGCAGTCACACATATGAAAGGGTCAGGACAAGGAAAATATTGTCTGCTCAAGAAACTGGGTGTAAAAGTGATTTTTCTTTCGGCGTGTCAAGTGTCTTCAAAACCATGCGCCAAGTCAAATTGATGGCTTCTCTAATACTCAATTGACCTACAAATCAGCCTCTCTTCTGTCTTTATGGATGTCAACACCGTGAAATATGCGAGTTTGTGACCATTGTCTGAAACGTCAGATCCTGCTTCGATAAGGCAAACGATGCGGATATGGATAATCACTTGGCCAAAAATTTTGAAACATACACGCTAAATACAAATGTTGAGGAACTTTGGTCTATTTTAAAAGAAATAATATGGACCGGTTTAAATCAATTTGTTCCTAAGAAGTTTATTATTGTTAGTAAGAACTTTTCGTGGTTCAATCGGGAAGTGAAACGTTTGCTCAGGAGGCAAAGGCGTTTACATGCCACGGTGAAGAAATCGGGGACTTATCTAATCGCGCTAAATTATTCCAGTTGCTAATGGAAGTGCGTAAGGCAATGCGGGATGCGTTTAAAGAATTCCTGGTCAGGAATTTATCCGAAGGTCTGATTACTAATCCAAAAAAGTTCGTATATCAAAGTAATAAGAGGCTCTCGTTAGTTTATGCCGTCACTGATTAAGGAAAATGGGGAATTATCAGAAATCAGCATAAAGAAAGCAGAATTTAAAAAAAATTCTAAAAAAGCTTTCACGACAGAAAACTCAGAGGAGATTCCAATATTTAACAATCGTACCAACAAAATTATGAAATATCTCGATCTTGATGTCGAGGGAATAACTAAACTGCTTATGAAAGTAAAAATCAATAAAGCTCTTGGACCAGCCGGTATTCCTACAAGATTCTACTCTAGGTACGCAAAGAAAATTGCGCCGTATTTGATGAAATTATATACCGCCTCCTTGGATCAAGAAAAATACCAGCTGAATGGAAGACCGCCATCGTAAGTCCAGTGTGGGGAATGTTAATGATCCTCAGAATTTATGCAGTTTTTGGATGAAGGTGAAATTTTAAACCCAAATCAATATGGATTCAGGAAAGGCCGATATTGTGAAACACAACTTGCATTTTTAATTCACGACTTGTGCCGTATTATAGATGAGCAATCCCAGGTTGACTTAGTTCTATTATATTTTAAAAAAGCTTTAGACACTCTCCCTTACACTAGGTTACTTAGGAAGCTTCGTGGTTAGGGCATTTCTAGACAAATATGCGACTGGGTTGCAGACTTTCTGAAGGGCAGAACACAGTGTTGTAGCGTATTACCAGGGGGGGAGAGTTATTAATTAATTCTTAATATTTTACGCTATACAGGGTACTATAATTGAATATCAAAATGTAAATTATTCAAATGAGAAGTGGATGACTTTGGGATTTGAAAACTGTCACAAAAAGACATTTTAATAAAGATTTTTATAATGGCATCTACAAATCTGAGCGTATTTACCATTACATTAATTAACAAGAGGTTGTGCAATTTTCTAAGCAACGCTCTGACGTACAATGAGCCCTTTAAATGCAAGCAAACAAGTATAGTTGTACTTTAAAAATCTCACAATTATTCTAATGCAAAGTATGTTACCAGTTATGATGATAGCAAACACTAATGAATTTTAATGGGTAGGGACGCCACGAATGATTAACCTGTCATTCGACAGTTACACAGTCTAGCTCAGTGGTTTTATCAGATCAGAGCAAGGATGTTTGGCTGAATGGCTTCGTAGAAACACATTACCGTTCTTCTTCCACGGAAGGTAGCACTGAGCGGAGATGCCACCTGGTCGATCGTCGTAACTGGCCACGCCAGCAGTACGCGGCAAGTCGCAAGTTAGAAGTGCCTCAGATGGTCTCCAGGACACAAGTCAGCCCAGCACACATGGACCCCAAGTCGCCAGTGACTCGTCTGGGCTCCGGAATGGACGTGATCTTGCCTGCCCTCCCGTCTGGAAGGAAGTGTCCTCGTCCTTTTCTGCCACCACAGAGGTAAACTCTCACTCCCCCTCTTGTGGCTCGAAGACGACATAGAACATAAAATTCCCCGAATCTTAGTACTATGTTCCCTGTGATTGGCTGACCATCTGACGTCATATGATTCTGTGGCTTCTCTTGGCCACGTTAAGTTTCGGTAATCTTCGAGAGCCGATGCCTCCTTCGGGAGGAAGGAATTCTGTTTACAGCCTGCCCGACAGAAATCCCTAATCCTCTTACCATTCTGCCCAAAAGGCGCCAGCCAGACTACACTTCACTGAAGCGTCAAATCCTTGCCTTTACCCTTTCACGCGCATCTTTCGAACATACAGTGGACATCCCAAGAAATGGAAAAACATTCTAATCCTTTACTTTATATGCAATAAAAAGTGATATGTAACAGGGAGCTTAGTGAATCGTTACAGTGTGCAGTTCTCGACGGTGAGAGTTCTTCACTTACCAAAGTGAGGTCCGGGGTTCCCCAGGGAAGCGTGATAGGGCCTCTGTTGTTTCTCATATACATTAATCATTTGTTCGACATAATAAGGGGGAAGAAAATATTATTTGTCGATGATGCTATTATTTATCGTGAAAGCAAAACCCAGGACGACTGCGCTTTGTTACAAGAAAATAATTGCATGATGTAAAGACTGGCAGTTGGAGTTAAATGCTAAAAAGTTCCAAGTCATGCGGTAAGTAAAACAGTGACACCATTTAGCTCTGAATATATAAGTAATGGTACTGTCCTTATAACGGTATATTCAGCTAAATACCTAGGTATAACAATTCGTCGTGGAATGAGCATATCGAGAAAGTAACTGGGAAAGCAATTCGTATGCTCCGATTTCTAGGTCGTAATTTAAAACAATGCACTCCGGAAGTTAAACCGATTGCATAGAAATCATTATTGCGCCCTCACTTAGAATATTGTTGATCTGTATGGGGTCGCCATCAAAAGGAGACCGAGCGTGGTGGTGTAACGGCTAGCGTTCTGGCCTCGAATTCGGGAGGACGGCGGTTTCGAATCCCCGTCCGGGCATCCAGATTTGGGTTTTCCATGGTTTCCCCAAATCACTCCAAGTGAATGCCGGGATGCTTCCTTCAAAAGGCCATGGCCGAATTCCTTCCCATTCCTTGCCCCCATCCTTTCCCGTCTCTAAAGACCTAGTTGTTATAGAAGACGTTAAGCAGTTAAAAAAAAATCAAAAGGAGTTAATGGAGGCACTGGAGAAGGTCCAAAGAAGAGCCGCCCGATTCGTGACAGGTATATATAGTTGGAGGGAAAGCGTAAATGTGATGTTGAAGGACCTAGGGTGGGAAGACATGGAACACCGAAGGCGTTGCCCCCGACAAAAGCTAATTCTAAAATTCACGATGACTTATTTCGGAATGACAGCAAGCAAATATTACTACCCGCAACATTCGTATCTATGAATGACCGTGAAATAAGATAAGAGAAATCAGGGCCAGAACCGATTCATTTCTGTATTCATTTTTTCCATGAACGATTAGGGAATGAAATAGAAGGGATTTACCGAGCGAGTAAACTTATAATTCGACAGGAGTAGCTCTCGATAAATCACTCCGGCCATCCTGATCTGGGTTTTTCATGGTTTTGCCATATCACTCCGTGCGAATGCCGTGATGGTTCCTCACAATAACCCATGGGCGCCTCCTGCCATATCCTGTATATCTCTTCCAAACTATTACACCTTCGGATAGGTGCAATGCATCGTCTGCCACACACTTTTAGTGAATCGCGGAGTAATAATAATAATAATCCTAAATGTGAAATGTATTTTGGTTTGGGGGGATGGGAGATAGTATGATTCCAAAGAGTTTTTCCCTACAATCAATGCATTTCAGAGGGAATACCATATTTTTCTGAAGTGAAAACTTCTATAGGCACGCTGGGAAATTTTTGGATGAGGCTAAATCTATGATTCGCGTCACCGACAAGCTATGACGTATTACGGCTACAATATGGGCGTTGGACGCTTTTTGTATGGATAAAATCTTATGCTTTCGCCTCCACAACATACTGTAATCGCAGTATATCTGTAGCTATAAGTATGAAGTGTTGCGCTTGGACAGCAGTGAAAGTATATATTATAGTTGCATATAATACATATCGAGCACGCAGAAGTGCCCCAGCACGACGTGGCATGGCTTCGACTAATATCTGAAGTAGTGCTGGAGGGAATTGACACCATGCATCCTGCAGGGCTATGACCTAAAAAATGATAATTTTCGTCTATTAGATGTTGATAATCGAACCATTATTCCAATAAATATCCCTATACGTATTTTAACAACAGCATCTGATGTTCTTCATTCATGAACAATTCCATCAATTGGAATTAAAGTAGATGCTACTCCTGGTCGTCTTAATCAAGCAAGATTTAGTATTAACCGGCCTGGATTATTTTATGGACAATGTTCAGAAATTCTGTGGAGTAAATCACAGATTTATACCTATTGTTGTAGAAAGAACATCAACAAACTTATTCATATCATGAATTAAGAAAATGATTGAGTAAGAAGTTAGTTTAAAAAAAACAATTGAATGTCAATCTGTAGATATTATTAATTAATACTTCTTCATCAGATGACTGAAAGTAAGTAATGGTCTCTTAAACCAATATATAGTATATTAACAAATACTTCTGATGGAAAATATAAGTATTTTTATTCCACAAATATCCCCATTAATATGATTATCACTATTTATTCTATTTTCTACAGTATTTATATTATATTAATATAGTAAATTATTACTTATTTAATACAAAAAATAAATATTCATATCAATATATATTAACTAAAATAAATAAACAATCTAAAAGTATATTAAACTGAAAATGATAGTAAATTTATTTTCAACATTTGATCCATCAACAAATATTATAAATTTATCAATTAATTGAATAAGAACAATAATTGGGTTAATTATTGTACCTACTATATTCTGATTAATTCCATCACGATTAAATTCAACATGAAACAAAATAATAATAACTCTTCATGTTGAATTTAAGATTCCTTTTAGGGATATAAAAGAAATAAAGGAATAACAATAATATTTATTTCATTATTTATTATAATTATATTCAACAATTTTATAGGATTATTCCCATATGTATTTACCAGAACAAGACATATATCCATAACATTCTCCTTAGCGTTACCATTATGAATATGCTTTATATTATTTGGGTGAATCAATAATATAAATCATATATTTACACATTTAGTCCCTCAAGGAACACCATGAGCCCTTATATCATTTATAGTATTAATTCGAAACAATTAGTAATATTATCCGACCAGGAACGCTAGCAATTCGATTAGCTGCAAATATAATTGCAGGACACCTTCTATTAACTTTAATAGGAAATACAGGGCCAGTCATTGCCTACCAAATGATTGCTTCTAATATTAGAGCACAAATAATATTATTAATATTAGAATCAGCAGTAGCTATTATCCAAGCATATGTATTTTCAGTTTTAAGTACATTATATTCTAGAGAAGTGTATTAATTATGTTAACAACTCATTCAAATCAACCATTCCACCTAGTAGATATAAGACCATGACCTCTTACAGGAGCTATTGGAGCAATAATTATAGTTTCAGGATTAGCCAAATGATTTAATATATTAGAAATAAATTTATTTTTAATAGGAATATTAATTACATTAATAACTATATATCAATGATGACGAGATGTAGTACGAGAAGGTACCTATCAAGGACTACATACTATTCCTGTATCTATTGGACTACGATGGGGAATAATTCTATTCATTACATCGGAAGTATTATTCTTTGCTTCATTTTTTTGAGCATATTTCAATAGTAGACTTGCTCCAGCAATTGAGTTAGGTATAAACTGACCCCCAATAGGAATCTTACCTTTTAATCCAATACAAATTCCTTTATTAAATACAGTAGTTTTATTAACCTCAGGAATTACAGTTACATGAGCACATCATGGAATTATAGAATCTAATCATTCGCAAAGAATACAAGCACTAATTATTACAGTAATTCTTGGTATATACTTCACTATACTTCAAGCATATGAATACTGAGAAGCAAATTTACATTGCCGATGCAGTATATGGATCTTCATTTTTTATAGCAACTGGATTTCATGGAATTCATGTAATTATTGGATCTACATTTCTTTTGATATGCTTAATACGACATAAAATAAATCACTTCTCTATAAGTCATCATTTTGGATTTGAAGCAGCAGCATGATATTGACATTTTGTAGATGTTGTTTGATTATTCTTATATATTTCAATTTATTGATGAGGTAGATATTTATCTAGTATAAATAGTACAATTAACTTCCAATTAAAAAGTTTGAAAAATCAAGATAAATAATTATTTTATTAACAATTAGAGCCTTAATCTCATTAATAATTCCCATAGCAGTTTTAATTATTGCAGCAATAATTTCAAAAAAAACAATAAATGACCGTGAAAAAAGATCACCATTTGAATGCGGATTTGATCCAAAAAGATCAGCCCGAATACCATTCTCACTTCAATTTTTCCTAATTGCAGTAATTTTCTTAATTTTTGATGTAGAGATTGCATTAATTTTACCAATTGTTATTATCATAAATACTTCAAGAATAATTTATGAACAATAACAACAATATTCTTTATTATTATTTTATTAGTAGGATTATACCATGAATGAAATCAAGGAGCCCTAAAATGGGCAGAATAGGGTTATAGTTAATTATAACATTTGAGTTGCATTCAAAAAGTATTGATAAATCAATTAATCTTAAATAAGAAGCGATTATCGCATTCAGTTTCGACCTGAAAAGTTGGTTCAATAACCCTTATTTAAGATTAATTGAAGCCAAAAAGAGGCATATTACTGTTAATAATATAATTGAATATTAATATTCCAATTAAGGAGAAATAATGACATTATATAAGCTGCTAACTTATAATAATAGCGGTTAAATTCCGTTAATTCCTCTTGTTTATATAGTTTAAATAAAACATTACATTTTCATTGTAAAAATAATATTTAATTATTTATAAATACTTAAAAGTAATATACTTCCTATACAGCTTCAATGTATTGCTCTAAATAAGCTATTCAAGTTAAATAAATAAAATTAACAAAACCAACATTCATGTAGTAAAAAATAATAAATATGTTTTATAATTTGAATCATATCAGCCCTGTAAATAAGATAACAAATAAATATATAAATTATATAATCCTTGACCACCAATATTTTCATTTCACCCAAGATCAAAATTCTTTAAAATTTTATACCATAATTAAGAGGATATAATACTATAAAATTAGTAGATAAAAAAGGTATAAATCATATTGAACCTAAAAATCAATAAATATAATTATAAGAAAATTTATAAAAATATAAATAAAAAGAAAAAAGCAAACAACCCATATACCCCCCAACTAAAACCGTAATAATAGTTAAAAACTTAAGATAATTAGGCAAAATAATACAATAAGGAATAGGGAATAATAACCATCTTATTATAGAACCACCAATTACAGCAACAAATAATAAACCAAATATACCCCAAAATATATAATTAGAATTATTATCTAAAAAAATGATAATTAATATGGCCGTAATAATTAATCATTGAATAATAAAATAAGCGGAAAGAATATATAGCTGTCAACCCAGTAGAAATATAAAATAAAATAAAAATTATATAATTTATATAATATATTGAAGATAATTCAAGAATAAGATCCTTTGAATAAAATCCAGACAAAAAAGGGAAATCCACATAAACATAAACTAGATACATTAAAACAAATAGTAGTTAAAGGTATTCTATAAATAAAAGAACCCATAAAACGAATATCCTGAAAATCACCCAAATTATGAATATAAGAACCAGCACATAAAAATAATAAAGCCTTAAATAATGCATGAGTCAATAAATGAAAAAATGCTAAGTCATAATATCCTAAAGATAAAATTCTTATTATTAAACCAAGCTGACTTAAAGTAGATAAAGCAATAATCTTTTTTAAGTCATATTCAAAATTAGCACCAATTCCCGCTATAAATATAGTTAAACAACCAATTAATAATAAATAAATATTAAAATCACTACATACTAATAAAAATTAAATCGAATTATTAAATATACACCTGCCGTTACTAAAGTAGAAGAATGAACTAAAGCAGAAACAGGTGTAGGAGCAGCTATAGCAGCAGGAAGTCAAGAAGAAAATGGAATTTGAGCTCTTTTAGTTATTGCAGCAATAATTAAAAAAAACATAACCAAAACTTTCTCTCAGCTACTAAAATAAATATAATAAATATAATTCCAACTACCATAATTTAATATTAAAGCAATAGAAATCAAAATAGCAACATCACCAATACGATTAGATAAAACAGTCAATATACCAGCATTATAAGATTTTACATTCTGATAATAAATAACTAAACAATAAGAAACTAACCCTAATCCATCTCATCCAAGTAAAATTCTAATAATATTAGGTCTAATAATTATAAATATTATTGACAAAACAAATAACAAAACAAGAAAAACAAAACGATTAAAATTCCTTTCACCGTGTATATAATCAATTCTATAATAAATTACTATTGAAGAAATAAATATAACAAAAGATATGAAAGTTATTGACATTCAATCAATAAGTAAAGTTATAACCACAGAAGATCTATTTAATCTAAAAATATCTCACTCAATAAAAATAACTAAGTCGTTTAAAATCAAATAAATACCGACATAAAAAATTAATAATCTTATTATAAATAAAAAAATAAATCTATAAATACCAATTGAAAATATGTACATTATTGACCCAAGGTGATATAATCACTTCAATGATACCACAAATCAACATTTTATATAAAATACTTAGGTATAAAATCAAATCAATCTTTAAAAATAAAATATTTAAAGGTAATCAATGTAATATTATCAAAATATATTCCCGTAAATAACCAGTAGAAAAACTATATAACCCAGAAAAATATAAACCATGTTGACTATAAGAATATATATATAATGTATAAGCTGCACTAAAAAAAGATAAAACAAATAAAATAGGTAATATATAAATAGACCAAGAAATAATACTATTTATTAGAGAAAATTCACCAAGCAAATTTAAGATTTACGGATAAGTTGCAAGGCATCCCAGATATGCACAATAATGTTCATGTCTGGGGAGCTTGGTGGCCGGCGGAGGTGTTTAAACTCAGAAGAGTGTTCCTGGCGTCAATCTGTAGCAATGCTGGACGTGTGGGGTGTCGCATCGTCCTGCTGGAATTGCCCAAGTCCGTCGGAATGCACAATGGACATGAATGGATGCAGGTGATCAGCCAGGATGCGTACGTACGTGTCACCTCTCAGGGTCGTATCTAGACGTATGAGGGGTCCCATGCCACTCCAACTGCACACGCCCCACACCATTACAGAGCCTCCACCAGCTTGAACAGTCCCCTGCTGACATGCAGGGTTGATGAATTCATGGGATCTTCCCATACGCGTCCCATCCGCTCGATACAATTGAAAACGATTAACGCTCTGGCCTTGCATTCGGGAGGACGGCGGTTCGAATCCCCGTCCGGGCATCCAGATTTGGGTTTTCCATGGTTTCCCCAAATCACTCCAGACGAATGGCGGGATGCTTCCTACAAAAGGCCATGACCGAATTCCTTCCCGTTCCTTGTTCCCAGTCCCACCCCGCCTCTAATGACCTCGACGAGGCGTAAAGCCACAAGTAAAAAAAAAAAAAAAAAAAAAAAACGAGACTCGTCAGACCAGGCAACATGTTTCCAATCATCAACAGTCCAATGTCGGTGTTGACGGGCCCAAGCGAGTCGTAAAGCTGTGTGTCGTACACTCAGTAAGGATACACGTGTGGGCCTTCGGCTCCGAAAGCCCATATCGGCGATGTTTGGTTAACTGGCTCGCACGCTGACACTTGTTGATGGCCCAGCATTGAAATCCGCAGCAATTTGCGGAAGCGTTACACTTTTTGTCACGTTGGTCCTGTTCTTGCGGGATCTTCTTCCGGCCGGAGCGATGTCGGATATTGATAAATTGAATTAAATTAATCCCTTCAATATAAACCGCTAACGGGGTTCATTTGAAAGAAGTGAAATGTATTCGGATAATAAAACAAAATCATTTGCTTTATCATTAAATGTATTATAAATAAAATTAATTAACTGAAATTAAAGAACATTATTTTTTTCTTGTGATACTTGTACAACACATTATTAAGAATACAATCTGACACAAATACTGAAATCAGCAAAGTCGTAAATGGAGTTCGACATAGCTGCAACGTAAGGCCTAGCTTGAGAGCAGGTCTCCACGAAGGAAAAAATAATCTAAGACACTATATATATATATATACATATATATATATATATATATATACAGGGTGTTACAAAAAGGTACGGCCAAACTTTCAGGAAACATTCCTCACACACAAACAAAGAAAATATGTTATGTGGACATTGCGACGGAGGGTGGATGCATGTATCCTCGCTAACGGAGGACATTTTGAACATTTCCTGTAACAAAGTGTTTGAAGTCACGCTGGTACGTTCTGTTGCTGTGTGTTTCCATTCCATGTTTAATGTGATTTGAAGAGAAGTAATAAAATGAGCTCTGACATGGAAAGTAAGCGTTTCCGGACACATGTCCACATAACATATTTTCTTTGTTTGTGTGTGAGGAATGTTTCCTGAAAGTTTAGCCGCACCTTTTTGTAACACCCTGTGTATATATATATATATATAAGTGAATTTATAAAATACGCATAATACTGCTTTAAATGTAAAGTAAGTGTGTGTTGGAGCACTGAACTTTATGGAAGTGATTCAGGACTATCAGAAAGAAACATAATAGAAATGGTTCTATAAGATGTTAAAAATTAAGAGGACAGATAAAGTACGAAATGAACGTTTTTGTTAATGTTGGCCTAGGATATAAGTTCGCGAAAGAGTCGCATAGAAAGAGGAGGTAGGATCATGGGCCTCATTTTAAGACATACTGGATTCGTTAATCTGCTAATGGTGGGAGTAATAGAAGCAGCGAGTGGTAGAGGAAAACATAGATCAGAATATATGAAGCTAATAACAGATGACGTACGTTGTAAACGGTATGTTGAGATGTAGTGACAAACTCAAGATAGGAAGATTTCTTTTTTTTTACTTATGGCTTTACGCTTCGTCGACATCGAGGTCATTAGAGGCGGGAAAGGACTAGAGACAAGGAACGGGAAGGAATTCGGTCATGGATTTTTGAAGGAAGCATCCCGGCATTCGCCTGGAGTGATTTGGAGAAACCATGGAAAACTCAAATCTGGATGCCCGGACGTGGATTCGAACCGGCGTCCTCCCGAATGCGAGGCCAGAGCGTTAACCGCTCACACTCGGTAAAATAGAAAGAGTTGGAGGATTTAATCACACGCGTACAAGGAATGATGACAGGAAGAAAGAATTGTGATGTTGGGCGCTGAGGCTTCTACACGTCATATACTGAGGTAGGGTGTGCTGATTGTTGTTAAGTGTAGTGTGTTCAGGCCTTTTCACTATTCAATCTTCCGATATACACGGAGGGTTCGTCAAGATTAACGTTCGCCACTATCGGTCGAATCACCGTCAATGATGTGGTATGCTCTCGTTCCATACTCAGCGTGGAGAGGTTTGGGATTTAACCCAAGACTTTGCTACAAAATCTGGTGACCAGGACTCATGCATCACATTCTCTGCTACCTTACTGGTTAAGTCTAGAATGGTGAATTTTTTCCCACCATTAATACTCTATCAAGGTTCCGCAACCACCTAAGAAAACGAGGCGTATATGCATAATAAGCCCCGTTGTTGTCCAGTTTGTTTGGTTAGTGACTAAGCTTCTCAATTTCTACACACCTTCCATAATTTCCCTTGCACTATTTCTGCATTCAGTCTTTAGTAACACCATCCCAGCGTCTCCAATGCAGTATTCCTTTTGAGCTTTTTGCTATACCCTGTATTATTTTGATATTGTCATATATTTCGGTTACTCAATAAGCATACATAGCAGGATGGACGCAATGCCTGTATCGATCCATTGTCCCGCCAAATTCACGTTTACTCGCTGATAAACAAAAATCGACTTCCTTGGGACTCCGGGTACCTGAAAATCTTCGAATGGATAAATATTAGAGCGGCGTGAATTTTGTCCTTGAACTGACTCTAGGCCACATGTTGTGCTACGTCAACGTAAAAGCGGTTCCAACCGACCTTCCACCGTGGTGACGTCTACGACTTTATGGATGGCCAGGTTTTCCTTTCCGAGCTACAAAACCGGTTTCCCGACATCTGACGTAAAGTCGATACGAGTATTTTTTCCCCACTTCAAAAGTATGACGTATTTGTTTTTAGGCGAGTCCCCACAAAGATCTCCATCCGGCGTGATACAGTCTCTGAAGTTACAATCATTATGCTATCAAAATTACGTTTCGTGACCAGAGGTGTTGTTTTTATTTTTTTTAAAAGAGATTTTCCTCACTACAGAGGTTTTACTCCAACATAATAATAAAAACTCAGTACACAGAACTTGACTTCATCTTCTCAAAATATTTCTACAGATATTTTGATCTTGTGTATCTTCCTCTCCTGCACCAAATCTTCTCATTTCTGTTTGTACACTTTGGAGCCAGCCTTCCTTTAATTTCCCATGCCTGTTCAAGTTTTGATATCCTAGTGACTTCCATCATTCTTGCATTGCCATACCATTCTAATGTTATTCGTTCTATAACTTCATACATTTCTTCTTTCACCTGCATTAGCCTGTTGAAAAGTTACTTTTAACTGGATGATGACTTCATTCCAGGCTACGCAGTATTTAAGTAGCAGGCGGTCCCTAAGTCAGTGAAGTATTGTACAGTAGTGTGTCCGTAATTCAAGCTATTTGGGACCGAGGGTGATTCGGATTTTCGATTTGATCGGATACAAAATATACTAAAGAATAGTTTTGATAGTTTGAAACAATAATGTATTAACCATTGTTTTGCCTTTAATATCACATTAGCTGCTTATAATATTTTGCATAACCCTAGAAAATTCAGTCAATCACACACTAAGTCACTCACACAGCAAAGCAGAACTGTCAAATCTGTAGGCGGACTGCTACTAACTGCCGCTTCAATTGTTTTGTTTTAAAAACATCAATATTGAAAACTCGTAAATCAATAACAAAAGCACACGGAGGGTTTCAGATTTATATAAGGAACTCAGTACTGCCGGCATGCTGAAACACTGTTACAATTAGATTCATAATTGTCGCGTCGCTGTTATAAAAAACATTCAACGTCAAAGCCAGTATTCGATTGGTCACATGGATACTGCGGCAATAGTACAATAGTTAACGCCAGGCAAAAGGATTATAGTCATTGTACCTTGTTCTCTGTTAGTGGAATTCTGAAACATAAAGAATGCGCAGATGCACCCTACTGCATATAGAAACATTTGTGTAAAATAGTGACCATTTTGTAAAAATAAAAAAGGTCAAAAAGGAGTTGGATAATTGGCGGTTCGGATAATTGACGTTCGGATTGTCAGATACAAACAGAACTCATTCATCACATAAAATTAAAACAAACAACTGTAACTGCGTTTGTTGATAAAATTAGTGAGGTACTAGCAATAACAGGAGAGATGTGTTAACAGTGGACGTGGATAACAGAGAAGGGAATATGAGATACAAAGATTGAAGTGTCAAAAGGTGGTGGTGGAGTTGTGTGGGGAAAAACCGCCAAGAATGATCGGTGTCGCTCTAGAATATGATACCGCTAGGACTGAGACAAAAATTTGGAATTCCAGATTGCTGCCAACCCCCAAAGCAAAAAAGCAACAAACATGTAGTTATTAATACCACTAACAATTATCTCACACCGTTAGTCTAATGAATCATGAACAGGAGTTGAGAACTAAATTTACCGAGCGTGGTGGGTGAGCTGTTAACGCTGTGGCCTTGCATTCGGGAGGGCGCCGGTTCGAATCCCCGTTCGGGCATCCAGATTTGGGTTTTCCATGGTTTCCCCAAATCACTCCAGGCGAACGCCAGGATGCTTCCTTCAAAAAGGCCATGGGCGAATTCCTTCCTGTTCCTTGTCTCCAGTCCCATCACGTCTCTAATGACCTAGACGTCGACGAGGCGTAAAGCCATAAGTAAAAAAAAAAAACATAAAAATGAATAAACTGTATTTATGCACCATTCTGGATTTGTACGAATCGACATTTTTGTTAGGTCGAAATTCTGCCTGGACTAGAAGAATACATTATATAATACCACTATGTCCCTTGCAATACATCAGATGCTCAAATGTTTTTTTTTTTTTTTTTTTTTTTTTTTTTTTTTTTTTTTTTTAAAATAGGTTACAAGAAAACGTGCGGCATTTAAGCAAACACACCACACAGAATACGATTTGATCTAAGATATTGGCTTGGTCTGCGGTATTACAAATATTTTTCCCCGTGTTGTGACCTCATTAGTTGTCGTATCGCAAGTTAGTTCCCTAGTGTTACCGGTAGATCGAGGTGACCTGTGGCCTCGCATTCGGGAGGAAGGCGGTTCGAATCCCCGTCCGGGCATCCAGATTTGGGTTTTCCATGGTTTCCCCAAATCACTCCATGCAAATGCCGGGATGCTTCCTTCAAAATGCCATGGCCGAATTTCTTCCCATTTCTTGCCCCCCCATCCTTTCCCGTCTCTAAAGACCTTGCTGTTAAGAGACGTTAAGCATTTAAAAAAAAAAAAAAAAAAAAGGTTACCTGTATGAAGCAGATGTAAATGCAATTTGAGACTAGGGAAACTATATACATGCAGTTTGTTGCTATTTTTCACTCTTTTTGTATGACGTACGAGCTGACACCACATCAACCTCTTAATTGCACTTTTACAGTGGAATGACGAGCACTGTTGACAAGCTAATATTATTCATAAGACAATAGCGAATTTGCTTTCCATTTGATCCTGCCATAGTCAAGACATAAAACCTTTCACTGAAACATTAATTTCCTTTACGTTTTCGTATCCGGATTCTGTTCTTCAACAGAGTAGTTGTTTAGGTTGGTTGCAACTCCGTTTGCCAGCCACAGATCATCTTCGGTATAAGTGGCTGGGAATTTTGGACATAGCAAGAGATGAACCGGATTCTGGACTGCGTCGCATTCGCAACTGGAAATCTCTGGGCCTTACAGGCCAAACCTGTTAAGGGCTTCTGACCTCGTCGGACCAGTTCGTAAGCGACTAAGTGTTCTCCAACTTGTTCAGTGTAGTGTGATTCCCTGTCGACGATCTTTGAAGATAAATAGCGTTCTGGTTGCTTAATGTCGACACTTCTGAGGGAATTACATATATATTGTAGGCTGTTATGTTCACCCCGCTGTCTCAGCGTGCTTGACCAGAGGGTGGTTAGTTCGAGTCTTTGTGGTGGAAGAAATTTTCATCATGAGGACTTGGTACCCAGGGTATGAGAGGGGGACAAAACCTAATCACCTCATTGTGCAGCAAAGTCCTGGGTCAAATCCGAAACCCCTCCGCAGTGCGAATGGGATGAGATCATACGACACTGGTGATGTGGATGTTAAGGGAGTGTCCAAGTACGTGACTCGGTCAAGGTAGGGAGGCGTTGGATAAAGAGCTAGGCTGGGCTACGTGAGGAGGATAGGGAGTGTGCGAAGCAAGCCACGTATCTTTTCATTCATATTATTTTTACAGGTAAAATAAGGTATAGAAAAAATTTCTGCCATTTAATTATCTCTGTATCTAATTTAGATATCTTATATACTAACAGTGCTGCGCATGCGTGTGATTTGTAGTCATAGAGTCGGGTTGCACATGCCTGGCGCATTTGAACTAACCGACACGCAACTGCACGTTACAATTTGAGAAACTTCAGACATTCCGTACCTAGACTCAAATTCGCTTATAGATTTCACCCGGAGTTTAACAACACAGTTACAGTTCGAATTCCTTTGATGGTTTGAAATAAAGATGTTTATATTAGGATCACCCGCCTGTGACCACACCGCTCGTAAATAAAATAATTTTCATTTTGTTCTGACAAGTGAATTTCAAGTTCAAAGTGTGGAATGAAGTGGCGCTTTAAAATAAACTTACGAGGCTTATCGAAAATGTTTTCCAACGAATTTTCAGTAACCATTCAGTTATTGAAATCTTTAAAGAACAATTCCCTGAGAATGTAGAAAGAAAGGTGACAGAATACAGTAACAGAAAACAAAAACTGCATCTCTGCTGCAGGTACAGTTTGTTCTATTTTTTGAGGTGTCAGCATGATTTGAACGAAAAAGCTTTCATATAGCTTAAATACATTGCACAAAGATTATTTTGGCACGCCACACAGTTTTAAAAAAAATCGTTGGTACGACGAATTGTAGGTCACTCGAATCTCTCGGTTCATTACCCGGCGCAACCATCCAGATTTAATTTTTTCTCGACTTCCCGAAATCACTCGAGGTGAATAGAGGCACGGTTGTTTCATATAGGTCTTGGCTGATTTTAATCATATCACTGTTGAAGAGCTGTAAGTTAAGTAACCAGAAAACGTGAATCTTACTCCCGGCAGTGACATTTTAAACAAACGTTGTGTCTTTCTTGTGAATCTGTACGTACAGTGTCAAAATAGGAACAATGGGAAACACATAAACGGAATCTTCCAGTATTAAATACATGGTCATCTCTTCTAACATTACGTTGAAGCTGTTTGTTACTTACAGGTGGATTTCCTAGTTCTGGTGCATCATTTGCTAATTCTATGATACACAAAAATAACCAAACCCGGGTTCTGGTTCCTAAGTCAGACACCTATCTTATTTTGCTTGGACAGAGCTGCATTCTAGCAGCATATGCAAATATCGAAACAAATTATGTGTTTGAAGTTTGCACGGTTGAGCAGAGACAAGTATCCCAATAGTAACATTATTAGTGCTTTCAGTAAGAGTGAAAGTTTTTAGAGAAGTGCATTAAACAGCGTTTTTATAGTGCTACAAAGGGAGAAAGTAACAACCTGTCCCCTGCAGTGTCTTTGTTTACTTCGATATCTTCCTAATATTCTTTTTAAATGTGTGAAACTATAAAGTCAAAGACGTCCTATGTAGAGCTCCTCGGCGATCCCTAAGTTTATTTTTATTATTTATAGCTTTACACCTCGTCGACGTCGAGGTCATTAGAGGCGGGATGGGATTGTGGACAAGGAACAGGAAGGAATTCGGCCATGGCCTTTTGAAGGAAGCATCCCGGCATTCGGCTGGAGTGATTTGGGGAAATCATTGTAAACCCAAATCTGGATGCCGGACGGGGATTCGAACCGGCGTCCTCCCGAATGCGAGGCCAGAGCGTTAACCACACTGCATCGGTGTTCCCTAAGTCGGACCCCCCTAATTAATATTTCTTGAATTTTTGAAAGTGTTTTGAAATGCGGTTTTAGATGTTAAAAAGTGGTGATTTTCGTCGTTAGTGGAAGAACTTATTAGCGAATAAACTTATCACTTTTTGCTAGTATAGTAAATTATTAAATATTATTAATGTAAAATAAGCTAAATTGTTTGTACTACTTGATCAAATATCAAAATAAAACGCTTTCATATTCTTTTAATTTTAATCGAGGTTTATAGCAATTTTGCATATATTCTTAACATGGGTTCGACTTTAACTACACTTTTCTCGGAGCCTGTTTTTGTAACTTTTTACTAACAATGAACTTGATGACTGTGATCAAATGCTTACTAACTTGTGTCATGCAGGCTATTTGAAAACATACCAAAAAAAAAAAAGTATTCCATATAAAGTAAACTTAACTCAAATCAAAGAAGAGACAGGTAAGAAACAAAATGGTGGTCCGAGTTTGGTTTCTTTCCTCCTCAAGTGAGAAGAGGAAAGATGAAATATGGTGTGATTATGAAACGCTAACGTATTACTTGCCGGCCTCGGTAGCGTAGGAGCTAGAGTGGGCTCCGCGTGTCGAAGGTCGCCGGTTCGAGTCCGGCAGAGGGCAGGGGTGTTTAAGTGTTGTGTGTGTTAATGTCATGTCCGAAATGTAGTGTGTATAACTGGTTGGAAAAATGTATACTGGAAGCACTGAATCACACATAATCACTGTTGAGTTGGCTGTATGGCCTCAGATGCCGAAAGCCCCCCGCCCCCCCCCCCCACATAAAACATGGCAGTCATTGGGCACTATCGCGAGAAGTGAAAAATTAACCATTAATATCATATGTACAACACGTCATAGTTACAGATGCAGATGTACTAAACTAGTGACCCGGTTTCTAGTGGCTGCGCATTCCGCCCCTGTCTTAGCCACCTTAAATTAACCAGATAGTCCTACCAGTTATAGAGGACCTACAGTTTAACGTGGAATAAAAGCCACGGAAACATTCTGGCGTACTTCACATTACACAGGAAGCTGTGCCAGATGGGAAGGTCGGGTTAACGGTCTATGAAAATCGTCGCCGAGACAGAGATTCGAATCGGGGACCTTTCAATTGCCAGTCGGACACCTTAACCACTGAGTCACCTGACCACAACAGCTATACTATTAACATTAGCATGTCGGTAATGGGAACTCATAAGATTTTACTCATCCAAAAATCGCCCACCGCGCCTAAAGAAGTTTTACTTCAAAAACTAAGAAGCTAACTTAATTCACAACCCAACGGTTCGTCGAATCTTCCCGAAGGAGATGTTCCAAGCTGTTGTGTCAGAGGCAAGAAGGCTAATTCCTTTCTTCGGGGGCCCACCACGGAACGTCGTTGCGTAGCTCAAATAATCAAATCCTACTCCTAAACACAGTGGATTTGTAAGAACAACGGTGACAGATATTAAGGTTATGGAGAGAAAGGAGGAGGGGGTTTAGGTTTCTGTGAATCAAACTTCAGCAGTGTTTTCTATTTGTTTTAAAGTATATGTATGCAAAATTCCATCAAAATCGGATAAAAACTGTGTGTTTGAATAAAGATTTTTTGAAAAACATTCTGCGCGCATATCATACGCACAACAGGTGGCCGTGACGGCCGCGATCTGACGCGCAACACGTGGCTTCTTGGGAACTCATAGATTTACCCCCGTCCAAACGTCGCGTAGCGCGACTAGAGAAATTTTCACTTAGGAAAAAAAAAAGTATTACTTACACACGAGAGCATATCAGATATAAACGCGACTTTTGAAACAACAACAGGAGTCATCTACTGTTGTTAATTTCGCCGCAACAACGCGTATTCTGTATGACTGTGTGCATACGCTTGTTTCTTCTGTCGGTCTCTCACGACGAGTGAACAGTCTTGTATATGGATTGCAAATCGCATATTTATTAACTTTCTGGTACACCAAAGTGTGAAAACAACAGAGATTTTTTGCATAATGCGCGGACAGCTTAAAAATGATAGACATTCTAAGGCTCAGATACCGGGTGGTTATAATTAAACTTTCCCTATTTAGCACGTTATAACACGGAAACTAATTACCTTACAAGTACCAAACTTGGTAGAATTAATGTCAAGGACAACGGGAAGAGAAATAATGCAGAATCAATTCAACTGAAACACTTTAAATGTGCTGCTACGGTACATCATACCATTACATACCGGTACCATTACTGCTACAAAAGGGGCTCAATATGGCGCCCATCAGTGTCCAGAAGAATCTGAAAGCGCAGGATTGCATTCTGCACAGCAGAATGAAGCATGTCCGTAGATATGCTGGCTACCTCTCTTGACATGCTGCGCTTCAGATCAGAACATGTGTGAATGTTCTCCTGGTAAACCTTCTTCAGGTAGCCCCACAACCAGAAATCACAGGGAGTGAGGTCAGGTGATCGTGCCGGCCAAGCATTTGGAAACGATCGGCTGTTAATTCGATCAGGTGTGTGAGACTATAAATCACGATGACTGAACATGGCACCTGGTGGCCACAGTTGGATCTGGACGGTGGCGCTGTGACGCATGGAAATCATGCACCCCATACTATGGACATTAATGCTACCAAGTTTGGTACTTGTATGGTAATCAGTTTCCATGTTATAAAGTGTTAAATAGCTTATAACCACCCGGTATATAAGCGGCTTTTGCGAAGGTCGGAGAAGCAGCTCAGGTGAATATGAAACCCTGTTTATCAGCTGGCAAGGTTCTCGTGATCGTCTTTTGGCACGATAAAGTTTTTGCTTTAACGACGAAGTGTTAACGCCATGGGCGCTAATGTTAGTGTCCCGTTGGCCTAGAAGACATTGACAGTGTCCTGATTCTGCACGAGAATGCTTGACCCCATACTGCTACTGAAAAGCAAGCGAAATTGGAAGAATGGGCAGTTACTACACCTACTTTGTCCAGATTCTGGATTCATTTCCTGAGACATTGTTACTTTCCATTCTATGACCGAGCGTGTTGGGTGAGCGGTTAACGCTCTGGCCTCGTATTCGGAAGGACGCCGGTTCGAATCCCCGTCCGGGCATCCAGATTTGGGTTTTCCATGGTTTCCCCAAATCACTCCAGGCGAATTTCGGGATGCTTCCTACAAAAGGCCATGGCCGTATTCCGTTCCTTGTAAAAAAAAAAATCCATTCTTTGATTTTCGTATTAATACCCTGTTACTCGCCATTTTACCAAAAAAACAGAATATTTTAACTATCAACTAATGGAAATTACACGGTATTTTGATATTGTTAAATATTCAGTCACAACAAAAACAATATCGCGACTGAAGCAAACACAAGATTGCTACTTACTAATTATTGCTGATTCAATGCCGATACGAACACATAAAAACATTGTAGTTTAACTAGGTAATACAGGGGAAAAAACATAAAAATATTTCATACAAATTAACATTGCACTGGAGTCTGCCATTTACTGCACCTGGAAATTACCATACAGTCTCATTACGCAAATTACAGTATCTTGCATAAACAAGATCATTTCTTTATAATTTACTGGCGGTATTTAACTTAAATTTACTATGCCTTACTTATTATTTCGATGTTACTTCTCAGCTAAATTTATTTTATTTCAAAGAACTTCATGGCTCAGAATCCAACAACAACCAGAATTTTTCAAACATTCATTTGCTTTTTAGACATTTAAATTATTAATTTTTTTTTACGTTACTATTTTTGCTGTCAAATGTTGCATCCTTCAACTGCCGCTCTTTCGCTAAATATCGTGCTGACTTCTGCAAAAATATGATTCATAATTCCCCCATACCAGTTCATAGTCCGTATCTTCAGATTGCAGGCTTATTTGGGAAATAATTAATTTTAATTATCTATTTCCTTCGTCCTTAGAACGAGTCGCCAATTTTGCAAGGTAACTGCTTTAATTATTTCTCTTGCTCTATTAATAAGTCCACAATTCCAAGTCCTGTCCACGGTTAAGCTAATTTTGCAAGGTAATCATTTTATTTTAATTTAATAACACGTTAAGCATTTTGGACTAAAACCAAAATGGTAAACTATAGCTTCCTCCCTGTATTAAAACAAGCCGTTCTTCTCACGTTTTGCAGCTTTAAAACATTTATTTCCAACACTGCATTTAACCATTTATAAATTCATTCCTCTACTGATTTAATTAAAAAGTCTCTAGCCCGCAGACTCAACACTTTTTTCCATAACAACCAAATACATAATCTCTTAGCTAATGTCAGCGATAATCATTATACTACTACTAGTGATCGCCCAGGAGTCGAAATTCGACCATAATTCATTAAGTTATTTAGTTTCTTTCGTGAAAGAGTAATTATCATTATTTGAATTTGTTCTATTGCGTTTGCTGCGAGCATAAATATATACTGTTATACACTGACGTCGTTGGCTGCGAGCGTGTACCAATACGTTATTAGCTTATTGTTGTTTGCCTTAATTCCCTGCAATATCAACAAAATTAAAATGATACACTCCACGCGTGACCGTATTAGAAATTTTAGCTTCTAAACTAACCGTAGCAAATAATTAAATGTATTTTACCTGTATGAATGTTTTCAAAGTAATTATTGATTTTATATTTACCGATGATTTCAAATATTCATTTTACTTATGGCCGGTAAAACTGCTTTAGTTTCATGGCAACATTAAATAAATGCAGTCCTTTAACCTGAAATGACTTCTGAATCGAAATGTTTTGCAATGGAAAACCTACATTGTAAATTCCAAACTATAAAAATTTTTTGGAATGACATTTTGTGAGCATTTAAATGTATCCATCAAAATAATATTATCATTTTGTGTCTTCACTATTTAAATTTGGTCATTTTGAATTTCATGCAAATAGATATTCCTTTTGTCTCTCTATCTGACCTGTCATTGTTCTATATCTATACATGGAAATAGATGCAACTATCTGAATAATAAAAAAAAAAGCGTTAAGAAATTACTGAAAATCAAAAATCAAAAGATCCTTAACCAAAGTTTAACCTTTTAAATAATCTAAAGACCATACAGTAACTGGCAGAATTGCTACATTCCGTTTCGTAATGTTCATTTCATAACTTCAAAGATTAATGCGACTCTTTTGTTTCACCAAAGACCACAGAGTATCTCAGTGTTGGAAATACACGTCAGATAGGGCTCCGATCCAATTTCAAGCACACACACGTTCGCGAATTTATTTAATAATGTATTTGTAACATGTATTAAATATGCTTATTATTTGTTTTTATTAGTATTGACCAAAGACCCCAGAAATTGGTAGAATAGCTAAGTGTCGTTGCTATTAAAAAAAAAAATTGAATGTAAACAACGAATGTTTTATTTTATTTAATTTAATATATTTACAACGCATATTATATATAGATTTTAGCTTTCTGCACTTCTTCTCCATATAAACTTTAACTATGTCAAATCTCACACTTCCCCATGCGCGCAATATTCTTCAAAAGGGATCCAAAGTTTTCGCTTAGCGTATTAATTATATTACTATCCATCTTACAGGCTAGCCAACCTAATTTACCTATCCACTTATTTAATACTAACGCTGAAGCCATTTCGCCATGTTTATTAACATGATTTACCCAAATTATTATATACTTAATTATTACTTGGGTTGTTACCTCACCATCCCCATTACAACGATCAAGCCCTATAACATTATCAGAGAGTAGTCTGTTGCTATACAGCCCTCAGCAGCAAACTCCAGTGATACATTTTCCATTGCCTTCCAGCAAGAGTTTGTGTTACCATTTTGCGTGGATGAGTGAAATGTGTATGAAAGATGCTAGAATAGAGAGACTGAAACATGGTTCCGACCTATTAGATTTATTCTTCCAAAAGCAAGGAAGGGGCTGCTAGGTTTAACGTCCCCGTAGAACAGACGAATCCCTACCAGTAGTATCATACGTCTCAAGTCCATACGCACTGTGGAAAGGTTTGGGATTTAGACCAGGACTTTCTTTAGTTTACTTATGGCTTTCGAGGTCATTAAAGGGGTGAAAGGACTGGGAGGGCAAGGAACGGGAAGGAATTCGGCTATGGCCTTTTGAATGAATCATCCCAGCATACGACTGGAGTCATTTGGAGAAACTATGGAATACCGAAATCTGGACAGTCGGACTGGGATTCGAATCGCTTGCTCCCTAATGCGAGGCCAGAGGGCCCAGGATTTGAGTACCGAACCTTGTGATTAGGGAGCGTCCATAAACTACGTGGCTCGGTCTAGGTGGGAGGGGTTGAAGTCTACGCTGTGCTACGTGGGTTGTGGGGGGGGGGGTTTCCGAGCCAGGCCACGTAGCTTTTAATCAATATTTTTCACAGTTAAAATGAGGATCAGAACACACAACAGCATGTGAATATTTATTTCCTTCAATTAATTACCTCCGTATGTAATTTACAATAGTCTGACAAGAGAAAACAGTACAAAATGTCTTCTGGAATCAAAGGAAATAAAGTTACGTGCTACGTGGGGGGGGGGGGGATGGGGTTCGCAGGAGGCCAAAATGGAGCCACGTGGTTTATGGATCTCCCTTATTACCTCTCCTATGCTACTCGAAGTCCCAAATGGAGAATATTTCTTCCACCTCTGGGGATTGAACCAGTTAATTCTGGACACCATCACTGAGCCATAAAGTCATGAGCAAACGGGCGGGCCCCTTTCTCAAGGCCGACTACCACCTCTGTCTTTCTCTAAAAGTTGTTCCGTTCAGCTATTCTCTCTATTATCCAATATTACAGTTCTGTGTGTCCTTGAACGTAACCCACCATCCTACCTCTTTTTGTAAGATTCTCAGAAATTGTAACTGGCCGAAGCGGGCGAAATAAAGTAAAAAACATAAGTTGAGTTCTCTGACGGCCATGAAGACACGTGATATTGCACAATCGGCTATGTTTCATGACGTCATAAACTTGTATGTTATTTAACATAACGTCACTCTACCCGTGAAACTTACCTACGTCGTATCCCTGTAGGCAACCATCCTGGAGATCTGTCAAGTGAATTACTCAAAAGAAATCGATATTTGAACTGCAAAGTATAAATTGGGAAGACGTCGCATGTGCAGGGCTGATGAGCATTAATTATAATCATTGGTGGTATAAAATAAATTCAGACTAATTTTCAGGTTATTTGTTTACTCACACTCATCAATTAGTGGCAGACTAGGGATGACACAAAATATTCCGTCTACAAAGCTTCTGGGACACCTGAGGTCTTCAACGTCATTATAGACCTTCAGCGGTAGAATATTCTGGAACCAGCGCCACCTCTCTAACCCTCTGGTGTGAGTCACCTAACGCTGATAGGTTACACCTGATACCTCATAAATATTTCAGGAGTTTTCATCGAATTTTGGTGTTAACCGTCTACTGTTTACAATATGCGATGAGATACAAATGCTACTTACAACTATAATGGTATTGCTAGCGTGTACTAGGCACACTGCAAACTCTCGAAAAATACAAATTCTCTATCATGTGTTCTAAAACAACGTTTATATAACAATACTAGCTGTTACCCACGACTTCGTACGCTAGAAGCTGTAAGTTACTTAAGATTTGTAACAAACAACATTGAGTCGGCTTAATATGACGGGAAAGCCATCACTATACCATTCTACCGTCGAACCTGTCTCATGAAGAAAAGCAGTCCCCAATATGTTTAAAAACAGAAAAAAAAACGAAGGTGCGTGGAGTTGGGGGGGGGGGGGGGGTTAACTGAGGGCAGCTTCAATTTCATCTTCTCTTCTTTCTTCAGCATCTTGTAGATAGGTCGGTTGGTGGAGATTAATTGCTTACCTTGCATTATTTAAATCACCACCTTCCACTATCTTCTGTATAAAAATACATATATATACTTTCGGGAAACAGGGGTGAAACCATTACTACTGTTTTTAACATTTGAAAATGATCCTTAAAATTATGGTTTATTTGTTACTAATGAATGCTTACAGACAGAGGTATATTTATCGTTAATCTTAAACATCTGTCTGTGCAAAAATAAAATTCAACGCAATACCTCTTCTTACAGTTGCGAAATAGCAAACAATTATCGTTACTTGAAGCTAAGAAATTGTAGTACATGTACATGAACTTTACAAAGATTTACAAATTTCATATGCAACTGAAGCAAAAACTCTCTTACGCAATTGAGAGCGATTCTTGTTTTTACAGTGATAACAAGTAAACATCAGATTTGATTGGATTTTATAGGGCGCCAGGGAATTAATTTTTTCCCACGGAAAAGGAAAAACAAAAAGCACTCGGCTTTTAGATACAACTAGCTCAGAAATTTATGTCGGGCGGTACAAAAACTCTCACTCATTAGACCGTTAAAGGGCCGTCTCAATGATTCGTTGTAGTACACGCTGTTTCTGGACAAATAATTACCGTGTCTGTCTTGCTGCACGAAGCGTCGCTAAAAGAGCGCTCAGTTGCGCACCTGCCCTAGGTACTGCAAAGCAGTCGCCACGCCAACAGGCATATGTGATAGCATCGAGCGGTCTTGGCGCTAAATCATCCAAGCCTCCAGAACGGAATCACCAACACTGTTCTGGCAAGTAGTGGCCAGTGCAATCGTCTTGCACAAAGTCGTCTTCTCGCTCAGCAAGAAGGTCCCTCTCCTTTTGTCCCGTAGTATACGCCCATTTTCTCCTCGGCGTGTATCATGGAAAGACAAAATTTATGAAATTTCCAATCACATGATGGAATAAACACATGGCATTGGCTTCCCAAAATTCTCCCCTCTCTGCTGGCGAAAGGATTTGCCTCTCATTGCTAACAGTTTTCGGGTGCTATCGGTATTACTCGGGAGAAGGCGAAGGTAAAATTCTTCCCACGATACACCGAACGAACGTGCCCATTCAAAGTCTCTTTCTGGCAAATCTCAGTGTCCATCCTTTCTCACCAGTATTACTGTCGCCTCGCTAGCGATAAGCTCCCACTTTTGTCTTATCCTACCGGTCATTTCCGGCTTAAGTCAAACTGTCGCTCGCGCTAACAGAACTCTCTTAAGCTGCGTTCCCACGATGTCTCTTAACGGAGGCCTCCCGGGAGGGACAGCCAACAACACGCCATGGGAACAGGGCCGCTTCTGCTAGCGGGGACGAGACGCAGCTACCCACTCTATGTCAGTAAACATCACAGGCATGTGTAGTGGTGCGCTGTTGCCATTGGTTTGCAGCAGAGGTGCGCACCCCTTCTGTTGCTGTAAAGTGCTCTGTTCCAAATGACACAAGGGAACGTGTTGGGGAGGTGGTGGCGGGGTAGCGAGGGCTCAACTGCGGCGCGCGCATCCCTACACTTCGGCGTTCGGCGTGCGGGCTTCGTTACAAGACGTAGTGGGAATGCAGCTTTAGTTAGACGTGGCTTCCTGTCTCCAGCTCGACACAAAGAATTTCCATTTATTTCTTATGTTTTGGAAACTAATCTTAATAATAATTAATTTTAATTTGTTGGAGATGTCCCATACTCGTCATCTCGCTACAAGCATGAGCATCAGAATCCTGGGTTCTGACAACTTTCTCTGCTCGTGCTCTTCTAGAACTACACCTCAGATTGGTTTACTCCTGCGAGCAATGTTAAAAAAGAAGACAAAATAAACAGATACCAGAAATTTTTAGGCAGACAGAAGGAAATAGTACAGTGCAGTGCAAATCGACATCTATACTAAATAATAAGTTTTGCCTGTAAATGAAATTTACTAACAAACCATACATTCACTGCGAGAGAAAAACAGTCGGAGCGACCGATTTAACATTACAGACATACACACGCATCGTCTGCCTGTCACCATTCAATAAGTTATTAAAACTTCATGACTAAAGCAGTTATTCATACAGAAAAAATGTATCCTGTGTCCTTCCTAAAGATATAAAGTATGTCCTTGTCAAATTCCATCAATATTGGTATAGCCATTTAGTCATCAAAACGTAACAACAAGACAGAGACTAACTTTCGCATTTATAACATTATTAATGCAATTCACACACAAACTGCTTGCGAGAGAAAAAAAGCATGAGGGACCAGTAAAGCGTAAATAAAGTAAACGCTTAGGCACTGTGCAGCCGCCTACGATTTGCCACGCATTCCACCCCTGAATTAGTGGGACCAACATTTTAACATGGAATCCTCACGACGGAACTTCCATGCTTGGCTCATACGGTGAATTTTTTTAAAAAAAAAATTGCTCTCAGCGGGGTTTGAACCAGACACCACAGTGGGAGCTTTAGAAAGCAAGCACCTTATCCACTCTGTTGGTCAGTATTGTAAAGGAGACCATTTGTTGGCTACCGTTAAGGAAAACGTGAGTTGCCAAAAAAGGGAGGGGGGAATTATTAAAATCTAAAATAATTCCTGAAAATGAAAATTACATATAATAATGATGTTAAAAGGGGATCTAATAGGTTACTAACTAGAACCATGAATTTCAGACACAAAATAAAACCTCATTTATTGAGTCTTATGGCCTTACAAGGTCGGGTAGTAATTAACGTTACGTTAAACACAATTAGATCAGCAAAAACAAGCAATACCCGACGTTTACAATTCGCCGGAGTAAGCAAACAAAACTGAATGAAATATCTCAAACAAGTAATAAAAACAGCAAAGTTAACATTGAAATAACATGGCAACACAGGCCATCAAATTGAAGCTAACATTTTACTGTACAAAGGAAAATCCCAGGGGGCGCCGTATAAAGTGAATGAAAAGCATCAAAATTGAATTAACAAACAGCAAGATGCTTAAGAAAAAATTGAATCGAAATATAAATTCAGCTAGCTCAGAATTTAAGTGGCGGGAGCAGAGTCTTAACCCAGGCGTCGCTTAAGGGCACATAAGTCTGTTAAAATCCACTGAATAGTGACCGTCGTTTCTGGTACATTACCATAGAATCATCGCCGTGATGGTGAGCGACAAACACAATGCCACTGCAGCAATGGAAGCTAAATAAGCGGCTACGACCGCGTTATTAGCATAACTTCCAAATAATGGCAAGCATGCCACTCGACATCTCGCTTTCCCAAAGCAAGAAATGATCAACCACAATGATCATCAGAGAGCGTGCCGGGCTGACACGTCTATTCACCAGCTCGTCTTGGACCCAAGTCACGTCCGTTCATCAGCTCGTCTTGGACAGAAGTGATGTCTAAAAATGGCTCCTTCTTCTTCCTCGGCTAGTTGCTCGCCACATGTAAAAGAACTCCACGGAATTAGTATTGTAGACCCCAATAAATGTTCAGGATTGGCTATCTACACATTTCCGTCGTCACGTGTTTAATATCATGCGTCGCATTCGCCGCCTCCTTCGCGCGTTTCCTACGTGGCCTTCGGGGTAGTAGCGGGGTAGGGGTAGGTCACCGCCCGATTTCGAACGGGACTCAAGCCGGGCTGTCCCGGCGCCATCGAGTCGCCTCGCCTGCTCCATTGTTCCTCTCTCAACCGCCGAAATGGCAGTTTCTAGCCTTCGATATTCAGCCCTTCTGAGCCATGCGTTTACAGAAAAATTGATTTACAATAAAATATACCTTTGGCCGCCCTGGTTTTAAACATACATTTAACCTATCCAGACAACCCTCATTATTTACAATTAATTACACGTTGCAAGACTAAATAATTAATAAATTTGAATATAATAAAAAAAAGGAATTATGAATATAATTAATAATAATTTAATTATATTCATTGTGGGTGACGCTGTCACACCACAATATACCTGCTACCCAATCAAAATAAAATTATGCCAATAATTTTATTTGAACTATTCTAACCCTACAGTTGCATCAAAATCATTGCCTACACTATAGTTTCATGGTTCCAGCTCACTCGAACTATCGCATACATGTGACCTCTTTAAATATGTAAATACGACACGTGACTCTGGTTAACATAAATAATGAAATGTCTTATCCTAATATGCAAAGTAAAACATCATAAAACATTGACAGGTACATAGATGTAAATGAACGACAAAATAGATCTGTTCAATCAATAAACAAAAAAATGATGTAAGCACAAGATATTAACATTAAAACTAGACAACTCAATTAATTATTTACAACGGGCTATGCAAATCTAGCACATGTGTTGAAGTTAGATACAGCAACAACAAGAATAAAGAATGCACCGAATGTCCATTATCAAGGCCGACACAAGTATGCCGAAACCACATAACATGAAAATCAAATGGAAAAGAAAAATCTTCCGCGAATTTACATAATTTAATCCTTCCGCGAATTTACATAATTATCCATACAATACAAAAGAAAGACGGTTCTCGCAAAATGAACTATATTATGCTTTCCAAACTACACTCGTAGCAAAGACATTATAGCGGTGAAACTAAGCGATCAGCTGTTTCCACTTTGCCCGCTCTGTTGTTGTCAGTAAGCGCTGTCCCGTTAAGCTTGCGGCTCAGGCTACCTGTTTTCGTTTAACCTGATTGCAATCCTTCCAGGAAAACTGGCGGTCGGCACAGCTGCTATTCCAAACAGCTGAGCGTCCTTTACCTGTTCTCGCTGCGTTAGCGCTACGCTTGTTAGGCAATTACGTGTCTCAAGACTGACACTCTTACTTTCTAAACATATGCTCTACGTTATTACCTAACTAAATGTACATTGATCCTTAAGCTATATTTACAAACATCCGTCTAGGAACTTGTAGCCTATGCTGTGTGAAACGGGCGCAAATTCCGGGCATTATGCGGGCCGAGCTCCGTTCTGCCGTCGGTCAGCATGTAGCAGTTTGGGGAGATAATCCGCGCTACTGAGAACGGTCCCGAATACAGCAGAAAGAATTTGGAAATTAATTTTCGCTGTGCGTCAGACGGGGTCATAGTCCTAAGTAGCACCTGCTGCCCGACGCTAAACGTTTGCGTCCGCAATCCGTCGTGCTTGCGTTGCCGCTTCGTAGCTTTCTCTACCAAGAATTCATGTGCTTTCTTGATGTCATCCTCGGGATTCTTCTCGGGTTGATCCTTAAATTTTACATTGATACGAATCAGACGCAGTCTCATCCCGCACGAAATGATCGCGAGTTTCTCATTAGCATCGGCATAGCTTTGGCTTTGACTGTGGTGCTGTCGTCAAGTTTCTCGTCAGTATCGGCATAGCTTTGGCTTCCGTGCTGGCGTCAAGTTTTCCTTTTTCCCGCATTTTGTCGGTTGGGTTCTGTGGTATGAGATTTTGCTCGTCAGCTGATGCGCATATAGCTCTTCCTCCGTTATTCAAATTGCCTTCGCGTTCCGCGGTGTCTTGCATCGGTTTGGAACTATTTATTCCAAGGCTCTGCTCACAGGCCTCATGTTTCCAATGCAACACCTCCGGAACCAAATTTGTCACCGTCTTATTTCCCCAATCCATAATGACTTGACGTTTTGCTAAGAGGTCGCATCCAACGATCACATCTTGCGTCAAACCGGGTACTATAAGTAGTGGCAACATTAACTCGCTATTCGCGACTTTCACGGGGATTAGCGCTTGCGTGCTAACGATCTTTTCTCTCTTTCCTATTGCAGGAACCACCGTAACTTGCGTTGTGGGAATTACTTTTAGCCGCGGATTCTTATCTTTCAAGCGTAGCAGAAATTTCTTAGACATTACGGAGACAGACGATCCCGAGTCAATTAAAATATTCGCCCGTATGCCATATGCAATAATATCTACACGGGGACACTTCGCGCGCTGCCATGAGGCTGTCGCCGGATACCATATCTTCTTCTTCGTCGATATTTTCTGGTCCTTCGCCGCGCCAATATTCCAAACTGCCGAGGCAAATGCTGTCGGCGTTTGCAGCGTCCCCCGAAAAATCTCATTGTGACGGCGGGGAGTTAGACGCGTTGTTAACGCCGCCCACATTCTTCCTCCGTCGCCTTTGCACACATTTCCGGTTCCGCGTTTTCAATCGAGATCGCGTTCACTGGAAATTCTTGTGGATACGCGGATCGGTTGTTTCCCGACCGCTGATGATTTTTATCATCCTTCCACTGTGCATTTCCGTTCTTCCATTTCTTCCCTCCATTACGATTGCCGGAATTTTGATTGGAAGATTTCCCATTCTGTCCATCAGCATAGGAAGCTTTATTGCCGCCATGCGGTCGCTTAGACTCGCTTTGCGCTTCGCCATGGTTTCGTTCCGCGTCTTGTCTCGCCAGATTATCGGCCATTTTCCCGATTCTGTCTAGGTTACCGACGGTTTCTAGCAGTTCTGGTATCGTACGAATGACCACGGGGTTAATGAGTGACTGCACTTGTGGACCAAAGTGCGCGATCACCATCTCTATGAACTCTCCGTCCGTCATTTTGTCGTCGAATTGCCTACACTGCACCAGCAAAGTTTTCACGTAGCTTTCCATCGAATAATGCCACTTGGGAATGTACCTTCCTTGGTACAGCTTTATCCTCGCCTGGTTCTGGATCTTTTTCGACCAGAAGGTCTCAAGAAACAGGACTCTGAACTCGGCGTAAGATAAGTTAGTTTCGGACGCAATTTTCAGCCAGAGTCTGTCTGTTTCTGAAAATGATTCCTCGACTAACACAAGCTTCATGGAATCAGGCACTCCTTTGATTTCAAAATACCGCTCCATTTCGGTAAGATAAATCCTAGGATTTACGTCTTTGCGAGACCCAAAACGTGGCAACTTAAGCTCGATATTAGCTGCTGCGTACTGTGCGTAATTCGCGTGAACAATACTCCCGCTAGCGTTGGAATTACTCACTTCCTTCATCTTGGATTCCAACTGCGCCAGCTTTGAGTTAGTGTTCTGCACGAGTGTTTGCTGTGACGCTTGCAAATCCTGTTGTGCCGTTTGTACTTGTTCAACCGAACTTGCAACCTCCGACATCTTTGCATTTACAGCCTGCAAGCTTCGTTCAGTATTATCCTTAATCTCGTGGACAAATTCCGAGATCTGACCGAGACTCTGGTGGCTTTCTTGCCGCACGTGCTCGACAGATTTTTCGGTCGCGTCCAAACGCTTCGAGATTTCCGCGCTTGATTCCTGCAATGCAGTGCATGTTGCCTGAATCGTATCTGTGCGTCTCTCCAACACTGAAACATTCGCTCGCATCTCCGATTTGAATGCACTCATTTCACGGGTCATTTCCTCGCGAAAAACGGACAATTTTCCGTCCATGCCCTTCAATAAAGCACTTTGTGATTCAAATTTTTGACTTAACTCCTCCCTTAATGAGACGGAACTTTGGCTTTGTGCATCTAGACGCTTGTTTATGTCCTCCTGTTGTGAAGCTATTTGTTTACTTAATTCCTCCCTCAATGAGACAGAACTTTGACTTTGTGCATCTAATTTATTATTTATTGTCTACTGAATTCTGCCAGCATGTTAAGGATTAGGTTTTGGTCTTGGGGTTGTGCGGTCGCCGGTGGCAATTCTACCGTTATTTGCGACGCACGTGTTTCAACTTCTGCCCGCATGGGTGAATTTTGAACGGTTTCATTGTCTGGGGTTGGAAAAATCCCTAACTGTTCCCCATCTAATGATGCATTTGAATGGATGCTACGCGTACTAGGAGTATCATTACACTCTTCGTCCGCCAACGGCATTTCGCGTACTTCCGGTGCTTGATCCATCGCGTTAGTTTGCTCGGAAATGTTATGAATAATTGATCGATCTGCCCTATTAATGGTGCGTGACCTCAACTTCATAGATTTGATCGTAAGATACAAAATTTCAACTCCGAACAATTTGAACAATCGACAACAAACAAATACAACCGGCACGATTTAACTCGAAAAGTACAGCATTAAACAAATTTCGCGCATAAATCCCTTCAACATGAAATAAAACCCATCCAAAATTAAACAACAAGGAAAAACAACGATGTTTCATGCGACACAAATACCTCAACACATGAGCAAAATCAGCATAAAGAAAAATCTTAACTTTTACCATGCATTAAAATTTCAAAAGCACTGACTCTATCTTTAATTTTAAACTAACCATGCTTGATGCAAGTGAACGAAAATATACTTGAACAACTGATTGAAATAAATCACACATTTAGATTTAAATCAAGCATGGCAAACAAAGCAAACAAATTTCAACATAAAACTTATTCTAAAATAATAAAATGAATCAACACAGGTCACATCCATGGATTTTTTTAGACTTGTGAAATTCTCAAAATAATTTCGACTTGCAAAAGCCCGAAACGTTGGGTGCCAATTGTAAAGAGACCCATTTGTTGGCTACCGTTAAGAAAACGTGAGTTGCCAAAAAAAGGGAGGGGGGAATTATTAAAATCTAAAATAATTCCTGAAAATGAAAATTACATATAATAATGATGTTAAAAGGGGATCTAATAGGTTACTAACTAGAACCATGAATTTCAGACACAAAATAAAACCTCATTTATTGAGTCTTATGGCCTTACAAGGTCGGGTAGTAATTAACGTTACGTTAAACACAATTAGATCAGCAAAAACAAGCAATACCCGACGTTTACAATTCGCCGGAGTAAGCAAACAAAACTGAATGAAATATCTCAAACAAGTAATAAAAACAGCAAAGTTAACATTGAAATAACATGGCAACACAGGCCATCAAATTGAAGCTAACATTTTACTGTACAAAGGAAAATCCCAGGGGGCGCCGTATAAAGTGAATGAAAAGCATCAAAATTGAATTAACAAACAGCAAGATGCTTAAGAAAAAATTGAATCGAAATATAAATTCAGCTAGCTCAGAATTTAAGTGGACGGGAGCAGAGTCTTAACCCAGGCGTCGCTTAAGGGCACATAAGTCTGTTAAAATCCACTGAATAGTGACCGTCGTTTCTGGTACATTACCATAGAATCATCGCCGTGATGGTGAGCGACAAACACAATGCCACTGCAGCAATGGAAGCTAAATAAGCGGCTACGACCGCGTTATTAGCATAACTTCCAAATAATGGCAAGCATGCCACTCGACATCTCGCTTTCCCAAAGCAAGAAATGATCAACCACAATGATCATCAGAGAGCGTGCCGGGCTGACACGTCTATTCACCAGCTCGTCTTGGACCCAAGTCACGTCCGTTCATCAGCTCGTCTTGGACAGAAGTGATGTCTAAAAATGGCTCCTTCTTCTTCCTCGGCTAGTTGCTCGCCACATGTAAAAGAACTCCACGGAATTAGTATTGTAGACCCCAATAAATGTTCAGGATTGGCTATCTACACATTTCCGTCGTCACGTGTTTAATATCATGCGTCGCATTCGCCGCCTCCTTCGCGCGTTTCCTACGTGGCCTTCGGGGTAGTAGCGGGGTAGGGGTAGGTCACCGCCCGATTTCGAACGGGACTCAAGCCGGGCTGTCCCGGCGCCATCGAGTCGCCTCGCCTGCTCCATTGTTCCTCTCTCAACCGCCGAAATGGCAGTTTCTAGCCTTCGATATTCAGCCCTTCTGAGCCATGCGTTTACAGAAAAATTGATTTACAATAAAATATACCTTTGGCCGCCCTGGTTTTAAACATACATTTAACCTATCCAGACAACCCTCATTATTTACAATTAATTACACGTTGCAAGACTAAATAATTAATAAATTTGAATATAACAAAAAAAAGGAATTATGAATATAATTAATAATAATTTAATTATATTCATTGTGGGTGACGCTGTCACACCACAGTATTACAAACACGGACATATGCTCTGCGTCTGTCTTTCACAGTAAAAGTTAATTTTCATAATTCGATGATAATTGATGATATCTGTACAGAAAATAGTGTTCTACGCCCTTCCTAAAGGAAAATAGCATCTCCTTGTCAATTTACATCACGAACAGATTAGTCATTTAGCCCTGAAATCGTAAAAAACAGAGAGACAGAGTTACATTTTTAATAGTGGTATAGATTTCCAACATCTGTAAGCTTGAATGAGTCACACCGAAAGACGTCATACGTCTACTGCCAGTGATTATAATTTACTACACATAGTTGGAGGCAATTCCTATGGCTTTAAACATTACTTGATTTCCATTTATAATCGCGCGCAAACAATTTATACGATACAATGTTGAGTTTTCGATTTATAATGGCCTGATCTGGTTTAACGACTATTTTTCTCATCGCAACAGAACGAGTTTTAGCATGACGCAAACAAGTTGGTAATTACCAGTTGTTGCTCTCTTACATTCCCAATAAACATATTGCGACGGGAATTCCCAGTGTTACACGTTACCAACAGATAAACAAAATTTAATCAAAACAATAATTGAGGGAGTAGTTTCCATTTACGTTACCAAACTATAGTGGCGGAAATTAAAAATGCAACACCCAGACCCAGTTGTGATAAATGTATGAAATTTGGCCCTATGTATCCCGATATGTGAGTTTTAAATGATTTAAAATTCAAAGTTTTACATGTAATAGTATGAGAATCACGAGACTATTTATTATGCAAAAATTTTTTACCGTGTATATGGTGAACAGTGTTGAGTAACATGATACTTTTTTGTCCACAAGTTCTTGTTGACCAAATATGCCTAGGCGATGAGTGGCGACTCTATACACCCAAATGTCTAACTGTGGGAGAGGTTGGGGAATTTGCGAGTTTGAAATGGTAGCATCAAATCGTGAAATCTCCTGAAGGATTGGCCGTAGTACAGTTTCAGTATACAGACTTTTTAAAAAGTGCATGAAAGACGGCTCTAGTACTCCAAGACTAGGCACGGGTCCATACAGAAGGACAATCGCACGTGATGACCGCCAAAATGTGTGGGTGGCTGTTGCTGGTAGACGGGTGACTGCAGGCCAGATCCAAACAGTGGTTACAGAGAGAGTCACCCCCCAGACGATTATAAACCAATTGCATGAAACTGGGTTATACTGTCTGATCCGTATGCAGTGTGTTCCAGTAACCTGATTTCATTGCCAGCATCGTCTAACCTGGTGTAATGAAAAATGCAAATGGCGTACATTTGTATTTAGAGACGAATCTAGATTCAGAGTGATAATCGGCAACATGTACGCAGGCGTAATGGAGAAACGGCTTACTCTGCTATTATTTCAGAACGTCACACGGGTGCAGTCACTGGTGTCATGGTTTTAGGACAATCAATTTCGACAGCAGGGTTGAGTTGGTTGTAGTTGAAGTCACAATGACAGACCACCACTCTGTGGATGGGGTGATGCACCCTATTGTGATACCCTTCATGTCCACCATCCAAATCGTATCTTCCATCAGGATAATGCCCGTCCTCATACTTTGGCCATTACAACAAACTTAGCCTGATCCATTTCAGTTTATCATTTCTTGTGGGTATGACTCTGAATATATCTACAATGATTCCTGAAATTCCACCATTCATGTCTGGATGTTGCACATTTAATTCCCGCCAGAGTAAATTTAGAAAGGCTAATTTTATCAAGCCGCAAATGCGCCTAAAATCATTGTATTTAGGATGGTTTTACAACTGTATACGGACGCACTGGCAAATATCTTACAAATTAAACGTAAATAATAGTGAAATTCGTATCTGCCAATTTTCTTTTTTTTCCTTATGGCTTTACGCCTTGTCGACGTCGAGATAATTAGAGGCGAGAAAGACCTGAGGACAAGGATCGGGAAGGAATTTGGCCATGGCCTTTTGAAGGAAGCCTCCCGACATTCGCCTGGAGTGATTTGGGGAAACCATGGAAAACCCGAATCTGGATGCCCGGACGGGGATTCGAACCACCGTCCTCCCAAATGCGAGGCCTGAGCGCTAACCCCATTTTTCGTGTATGGCTTCGATAAATGCTGATGATGCATGTGGCTTTGCCCTTCTAATCCGTTGAATCAATTTTTCGCGGCGTCGGGACACAATCTTTTATCGAAGATTGTTGAGTTTGTGACGTATACTTTCCGATGTTTGTCCACATATTAATCTGGTAGAGCTGTTAGTGATTCTCTATATGATTATAACGCCAGCGTAATTTCTAACAGTTTTTAACAGTTTCCTCTCTAAAGGCCTCGCTATTAAGTGACGTTAAGCAGTAAAAAAAAAAAAAAAAAAAAAAAAAAAAAAAAAAAAAAAAAAAAAGTTTCCAATCTTTGCAAAACATAACAATTAGTGCGCAATGGAAAATCTCTTAATCTCATTCGTTTACGGGTAAAAAATTGCTTAGTGAATCATTGTGGATTGTTGTGGGTTTCTTGGCACAAGTGATCGTTCGTTCCTAGGTTGCCACATGTGTTTCTGCCGGTCATCCATACGTATCTTTCTACGTGGTCGCTTTATTTCGTTAGTTTAATGCCTCAGTAATTTGACGTTCAGAAACAGAATCATACTTTCATATACCAAAAAAAACATTAACTTCGCTCAGTACCAAGCGCTAACACGGAGGTATTTCTGAGCAGTCGTTTCAAAGGAAAATCGATTCCTTAAGTTTGATACATTATTGTTTTATCATGTCATCACTTAAGTTTCTCGTGGACTTTGTCATATATGGTTCATAGTGTACAATGACAATAATAATTCTTACAGGATGTGAAAAGTTTTTCCTTAAACAAACACAACGGAAGTTAGTTAGCGGCAACATTTTACATTACACAGACAAAGAACCAACCAACTCCTGCAACATTTTTTTTTTTTTTTTTTTTTGTGCTAACTTAATTTCCTATTTAATAGACCGAATATATTCGGTGCTAGTCTGTTAACTTTCAAATAGTCGCGTGATTTATTTCAGCTATTTCTTATCACTTGTTATGCTTTTTTCCGTTCGTTGAAGTGAACAACGTAATTCGATTCCTAACTTTAATGGAAAATAGTTTTAGTTTTAAAAAAAATAGTCAGGTAAATGTTCCGAATTAAGAAGCACATCACCTTGTTCCCCAAGTTAAGTATTATTATTTTTTTTTTTTTTCGCACTCATTACTGAAAGTTGAATTTTTGGCTGAATTGGAACATTGTTCCGAGGCTCTGTGACCTTGAGAGGACTATTTTCGTGTGGGAAATGAAGCGCCTTTGATTCTGCTCAGTTGTGGAGATTCCCTTTGCTGCCTTAACACCTCCTGCCTTTCTCTTATTCAAGTAGAGCCAGCTCCAGGAAGGTGTGGCTTAATGCAGTAGTTCTATCTTTCCTATAACGCAACTTCTTCGGCTGAAGATGAAACGATAGTGGAATATCGCTGAGGTCATTGGAGTAATTTATATCCAAAACACTCTCTGGGCTGCATTTTCCTACCTAAGCAACATTACTACCGCATTTTATTGGACCAAAGAAACACCGCTATTTTATCCTCTCCTTTGTGAAGCGCTTCCGGCTAGCAAGGGTAAACAACTTTCATACTAACAACGCCTCCATTTCCAAAAGTCGTTTTTTGTCAGCATGCCTCCCTTCAGCAAAGCCTAGATACCGCATCTGCTTATTTGGTTTGACTAAACCAATACCCAGGAAAACAGTCTTCGCCATTTACGAGTCCCATGCCTCTGAATGGATTAGGCCTTTATGCCTCGTCGACGTCGAGGTCATTAGAGGCGGGAAAGGAGTGGGGACAAGGGACTGGAATAAATTCGGCCTCAACATTTTGAAGCAACCATCCCGGTATTCGCCTGGAGTTATTTCGGGAAACCATAGAAAACCGAACTCTGGATTGCCGGACGGGGATTTGAATCCGCGATCTCCCGAATGCGAGGCCAGAGCGTTACCGCCTAGGCCCCAAACAGACTGTTCACTGTCGGTGATTCCACAGAGCATGGTGAGTGAGCGGTAACGCTTTTTAGCCCTTCAATAAAACCGTATACACCACGCTTACCTCCAGCACACACGAGTTACATCATCATATATTTCCCTTGGACGCAACTGCATAGGTATAACCGCATTATTCAATTTTCTGCATGTGAAATAATAGTGGGGAGATAACTTTTTTATGGCTTTACGGCTAGTCGAAGTGGGAGTCATTAGGGTCGGGAGTGGATGCGAATGGGGTGCAAGGAACAGAAAGGAATTGTGCAAAAGTGTTGTGATGTTTCAATGCTGGCCTTGGCTGTAGTTTTGAAATACCATGGAAATCCAGAAGAACAACCGTTCTACAGATAAAAAGTAACTGACGTAGCAAAGTAGTCATAAACTCATGTATGGATTCTGCTTAAGTGGTGTGCAAATCGGAGTAACGCAGCATGACCTTGGAAGGTACTGAATACAAGTGATCGATTAAATATTAATGATACCATTATCAAAACTTGAATTTTTTCCTTTATTAACCTGTCGAAGACGATATAGTTCCTAATTACTGCAATACATTTTTTAATTTATGCGGCAAATTGTTTCTGCATTAACTTTTTGCAGTCATAATTCCGTTAGAGCGCCGGTGTGAATAATTCAGTAAAGAAAATAAGAATGCTCATTAATTTACATGTATTGATAGTAATGACGAAATTTAAAGCATGGGAAGGAACGTTATGATCATATCTCGTGTGGTCGCAATGACGTAGTGACAAGGTATCTTATCCGCTGCACAATTCGTGCACACAGTAGCCGCCAATCTAATGGTGGCTACCCACGGCGCGTGGTTTTGTAGGACGCGCCATGCAGCCGAATTATACAGATCAGCACGCGTCACAGGTTAGCCCTCGCCACCTCGCAGCCACCGCTCCACCACGTTGCTTAGTGTCGTTTCAGCTACCCGGGCGACGGGTGGCTGTCAGCAGAGGCTGCTCCCTTCCCACGGCCCGCTGTTAATAGCTTGACTGGCGCGGCCGGCAAATGCATGGGCCGTGGGAAGTCACCTTAAACCAGCATTCCAAACGGGCATAGGAGACCTACAGTTTAACGTGGAATCGACACCAAGGAACAAGAAGCTGTGACAGAAGTGAATTTCGGGTTAAAAGCCTCGTGAAAATCCCAGCCGAAGCCTTTCGATCTTCAGTCAGACGCCATGACCTCTGAACCACCAGACCGCTCATATGTAAAATAAAATCCACAGTAGAAATGAAATTACAATTATGATTTTAATCATTAATTCCAACGATTAAATTAATATTGACTGCATGTTAACATTAACTTCAACAATTAAAATGACAAGGAAAAGTAACTGAATAAAAACGAAAAACTCAGCAGATCACAAACATTTATCTCAATGGCGAGAACATGTTGGTCATTTGTGGCAACGCACATAAAACGGCATTTGTCTAGGTGTAATTACTGGACTTTGATTCTTCTTCTTCACCACATTTTTCGTACATTAGGAGTTGGCTGCCTTGGATGACTTTTACTCATCGTCGTTGGCATGGTCAAATTTAGAGAATTTTACGGCCGCATGTCCTTGCCGACGCCAAGCATTTTATAGTTACTACCAGATCGTACTACATACTGGTGGAGGAAGTGAAACGTTGCCATCTGTTTCCAAATGTGTAACTTAAATCTGTGTCGTAAGTATATTTTTGTTTGTGGAATGTGTAGCTTATGAGAAGGAGATTTGGGTACGTGGCGCCCGGACTCGTACCCGGTCCCGTTGTACCTCCCTTATTCAGTGTGTGTTGTCTCAGAGCACTGAGCCACACTGGCGGGTAATTACTGGACTTTGATTCACCTGTGATAAAAGTAACTACTTTACTGTGTAGCTGCGGATGTCACTGTCCACATCGTAGAACCATGGATCATTTGTGTTGCTGTCTGCAGGCATGGAGGAAGGAAAAGAGAGGAGGCGAAATACCGCTAAATCTGTGCAGCCTCCTGTAAACACTCGTCTCTTACTGCGCATGCGCGGCGGCCATAACAGATTTCTCAAAACATTGTGCTGTTTACTCTGTGTTTGCTGCTGTGAATATTTCATTTTTTAATATTTCGAAGTTTTTTTTTTATAATGCCTGCTTGTGCGGCATACGATGCACAAACAAACCAGATAGGAAACCATCTGGAATATCGTTTCATAAGGTAGTCACATTGTAATTATTGTTCTTGAAGTGTTTAATAGATATCTGCAAGAGTAGCGGCTATCATTATATATTTATTCATTGCTCACAATAGGATGAGATGTTCTCAAATATTTGTTGGTGTAGTGTAGACAATCAGAATATCTTACTACATTGTACATAATAGGCTAGCCTTATTTTAAACGACTGTTGGAAGTCTGTAGTACGCAATGCATTTTATGTGTTGAGGTGGAAAGCACTATCATAACCATGACGATGCAATTTGATGATTGATTCTTATGTAAATCGACGAGAATAATCGAAAATCAAGAGAATTTTTTCTTCCTAGTTCTCGAGATATCAGAAATTAGCTATAGGTATAGTTTCTTGTGGTTTTGGTGACGTTTTTATTCTGGTCCAGGCTGCATTTCGACCAAACCACAAGGAGAAGTAAAAGTCCAGCGTATAGGTCGCAGTGGCTTTGGCAAAATTATATTTTGGTCCAGGCCGCAACCCAACCTAACCAACTCAATTTGGAGACTATATCTCGAGAACTAAACGAGATATCGGAAAATTTTATTCTTTACTTTCGATTTGTCTCGTCGTGTTACATAAGAATCTATCATCAAATTTGACGTAGGAGAATTTTTTCTACTGCATTTCAACCCAAAACACCTCACTTTTGAGACAGTATATCTCGAGAACTAAGCAGGACATCAAAACCTTTTTTTCTTCATTTTTGATTTGCCTCGGCGAGTCACATAATGATCCATCATCGAATCGCGGTGCCACGGTTATCATATAATCTCCCTGTGGTGTTTGTGCATATTCCGTGTTTCTAGGAAATTCAATATGGCGACCTCCCCATCCCACTTCTCTCTACCCGACTTCAGTGTGTGGTGAAGTTCCCTTGAGTCGCCTCCATGTCTGCAGGTAGGACGCTTATAAACAGAGTCCCTCTCTTTGGCCAGCGTAGGCGGCAAGTATATCTTCAGTCAGTGTTTATATACGAGCAGTGAATCCCTTATAGCAGACCTCACGAGATTGTTCATTATGAAACCGAAGAACGGCGGCAGCATTCATTGCCGCGACATGATGTCATTGTAGTAATGTTGTACGGTTTATAGCTCTCGTAATATAACTGTGATTAGCAACAAAAACACTTAGCCTGACACATTAAAGTCTATCTCGAGACCATTAGCCGTGCGCTAACAAGTTCTATCCTCTGCCTGAGGTCATGTTGAAGCGCATAAGTCTTTGTTGTAGATGAAAACCAAGTTTTCTTGGCCGAAACCAACGCCAGAAGTGTCTTCATTGCCGGTGCCTAAAATAGTATTTTCTTGGCCGCAACCAAGATCTGTCGACCTGGCCATCTCACCTATCTCTCTACGCATTGTCATTCGACACGCACTCACAGAATATTTAAACATTAGTTTATAATAAAACATAAACATTGCATCGAAATTGGCTGTCCATCATACACGCTCCTCTCATTCAATGGCGTCTCCCTCTGTCAAAAACCACTTCAAAATTACAGGGGCTCATTTCACACGCCTTCATGAAAACTCTCCAAAATTCGTCTCAGCGAAATATCCATCTTCCGCTATGACCATTTGTAAATTTTCTGATGGCAATGCGTCTAGCACTAACATTCCAATACTTTGTCATGAGATAAGCGGACCTGCTCTGGGTACCCTACTTCAATGACAGCTGTTTGTCAGAAATCCCCACACAGACATTGTTCTCATGAACGCGAAATTCTAGAGTAGGCAGGTGCTTGGAGCACATTGTATTTCTTAAATTCTTTATTAAAATCACTTTTCATATACGGGGCTAGTCAACATGATTGCAGCGATTTCACGATTTTCTTTTGGCTGTCCTATTATAGTTACCATGATGAGGTTTGCTGTTATAAGACAAGTGGCTCTCCAAGTTTCGATTGCACTAAATGCAAGTTTACCGCGGTGGTCGCTAGAGCGCTAGAGAGCAAGATGGCTGAAAGTGTGCTGATCGTCAGCTGATGTCATGGCCTCCTCGTTCCCCTGACCTATCCACCTGCGACTTCTTTGTTTGGGATTTCGTAAAAGACACAGTGTTCGTGCCACTAGTACAAGTTGATCTACCAGACATGCGGGTTCGCATCACCAATGCATTTGCTCTCATTGACAGAGAAATGCTGCATCGGGTATGGGAAGAACTCGATTATGGACTTGATGTGTGCAGAGTCACTAACTTGTTCACATATTGAGCATCTGTAGACACTCAAAAAAACTTTCACAGTTTGTTTATATATCTGTGTAATCTTATAAGTATATGTCAAATAATAAACCTGTAGTAATTTTCTAAAATCACTGCAATCAATTTTATTAGCCCTGTATTAAATTTTTGTTACCACAAATGGTATATTACAGTAAACAATGATTATGCCAAATAGTGCACAGATGAGAATCTTTCCATAAATGCGTGTCCTGGCATTGAAATTCCGTACTTTGAAGAAAAGTTGTGACTTATTTCTTAATGTAATCTGCTCAGAGTTCCATGTACTTCTTCCAAGGACGTTCCGATGCTTTTATGAGATCTGTATAGAACTCTTTCTCAAAGGTGTCGTTAAATGAAGTAACAGCTTATACGACATTATCATCTTACTTGTAATGTTTGCCAGACAGTAACAAGAATGCCAAGAAACAGGTGACTTCTGAAGAGGCCAGATCGAATGAATACGGGGGTTCCGGTAGCAAATGAAACTACGAGGGGTATTTAATTGCCGCAAGCAACCAATGTAATACATATAAATATACAGGGTGAGGCATTTAAAATTGTTTGTCGGTATGTTTGGCAAAATACAAATCGGATTAAAAAAAGTTGTAGTAAAAGTTGTTCACCTCGAAGAGGGACATCCCTTAACATAACGCTCGGACCCCCTGCACCACCCCCGGCCGCGGGAGGGGGGGGGGGATGAATTTGAGATCTTAAATAGTAACCCCAATTTTTATTGCAGATTTGGATTCTCCGTGAAAAAATATGTATCTTCTGTATGAAACATTTTTTTCTTTTCATGACAGATGGCGCTGTAATCGGCAAAAATGAAAGTGAGTTGAAGATTGTTGCAAAACGGTAATATCTCAAATAAATACACATCAGATTAGGAAATAATTTGAAGAAAAAAAAAAATACTGTGATTCCCCTTGCTTCTCACAAGTGTTTCATTGCAGCAAATGTTCGAAATGATGTCCGTTGTTTCTAATGCACATTGCAACTCTGTCCCTGAAAGACAATCCGACATTTATAAGTGTCTCTCAGCTAATGTTTTCACATTCATTGATAATTCACTAGCGCATATTTTCTAGGGTTGTTGGTACATCCATGTAAACTCTCTATTTTAGCCATCCCCACAGGAAAAAATTGGCAGGAGTCAAATCGGGTGAACGTGCGGGCCACGTTTGAGGACCTCCTCGTCCAATCCATTGACCGGGATAGTTTCGATTCAAAACTTCTCGAGATATTCGTGAATAATGCACTGGACATCCATCGTGTTGAAACCACATATCCATTCTTGTTTGAAGTGGAACATCTTCCATTAGTATGGGTAAAACATTATCTACAATGTCGCTGTACATTGGACCAGTCAGATTACCTTCTATGAAGTATGGGCCAATTACCTGCGTACCTAAAATACCGCACCAAACGTTGACACTCCATGGGCGTTGATGTTCAACTTTCCTTACCCAATGGGGATTCTCCAATGACCAATAATTCGTAAAATTTGATTCATAAGAGAAAAGTATCTGTGAACTAAAATTATTATTCACTGCCAGTTGTTCCTGTATCCAGTTGCAGAAATTCAGGCGGTTTTGAAAATCGTCACCATGCAGTTCTTGATGCAGCGATAAATTAAATGGATGCCATTTGTGTTCATGCAGTATGTGTAGAACACTTCTTTGCGGAATTCCTGAACCTCGCTCAATTTGCCGAGAACTAATGTTAGGATTTGCAACAACTGCAGCTAAAACTTTCGCTGTTATTTTCTTTTGTCACAGGGCGCGGTCGGACTCTTTTTCTGGGTTTAACGCTTCCGGTTTCAGTAAACAAATGGACAATACTGCGAAATGTCGTTGCAGACGGCACATGCCTATCAGGGAACAGATTAGCATACCTTTGACGAGCTTTTTCAACATTTCTATGAGCCTCAAAGTACGTGGTAATGATATCGACTCTCTCTGCAATCGTTAACATCGTGGAACAGTTGCGATGAGATGTGTAGAGTCCGAATCATTGAAGTAACATGCACAGTCTGACCACGGACTGAGACGCATGATCACAGTCTGTGCTTATTCGATTGTGGGAGGATGATGGCATTATCAAAAATATCAAAAAAGTACTTCGATTTTCCTGATCTGATGTGTATTTGTTTGAGATATTACCGTTTTGCAACAATCATAAACTCAATTTCATTTTTGCCGATTACAGCGCCATCTACCATGAAGCGAAAAAAAATGTTTCATACAAAAGATAAATATTTTTCACGGAGAATCCAAATCTGCAGTAAAAAATAGGGGTTCATATTTAAGATTTCAAAGTCACCCGCCCCCCCCCCTCCCGCTCGCAGGAGGATGCGGGGGGGGGGGGGGGAGTCGAGCGTTATGTTAATGGATGTCCCTCTTCGAGGTGAACAACTTTTACTACAACTTTTTTTTTAATCCGATTTGTACTTTGCGAATATTCCGACAAACAGTTTTAAATGCCTCACCCTGTATACAATACATACAACGACAAGAACGTTGGTAACATTCACAAATCGATGTCCAGTTGATGCAGCCATGCTGTGAAGGAAGTTATTGTACTGAAAACATCTTGAAACGGTTCACCGTACTTCCTTTGAGGCCATTCCTTGATGATGTGCTCCACACTCTGGGAAGGAAGGAGCTCCGCCGTCACAGACAGGAGAATCCTGAAGTCCCCACTTAATAGAGTATGGCGTTGCATTTGACGTGGCCTGTTCTTAAGCGATTTGGTTTGACCCACTGGCCTCTCTTCACATGGAATCCCGGAAGTCCAGTTGTGGGTGATCGGAAACTAAAGATATAAGGCCAATATTCCAGGGGTGTCGTCCGTTATAGAGAAATTAGTAGCGTGCGAGAATTCTAGGACATGCGGTTGGTAAACAATAATGGCGACTTGTTTGGAAAACTGGTCTCCAGAAGAAATCTGCTCTGTTATTCGATTTCTGTGAAACATACAAGAACCATGGCTGAAATTCGCCGGCAGCTGGTAGAGGTTAATGAAGAGACTGTAATGTCTCGGAGGCATGTCGCAGAAAGATGTCGAAACTTTGCGGCTGTTAGAGAAAACGTCACCGACGAGGATCGCAGTGGCCGACCCAGCAGGGCATCAACAGATCTGAACACTCTCCCTGCAGCCCGGACCTCGCTCCAAGAGACTTTCAATTTGGTTCCGCACCTGAAGGAACACCTAGGAGACCGAATATTCGCTTCAGGCGAGGAGAAACACTTCGCGACAAAGCTACTGAATACGCAAGGATAGGCTTTTTGTCAGAAGGGAATATTCAAACCCATCGCACGAAGCGTCAAGTTCCTAAACCGATACGCAGACTATGTCGAAAAATAACCTAATGTATGTGCAATCAGTTGGTTGTATGAAATAAAATGTACACATTTGACTGCAGGCTTTGTAACCTTAGGTTGTGACCACCTCTTCATCCCACCTAACACTTACGAACTGAAGTCATGGAAATGAGAAACTTACCACTAGGAGCATTGCCCTGATGAAATTGTGCCCCGTTTGACAACTTGCTTCTTCTCATTCCCTTAATTGCTACACAAGGTTAGCATAAAATGCCCCCTGTGATTGTTTCGCCATTTTTCAGGAAACCAAAAAGCAATAGACCCTCAGAAACTCAAACAGACCGAGTGTGGCGAGTGAGCAGTAACGCTCGAGACTATCATTTGAGAGGATCCAGGTTTAGATTTTCAATTGTTTTCCGAAATCACTCCATGCGAATGCTGGGATGATTCCATTCAAGGCCATGCCGAATTCCTTCCAATTCCTTGTCCTCTAATTACCTCGACGTCGACTAGACTTAAAGTCCGAATTAAACTACAGAAGCCGTCATTTCCCACGCAGAAGGAACAAACTTGGCTCTTTTGAGGGGAAAAACTAACGTGATCCCCTCCCCCCTTCTGTTGACTAGTGCTTTGTTTGTGGTTATGTATTCAGGTCTAATCCGCAGTTACAGATCACTCAGAAAATTCTGCTTGTTTGGCTTCGAACAGGGCTAACAGACACCGGCCTCCTCGCAGGGTTTTGGTGGTCTCTCAAAATTTTCAGCACTCAAATGCTGGAAGCTTTCCTCATTTTCAGATACTCTGTCAGAAAGTGATCTACTGTAGTTTGAATTCCTGATATCTCCCCAGCCTGTCGAACGGTTAAAAATCTTTCAGGTACTGAGCATGGTGGGTGAGTGGTTAACGCTCTGGTCTCGCTTTCCGGAGGACACCAGGTCGAATCTCCTCCGACCGTCAAGATTTGGGTTTTTCATGGTTTCCCCAAATCACTCCAGGCTAATGCCGGGATGGTTCCTTCTAGCCAAATTCCTTCCCGTTTCCTGTCCCCAGTCCCATCCCCCCTTTAATGATCACGACGTCAACGAGGCGGAAAGCAATAAGTTAGAAAAATCTATCTGGTATCACCAACTCATGTGGTACAATGTATCCACACTTCCGTGAGTGATTGCATCCATTGGTCTACCTGCGCGAGTATCAGATTCAGAGCTGGTTCTTCGTCATTTAAATTAAGGTACCCACGTCTTTACTGGGCTGTGGGCAGGAGAATCCTTCCCATCGCATCCTCATGAATGTCTTTTGGCGACATCTCTTCGTACACAAATATTTGATCACATCACCAATTTCTTTCATCACCGTTTCAGATTAAACGTACAACTGATCCACGCGTAACAATATGAAGGTTCCCTGCAGGATGTTGTGATTCTGTAAACGGCTAAAAAACTAAATGCTATTTGCGCAATGCTATGCGATTTCGTTTTCTTCATATAAAGCGTTATGGCACACGAAATGGTTTCTTTCTTTATTCAGCAATCACACAGTTATTACTGCTGTAAGGAACGTAAGTATGGCTTATAAGGTTGGCGCTGGTTCAGTTGTACCTTTGCCATTCCTAATTTCCAGCTGCAGACTTTACTTCAACGCGCTGGGATTTTACCATTCATTTTAGAGGCAGTTGAAGACGAACTACTGCCATCATTAACGTGTATGAGGATTCAAAGCAGCTTCTATATCGGAACCATCGACACTGTCTTTAGTAATTTCTATGCTTTTGACCAGTCACTGCTTAATTTCTTCAGGAGAAAATTCGAAGTTAGAGGAAGTTGATTAACACTGGTTAGGGATTATTATCTGGGCCAAAATTTGGTCATTTTCGGCAGAGCATTGACCTGATTCCATCATTATTAAAATGCCAGATATTCATTGTCGTTATTGGCGATTTGTTTCACGGCATACTCTACCCAGGATCAAGAAAGATAGTTAGAAATTTTTCTATTACAACATTCTTATGTTCTAACAAGTGTTGACTGATCACTTATTTTGTGGCATACACGTTATAGTGGCATTTCCTAATTATTTTGGGGCACGGCTATTCACAGACATTCTCTCTATATAGTTTTTTTAAAAAAAAAAAAAAAAAAAAAAAAAAGGGTGTGTATTACCTTCCTTATGTTAATACTTTTCAGGTATGATCTAAGTGTTGCCTTGCGTTCTATCAACATAATGTACTGAAACTCGTATTCCTTCTCATTTACGCATGTACAAATACTGGAAACGGTAACTACTTTCTCAACTCCTCCTATGAAAGTATATTAGCCGTTCTTGTATGCATTCTTAATCTGAATTCTGCGGATAAACCTGTGTTGCAGATGTTATACACTGTAGCTTTCCATGTCTTCCACATATAACGCGAATGCTGCTGCCGTTGTTGTTGCAGAATCTCTGGAAATTGCAGAAATAGTTACAGGGTTTCTCATCAGCTGCGCGCAATCTGCCCCTATCGTAGCCGCAACGGTAATTCTATCGGATATAGCCGACCGTGTACCCGTAAAAAAAGGTCGATTGAATGCCTTTTTTCGCTTATGGTTTTACGCCTCATCGACGTCAAGGTCACTAGAGGCGGGAAAGGACTGGTGACAAGGAACGGGAAGGAATTCAGCCATGACCTTTTGAAGGAAGCATCCCGGCATTCCCATGGAGTGATCTGGAGAAAACATGGAAAATCCACATCTGGATACCCGGACGGGGATTCGAAACCACGTCAACAGTATTACGAAACCATCTTCGTAAAAAAGTAACTAAAATACTGGTGCATGTCTCACAAGGTTATAATGGCAACTCCTCTCGATGCAAAAATACTGTCGTCACGTGATTTTCAGTGAGTATTAAAGCAATTTTAGCTTTAATATTTAAGTACACAAGCGCAGAACGTTAATTGCGCATGCGCAATGTGTTTCGGCACATGCGGACTTACAGCGTAACCCGTAACGCTAGCAAATTCATCCCTACCACGCCTAATGAAGTTTTCTTTCTATAAATCAAGGATTTTTCATCTCCTCCAGGATTTTATTTATGATAATACCTTGCGTCACTTTAAAGCAGTAAGTCAATATATTATTTACTTCACAAAGCAAAAGGAATGTTTCATGTGATTGGGCGAAATAACTTCTGTGTAGTTGTCTTTTCTCCAGGATGAAGCAATATCGATATCACCACTATCCAAAGTTTCCACTTTTTTGTGGGTCGTCCTGCACATACTCTTTTCGAGGCTGTGATTATTTGAAAGTAATACTCCATCTACTACCGGCTGTGTTATAAGAGTGTACTAGTTGTGTGAACAAGGTGTTTGCACGTGATATTTCGACGATGGCGACCTAGTTTCAATCGCTGAAATATTATGTCACCCTAGAACATTATATTAATTCTTAACACCGAGAAAAACGTTAGTCTCAAGAGTATTTTTGCTTGTGAAATGTTTGGTTTATGACGCAGAGATTGGGGATCACCCCAGCATTCCCTTAGCTGATTGCCTGATTGCCATAAACCGCCTAAAAATGCAATCTGGATTCCCTGTACGCCTGGCCGGGGATTTGAACCCAGGCCCGCTGTACGGCCCGTGCCAGTATGTTCACTAAACTCAAATGTCTCGTAAAAAGTTTTATTTTGTACGACGACTATTATTATCTTCAGTCGTGCGCCAAAGCACAGCACCGATTTTCAGTTGCCTCATATTCAGCAGTTTGATGGAGGGCATTAAGGCGCCGCGCCAGAGAAATGGAGTTACGTGTTATGTCGGTCAAATGGCGCTACTGCATTCGTGCAGGCGACTTTCTTTACGGGTTTTATAGTCGTCCAGGTGAATGCCAGGGCGGTTAATAGTTTTCCCTTAAAAGATGTAATAACACAAAAACGATATAGCGCAAATTTAATTCCTTCGTTCGTTGTCGCAAAAATAAATAAAATACATCGCTTAAATTTTTGCTTAGGTTACCAGAGCCATTGTAACTTCTTTCATGACATAGGATGACGACAACCAACATTTTCTCTCATACGTTCAACAAACACGTTAAATTCGTCTGCATTTCGACTCAGTGCATGTTAACAATGCAGTGATCCAGTTATCTCCCGCTGTTGTAGTATGTTGATAGTATGGACGTGTTTCCACCCAGTGTGACCCACCCAGTGACCATGAATGCTATGGCTCAGTAACTGTCCCTCAATATCAACACGAAAGTAGATTTTTCTACCTCTCCTGGAACAAGAGATGTTCACTATCCTTGTCCAGCAAAGTTGTAAATCAACAAACTATGTGTCAGAGGTGTGGGTTAAATTTTAAACCTCTTCACCACACTTGTAGATTTTGGTTAAACCATTATACTATTAGCAGTGATTTTTCTATCAAACTAGGACGTAGAACATGGAGATCCTCTCGGCGTGTTTCGGATAAACATTTTCTTGGGGTATGGCTTTACTTACGACTCGTCGACGTCGACATAATTAGAGATGGGAAAGGACTGAAGGAAAGGATTGGAAAGGAATTCGGCCATGGTATTTTGAAGGAACCATCCCGGCATTCACCTGCAGTGATTTCGGGAAGCCATAGAAAACTGACAACTGGATGGCCGGACGGGGATTCGAACCCGCATCCTCCAGAATGCGAGGCCATAGCGTTACTGCTCAACCACACCACCACGCTCAGTCCGATGAACAGACCTGAAAGGCCCACACACAAGACAATACCAATTAATACACTCATCTCTACACATACTACATATCGTGGGAGAGAGAACTGAAACTACCCTGCTATGAAAATTTGCCCTGGAAGTTCTATATCTCCGTCTTCCAGGAATAAGGTCATGGCACTTACCTGACCATTAGATTAATCCTGTATTGCTTCTTAAATAGTTAGAGGACGTACAAGTAGTTGGACATTTGTACACAGGGGGCGCCACTGTGCCATCTTCAAAAAGCACTTATACTTGCATTACTAGCAATTCATAAAGTGTTACCTACTGCTCCAAATAGGTAACCTGAGCATTACGCAACAGACACTGTCGATTGTGGAGAACTTAATTAACGCTAGTTAGTAACGGTTAACGTATCGGTAATGTTTGACTGCTGGTCTGTAATGAGAAAAACATACGGCACTTCTTCAACAGGGAGGTCAGACCGGAACCGATACAGTATACCGTGAGTAGAGCTGATGGACGTAGTTCCTTGTAATTATTCCACTCACATCAGTGACATTCTCAGTAGATTGTGATATCTATAAACAATTCCAGTTCATGTTTTAGACTCTGTGAAAATGTAAACTGCCGAGCATGAGTCACCTTTCTTTGTTATCAGTGGGTATATAAGCAATGGTTTCCTTACGACTCTGAAGTACAGAAACCAGCGTTCTGCCTATACAGTAACTTCGCCACATGAACTGTTCCACATCCATACTCTGCAATTCACAAACATTGTGGGTGGCAGAGGGTGCTAAGCACCAATCTTAATTCTGCTCATTCCAATCCCCAATAGCACAAGGAAAGTAAGAATACGGCATCTTATTTCTCGAATCTTATCCCTCCGGTCATTGCGACCCAAATAGGTTGGTGGAAGAAGTATCTCACTGCACTCGTAGGTCATAGAATTTCACATATTCTCCAATAAATTTAAACATAAATGACGTCGTCTGTCTTCCAAACTATCCAGCCCAATCTATGTATCAATTCTGTGACGCTTTCATAAGGGCTGTAACAACAAGTCACGAATCGAGCGGCTCTCCTCTGTACACTCTCCACTGAATCAATCAGGCCCTTGCGATACGGATCCCAAACTCCACAACAGTAATCCAGATGCGGACGCACTAGTGTTTTATGTGCTATTTCCTTTATATGAGCATTTCAAATCCTCAGAATACGACCTATGAATCGTAATTTGGAATAAGCTTTGCCTACGACGTAAGTTATGTGCAAGTCCCATTTCATGTTGCTTTCTACTATTACCCCCAGATACTTCAGGGAATCAACCATGTCAACAAATGAATTGTTTACTTTGTACTCGTGAGCAAACTGATTCTTTTTGTTACTAATTCGCATTGCCTTGCACTTTTTGTAATTAAGTGTAAGCTGTCATTTACTGTTAAGTCGATAGAACGAGCAAACAACGGTCGCTATATATATATAGGCAATTGGCAATCACTGAAGACTGAAGACTGCTGATATAAGTAAAAACTTAAAACTATGAATACCATACGCGCAACACGTCATACATATAGCTCCAGATATACTAAATAATAATAATTCCGTGTGGTCGTAATGCCCTGGTGACGGGGTTTCTGTTGGCTGCGCATTCCGCCCCTGTCGTAGCCGCCTTAACCTAACCAGGTAGCGTTACCAGGTGCAGGGGACCTACAGTTTAACGTGGAAAACCGAACCACGGAAGTGTTCTGGCGCACTTCACATTACACACATTCACCATGTGATTTGAACCCGCGACCAGAGAGGGAAACTTACGGAAGCCTTAACCGCTGAGCTACCAGACCGCCTTATTTTGAAGTAGACGTGTGCTAAGCCATATCAGAATCGGAAAAAAAGCTGTGGGTTTGTATGAACAACGTTGACAGAAATTACTGTGAGGGGATAGAGGAGTAGAGAGTTTAGTTCTTTGTAAATCAAACGTAAACAATGTTTTTCTGTTTGTTTTAAAGTATACGTACGCAAATTTCCATTAAAATACGGATGTGTGTTTGTATGAAGAACATAGGTAAACAAATCATTTTTATATATTAGTTACAAGTATAATCTATACTTTCACTGCTGTCCAAGCGCAACATGTCATAATTATAGCTACGGATGTTTTTTTTTCGGCATCTTAGGCCACACAGCCAGCCTAATGAATTTTTCCAGATAATTAGACACACCACAGGACGGACATGACATTCACAGACACAACAGTTAAACACCCATGCCCGCGGCCGGACTCGAACCGGTGACCTTCGGCAAGCGGAGCTAACACTCTAGCCCCTACGCTACCGAGGCCGGCAGCTACGGATGTACTGTTAACATTAGCATGTTGGTGACGCGACCTCATAAGATTTTGCCCATCCAAAATGGGTCCAACGCGCAACACGTCATAGTATGTCGGTGACGGGAAGTCGCGAACTAACAGATTTACCCCCGTCCAAACATCGCTGAACGCGCCTATAGAAGTATTCAGTTCAAAGAAGCTTATGGTGACACCGGTACTGTGTGTTACAGTCTTCTCAGTCTATACCTGAACGACTTCCCACAGTGTTTTACTTAGTTAAACTCAGACCAGACACAACACTTCAAATCATTACCTGGAAGCAAAGCCCTTTGAAGGCGTCCATTAATTACATGAGGTGAAATGGGGGGGGGGGGGGGAGCGTCCGCCGAAATCTCACCAAGGAAGAGCGGGATCGACGGAAATCTCAAAGGGGGTTTTGAAATTGTAGAAAGGGCAGTAAAGCTACAAAAAAAGTCTCAAAAACTACTAGGACTATCAGAAGGGGGGTGGGGGGTCCCGTCAAATTATCTCACGTCATCTCAGGGGGGAGAGTCCGACCACATCTCACCAGAAAGAGGGGAGTCCGGAAAAACACCTCACGTAATTAATGGTCGCCCCCTTTGCTCGTCGAATTTTGCCTTCCAGGGCAGTAGAGTGTGCAGGCGGGCAGCGTTTGTCTGTGCTGCTTCGTAAGGGGTTGATCGAAAGTATAGAGAAAGTACAGAGAAGAGCCGCTCGATTCGTGACCGCTTGCTACAGTCCTTATGAAAGCGTCACAGAACTCATTAGTAGACTAGGCTGGGAGTCTCTGGTAGATAGACGACGCACGTTTCGTTTAAACTTATTGGTAAACATGCGTACTCCCACCTTCACTCACGAGTGTAGTGAAATACTTCGTCCACCAACCTATTTGAGCCGGAATGACAGGATAGATAAGATTAGAGAAATAAGGTGCCGCAATGATTCTTATATGAATTCTTTTTTTCCCTCGTACCATTAGGGATTTGAATGCACAACAAAGAGATTAGCTTTGGTGCTGAGCACCCTCTGCCACCCACAATTTTGTGAATTGCAGAGTATATATGTAGATGTAGATGTAAGCTTTCAAAACATACCTTAACTTGGTACTTGCTGAGAAATAAGCTTCTTTCCATGCTTACCAAGAGGTCTGTTTTCGTGACAACATCCTTTGTTGGGCCCATAGAAATATTCACAGTCAAAACTATTTTTTTTCCTTATGGCTTTACGCCTCGTCGACGTCGATGTCATTGGAGGCGGGAAAAGAGGGTGGCAAGGAACGAGAAGGAATTCGACCATGGCCTTTTGAAGTAAGCATCCCTGGCGTTCTCCTGGAGTGATTTGGGGAAACCATGAAAAAGCTAAATCTGGATGCCCGGACGGGGATTCGAACCCGCGTACTTCCGAATGTGAGGCTAGAGCTTTACCGCTCACCCATCACGCTCGGTAATACTCTCTTGTTTGAGTTTAAAATAGAAGTAAAGGTAGCGGAATTAACATTTGCTACTTACAAAAAGTGATTGATATTTCGAAAGAGCGAAGAAATCAATTTCTATTGATTACGTCATTTCAGAGATTTTTTTTTTCGTTAAGATTTTAAGGCTCGTCGACAATACTTCATTATAGACGATGTTTGATTATTGGAAAGACGCTCGAAGTAGATCGACTATAAAATTTCTGAAGGATCAGTCCAGGTTTCCGTCTGGAAGGATTTTCAAAATCATACAAAACCGAAATGTGTATAACTGGACCGACAGTGGAAATCCACTCAACCCTAAACCCATGACATGGCGTTAACCTTACAAGTCAAGCCGCTTTAAAGAAAGCCGCTTTTGCTTGTAGTCATTCTCCATATTTTAGAATACAATAGCGATTTGATTAATAAAGTTTAAACGCTTTAATGCACGATGATCCATAAAGATTTGATAAATTTGATGAGCTCTGTTAAATTAGACGTGGAATGGAAAATTTAGATCTTTTACGCTGCGAAAAATGGGCTTTGCACTTATACATCAATCCCATGAAAACGCAATAGTCAGGGAGAAAATCTAACCTATAAATCCGTGCATATTGGACAGTAATATTCAGATTCCGAGCAGCAAGATCTAGATATTGCTTTAAAGTATTGCATAATGCGACCAAGAGATGATGAGTTAACTACAATTTACAATATAATTACTGGCCAGTAAGCGTATAGAAGGATAGAAATATCCCAAGAAATCAAATTATCACTGATGTTGTGGGAGTTTGCTGCTAAATTGTTTGAGCATTAACCTCAGTATATGTCTTATTTAAATAAAAATGAAGCTGAATAGTCCCGTGCCGTGTTTCACCCTGCTCGTTCCCTCATCCGCATCCATATAACACAAAAAGCACTTAAACAGTCATCTACACAAATACAGCAGCACACTCACGTAGCAAAGAAACTGGCCATCATATCTCTGCAACACATCCTGATTGGCCTCCTAAAAATGGCTTCTCACGGTCCGTGCATTTGCCGTCCGCGCCGGTCCAGCTATCAATAGCTGGCCGGGGGTAAGGAGCCGCCTATGCTGGCAGGGATGATGCATCTCTATCCGTCGCCCAATCGGTAAACATCATACGCCCGGGTAGCTGAAACTACGATGAGCAACGTGGTGGGGAGGTGACGAGGGCTAGCCTGTGGCGTGTGCTGATCCTACAAAACCACGGGTCGTGGGAAGCCACCATAAGAGAATTCTAAGGTAGTGCTCATTTCACTTACTACGCTATGCTACTGAAAAATATCTTTAGTTTAAGGTCACAGAGTCATCTAATTTTTATTTCCTCCGGCTTTTCACTAAGTCGCTTCTACAGGTGTAACATCACCAACAGAAAACTCAGAATAAACGCAGCAATTCATTAACAATATTTAATTACATTTTTCCTACAAAACGGTTACTCACTTCAGCGAACGGTTTATTGCTCCATTTTTTGTTCGGGATTTACGGTTCGAGAACGTCAGGCCATTAGATTGTAAAGAAGATTAATACAAGGAAATGGAATGAATTCGAGCGTGGCCTCTTGAAAGAATCACTCTGGTATTCTCCTGGTGTGATTTCAGGAAACAATCGAAAACCGAAATATCGATGGTAGAACCTGGGATCGAACTCACGTCTGCCCGGATGTCAGGTCCGCTCACCTACCAAGTTTGGTTTAACGATTTGTATTTTACTGCGACTTTTTTTTCTTAAGGTTTTACGCCTCGTTGACGTCAAGGTCATTAGAGGCTGGGTTTTACTGCGGTTGAAGAAGTCGTATTTTTTAATCCAGGAATCAACTGGATTTTTTTTAATGCATCACCTTAGACCGTTCCTTGACATTAAAAAAACACCTGGAAAACCCAAGTCAGAAACTGAAAACACGGAACAACATCATGAGGAAGCTAGCTGGTCCTCCGTTGGGAGCTGATGCGGACTCACTATGAACAACCGCTCTCACCATGGTCTACCCTGTTGCTGAGTACTGTACTCCAGTGTGGCAACGTAGTGCTGACACTAGAAAAATCGACGTACATCTGAACGAGTGTATGAGAATAATAACTGGCACACTAATTTCCACCCCAGTCCCCTGGTTACATCTGATCAGCAACATACCACCTCCAGAGGTAAGACGTGAGTGGATAAAACTAAACCATCCTGACCATCCACAGGATCTCCCAATCCACGAGATCCTAATTGATCTATCCCTCACTCGTCTTAACTCCAGAAATCCAATATGGCAAGACGTGTTTGACTTTGATGTCAAGCAAAAATGGCGACAAAGCTGTAACTCTGCATCTGCGAAACGTCCAGATATTAAAGATCCCACCACTGGACTTCCGGGATTCCACCTGAACAGAGACCAGTGGGTCAAACTAAATGGCCTAAGAACAGGTCACGCCAAATGCAACGCCAGGCTGTATGAGTGGGGTCTTCAGGGTTCTCCTGCCTGTGACTGCGGAGCTCCTTCCCAGAGTGTGGAGCATTTCATCAAGGAATGCCCTCTAAGAAAGTATGATGGACCATCAAGACGTTTTCAGTGCTACAACTTCCTCCATTGAATGGCTGCAACAACTGGAAATCAGTTTGTGAATGTACCAATCTTCTTGTAGTTGTATATATTGTAGATATTTATATGTATTACGTTAGTTGCTAGGCCATACGAAATAAATAAACTGGAAATTTCAGGAGTCTGCAAAATTTCTTTCACATATTTCAAAGATTCATTTTCGTATGTTGTATGTCAGACTGTTCTGCAGTTTAAATTTCACCTGAAACTGTGGGTTGTCTGTTAATAGTAGGATTACCGGATTAGGCTAAATAGGACGCACTGTTCTTTGAGCTCTAACAACAATAACACCAAACGCATTTTTCTGTTAGGATTTCACTACGTAGAGACAGTTTAACCTTCAAAGTATCCGAGAGAATACTAAACTGTGGCATATATCGATAAACTTTTAAGCACTTAGCAATCTTTATATATATAAAAATCTCGTGTCACGATGTTCGTCCGGGATGAACTCCGAAACTACATAACCGATTTAGATGAAATTTGGTTTAATGTGTGTGATTTAGTCCAACTTAAAAGATAGGATAGTTTTTATCTGGATTATAGACCTCAATATTTATTATTTGCGAAATAAATGTTCATTAAACGTTTGTCATAGGACAATGGTTTGTAATTATTTGTAGGCCCCAAAGCTAAGCGTTATGCTGGCTAAGTGGTTAGGGCGTCTGACTCCAGATGAAAAGGTCCCCGGTTCGAGTCCCTTTCTCCGCGAGGATTTTTATAGACACTTAACCGGCATTAACCCCCGGCGCAGCATGCTGTATGAGGTGAAATACGCCAGGATGGTACTGTGGTTCGGATTCGACGTTAAAATGTAGGTCCCCTGTACCAGGCAGGATGGGCGGGCTAGGTAAAGGTGGCTACGACAGGGGCAGAATGCCCAGCCAGTAGAAACCATGTCACCAGGTCATTACGACCACACGTAATTATTATTATAGTTATATAAGTTTCTAACAGATGGCGATGTGTTAACTTATCTATACAACACTTGGTTAGCTAGGTTCGGTAATCATCCATTAGATCACGTTCTGTTTCAATTTATTTATGCTACAGTTTATTCCTAACAGATGGCGGTGTGTTAATTTATCGAACCATCCAGTAGATGGCGTTGTATTTCGATTTATTTATGCTACGGTCTATTCCACGCCATATGTTTGAGTTTCTTCAATTTTAATTGTGCTGTGTATTGTGTTATAATTATACTGTATTATTGTTCATCGTTTGTGTGTCTTTATACCTAACGACAAAGTAATTAAACACATGAATATAACATTGAAGAAAACGTTACGATAAATTCGAATCGTGTAAGCATTTCTCGCTAACTTATCATTTTTCTTCTTCTTTTTGTTATGGTCAGCTAGACTCCACGTGTCAATTTAAATTCCTCTCCTGTTGTTTTTTCTTTCTTCCTCCCCAGTACTCCTTCATTATTGCACTCCTCTCTACCTTTGAATCCTGCCATATTCAAAGTCTGCTATCGAAAAATTTTTCTTTCATA